>QEPC01015209.1:255386-266660 GCA_003113815.1 Sphenodon punctatus
GTGTGTGTGTCTCCCTAAGCCTCACGGTGTCCAGGGGGGTACGAGGGTGTGTGTCCTGTCCCGGCCTCCCCCTCGCCTGGTGGTGTGCACTGGTTCCTCACGTACTTCCCCCACTCCCTGCCTATAGCCCTGGGCCCTGCGTGCCTGAATCTGGTGTCCCCTACGGTCCTCCCCGGTTGGGAGTCGGCGTGCCTCGCCTCTATGATGACTTAGGTGGGGAACGGCTAGTCCTTCCACAACCACCCTATAAGAACCTGAGAGGCACTTTTTCAGGCACTACTGCTCCTTCGTGGGGATTACCCGAGGGCCCCGGTCTACGTGTGGTTGCGCTTGCACCCCTCTCCCATGCCAACTTCCTGTTTCCCCTACAACCAACTTCCTTTCCCCGTGAGGGTTCCGTCCCAACCCTCACACTCCCCAGTGCACCAACTGGTGCAGGATGTGTCCAGCCAGTGGAATTCCTCCACGTTTCTGATGGTCAAGTGACTTCTCGAGCAGAAAGCTGCCTTGCATTAGGTTCAACTGGTGATGGACTGCAAGGCACCTCCAGGGTACTATGTGGTGGAATGGGAGATCCTGGAGCTCTATGGGCACTGGAAGTGTGAGCTGGTGGAGAAGGTCTGGCAGGCAGAGAGGGCTCTGGAGAGTGTGCAGCAGCAGCTGCAGGATGCCCCTGGGGATGGTGAAGTGGGAGCAGCCACCCCTCTCAGCCGGCAGGGTCTATCATTGCCACCAGACCAAGAAGTATCAGCACCACCAGCAGCACCTCTGTTGCTTCTGGATGATGTGGATGGACAGCCCTCCCTTCCTGGAATGTAGGCCCCAGAACCCTGAGGGTGGGTCCTGGGGCTGGAGTGGCAGTGCTTCTTGATACGGTGAAATGAGAACTCCCCGTGAGCGGAATGACAGCCCCAGAACCCTGAGGGTGGGTCCTGGGGATGGAGTGGCTGGAGAACTTTGAAGGCCAAAGTGGAGAAAGGTTCCATGTGACAGCTCCCCGTGAGCAGAATGACGGCTTCAGAACCCTGATGGTGGGTCCTGGGGCTGGAGTTGCTGGCACCCCTGCTCGGCCGGGCGTTGCAGGTGGAGCAGTGGCAGAGACCTGGACAGGGTTCGGTGGCTGGCACCTCTACTTGGCCAGGCATTACAGGCTTGCTGGCATCAGAGGAGCAGCAGCAGAGGCCTGGCCAGGGCACAGAGGCTGGCACCCTTGCTCAGCCGGGTGTGGCAGGCTGCCTGGCATCAGCAGTGCTGCAGCAGAGGCCCGGCCAGGGCTCGGTGACTGACACCCCTTCTTGGCTGGGCATTGCAGGCTGGTTAGACTTGATGGGGGAAACTTGCAGACAAGTGGAATGACAGCCCTCCCTGCCTGTAACATAGGCCCCAGAACCCTGAGGGTGGGTCCTGGAGCTGGAGTGACTGGAGAACCTTGAAGGCCAAAGTGGAGAAGGGTTCCATGTGAACAGCAGTCAAACATGTGTCAGTCGGTCCTAAGAGATAGGTGAGCGCCGTTCTGTCTTCAATGTCCTTGCAGATGATGGAAGATACATCACATACCTGAAGGAAGAGCTGGCTGAGTTTGTCCTGCAATGTTGGTTTATCTCCCAAGTTCCTTCTGGTTCTAGTCAACTTGGTGAAGTTCAACAGGTGCTACCTGGTAACCTCACCAGAATGATTGTGTGCTACCTGGAGAACTTTGAAGGCCGAAGTGGAGAAGGGTTCAATGTGATGGCTCCCTGTGAGTGGAATGATGGCCTCACAACCCTGACGTTGGGTCCTGGGGCTGGAGCGGCTGCTTCTAGATGCCGGGTATAACACCTAAATCTATCTAATCTAATCTAAACAAATGAAGCAATGGAGGTAAATGTGTGGAAAGAAATGGATGAAGTAGTAGTAGGAGGATGGCAATGGATTTGGAGGAACACAACCTGCTGGAAGAGTGAGAGTTCTGAAAATGCCTGCTGACTGAGGTGTGTGTGGGCGAGTGCAAGGAGTATGTGGGTGAGTGCAAGAGGCTGTGTGTTGTGCTTTGTGCCGGACTGAAGAGAGAGCGAGTCAAAAGTAGGAAGCAGGTGTGGTGTGGCATCTGCCCCGTCTCCCTCTCGGAGGTCTGGGTCCACATTACCCCTTTACCTCCCCATCCTCTGACACAGAGTCACCATGCACTCCCTCTGCTATGGACCATGGTGGAGGGGGAAGCATGCTAGGCTGGCCTTCGCAATGGACATGTCCCCACCCGGTGTGAGCCCTGGGGAACCCACTGCCCACCGAGTGCCAGGAGAGCATTGCGGTTGCCCTAAAGTGATCTAAGGAGAATCGGGTTCAGATCCCCAAATCCGGAGCAGTGGATACACTGGAGTCACAGGTAGGAATGGTCTCAGCCCAAAGAGTGTGTGAGCTGCGATCTCCCATTCCGCCCCATTGTAATGTTCAACCAGCCCCCGCCTACTGGCGCACTCATCTGAGCTATGGCCGTCTACAAAATTGAGGAGCAAAGGCTGACGTGCAGTACCAGCAGCAGACGACGACTTTGGTTTGCCAGGGCACAGAACCCATGGCACAGCAGAGGTGGCAGAATCGGACATTGGATTGCCGGGGTACAGAACCCATGGCACAGACACTACAGCATAGGGGCATTGGCAGATTAACCCTGAGGGTGGGTTCCGGGGCTAGAGTGGCAGCATCTGGCTGCAGTGGAAGGACAGCCCTCCCAGTTCCTGCCCTTTATGTATGTACGCATCCTTCTGGAGGAGTTTGGAGTGAGTTATTGACTATTTTTGTACCCCCCCCTTTTCTATTTAAATGGAATTTGTCCCTGAATGCTCGAATGGGAAATCTCTTTGCCCGCTTTGCCAGCATTGCAGGCTGGCTTGGTTGGCATGGGTGGGGGAGCAGCAGAGGCCACTAGGCCATGTCACAGCAGCAGTGATCTTGGTGTAGTAGGAAATAATCAATCATACTCAAATGAACACTTTGAAGGATGAAGTGGAGAAGGGTTCCATGTGAACAGCAGTTGTTGAACATGGGTCAGTCGGTCCTAAGAGACACAAGCCGGGCCCTTCCTGTGGATCACCCCAGGCTGGCTGGCATGGGTGGGGGAGTGGCAGAGGCCTGGCCAAGGCTCGGTGGCTGGCACCCTTGCTTGGATGGGCATTGCAGGCTGGCTGACATGGGTGGGGGTTGGGACACTTGCAGACAGGTGGAATGACGGGTCCCCGCGAGCAGCGGAATGAAGACCCCAGGACCCTAATGGTGGGTCCTGGGGCTGGAGTGGCTTGCATCCCTGCTTGGCCGGGCATTGCAGGCTGGACGACATCGGTGGAGCAACAGCAGAGGCCCGGCCAGGGCTCGGTGACTGGCACCCCTGCTCGCCCAGGCATTGCAGGCTTGCATCCTACTCGCCGGATCTGAACAAGCTATCCTGACAATTGGGCAAGCCTTGCCCAGTGGTGAATCACGTGGCCACCCAGTAGCAGACTTTGGTTTGCCCAGAGACAGCATTGGCACAGCAGGAGCATACATTGGATTGCCCAGAGGCAGCATTGGCACAGCAGGATCAGACTTTGGTTTGCCTAGAGGCAGCATTGGCACATTGGTACAGCAGGAGGAGAGTTTTGCTTGCCCAGAGGCATCATTGGCAACATTAGCACAGCAGGATCAGACATTGGATTGCTCAGAGGCATCATTGGCAACATTGGCACAGCAGGAGCAGACTTTGGTTTGCCCAGAGGCAGCATTGGCAACATTGGCACAGCAGGAGCAGACATTTGATTGCCCAGAGGCATCATTGGCAACATTGGCACAGCAGGAGCAGACTTTGGTTTGCCCAGAGGCAGCATTGGCAACATTAGCACAGCCAAATGCCTGCCAAACACAAGGCCCTTTTTTAGAAGTTTGAATGGTTGCAGGCCTGTATTGCAACCAAACATGCCCCATCCAGACCAGCATCCTCATAACTGCACCGTATCCACGGCAGTCAAATGCCTGTCCAAACACACAGGCCCTTTTTAAAAGGTTTGACCAATTGCAGGTCTGTGTTGCCACTAATCCAGCCCCATCAAAACAGCAGCCTAAACATGCAGCAAGATGAGGTCAGGGGGTATCTTTTGCAAGCTGCCTGGGACTGGATAAACCAAATTTAAACAATGCATTTCTGTTTCTCCACAAAACCCCAGTCAAGATGCTGAAAAGCACAGTCACAAGTAGAGAGGCAAGAAACTACTTTCCAGCAGGGGGCAGCAGTGAAACAGCAAAGGAACCATTTCAAACAAGTAGCCACAATCAGTGGACCCACAAATTTATAAATTGGCCTCTCTACTCATGCTTGGGAGGGGAGAAGGAAAGCAGCAATACATCATGCAAACACAGAGCAAGCAAAGCAAACCATCCCAGGGCAACAATATTATGTGCAATCCTTAGCACACCATAAAAGCAGCAACGAGGATTTCACCTTGTCCCCCAAAACATGCTACACAGCTCTGTTGTAATTTAAGATTCAGCTGCTGCTGCAACCATACAGGGAGCTTTCATGCAAGGACTAGCCATTAGGGGAAAAGGCAAAGCTGGCCACAACATCCCACCAAACTGCAAAAGGCGGGGTCATTTTAAAATGCAAGGAACATTCCAGCAAAGATTGAATTGGAAATCTTTCCATCCAAGCCTCTAGGTCCCCCACCCGAAAAACAGAAATCAGACAATTTATGTGGAAAACAGCCAAGAAAGGGACCAAGTTTAACTAAGAGTAGCCATGGCCAGTGGGGCCCCCTGAAAATGTCTACGGTCTTTGCACATGCTTGGGGGAGGAGGGGGGAAACCAGCAGTGCACCTGCAAATACACAACAAGCAAAAGTAAACTACTGAAACCAGATCCTAAGCCATCCATATTATCCTCAGCCCACCACAAAAGCAGCAACAAGGAGTTTCACTTGTCCCCCAAAACATGATTCACATCTCTGTTGCAGCCCCATTTTCTCACTGTCTCACAGCCAGCCCCATTCCCCCCTTGCCCTCAGCCCTATTCCCCACTGTCTCCCAGTCCTCCCCCCACATCCCCATTCCCCAGTGTCTCCCAGTCCTCCCCCAAGTGCCCCATTTCCCCAGTGTCTCTCAGTCATCCCTTCCACAACCCCCATCGCCCCGTCCTCTCCCCACATCCCCCCATTCCCCAGTGTCTACCAGTCCTCCCCCTATTCTCCATAAAGTTGTGGGTGCCAGCCTAGAGCGTCGGGCAATTGCCTGCAACTCTATAGTGTATTTCTGTGAGGGTGGGGGGTGCACCATGCAAGTGAACCATGGCCAGGAGAATGATCTAAAGCAGACCCAGGCAGGTCTGGAAGCAGGCAGATGCAGGGATCCACCCCCAGAGCAGCTACAGGGGAGGGCTGCCCCCACATATGTCTAAAAACACCCAACATGACAACTGCATTGCCCTTATATGTTAAACTGGCAACTTTATCAAAGAAGGAAACAAGTTTGGTTTGGCATGAGTTTGTTCTTGATGAATTGATGTTGATTACTAGTACTCACCCCATTTTCCTATATGAGTTTACAAACTGAACATGAATCAGCAATATGATGTGGCTGCAAAAAAGGCTAATACAATTTTAGGCTGCAATAAAATAAATATTATTTCCAAGTCAGCAGAAGTAATAATTTCACTCTATTTCACTCTGGTCAGAACCTACCTAGAGTGTTGTGCGCAATTTTGTGCAACTCATGTTAAGAAGGACAGGGTTCAGAGGTGGGCAACACAGATGATAAAGGGAGTTAACATGTGATGGTGGCCTGCTTTGACCCTCTGAGGCCTGTGAGCCATCAGATTGCTCCTGGCTGTGTCAGTGACAAGTCCAGGCTGAGATCCTGGAGACCTCCCATGCAGGTCTCCGCACCCCCATGCTGGCACCCCCTATGCCACCCCACTCACTCCCCACTCACAGCTTCATCCAAATACATCATGGGCCAACCGTGTGGGTCAGTGTGTGATAGTATTTGAAAAGGTCAAAATAAATGACCTTTTCATTTATTAGGTTCGCCCACAGCCTTGACCTCAGACTTTCATGATCACAGCCCCATCTACTGTTGCCTGATTGGACCACAGCAGGTTATAACATTTGTTATGGCAGTCTGGATCGGGTCTGTTATGGCCACCCATCATTGGCCACCATGGCTGTCTGTCATGGCAGGGGGTGCAGACAGAGCACCGGGCACCGTGCTCTGCCCGGGCACTGTGGAGGGGCCACTCAACTCTATCTCTCCACTCCTTACCTCTCCCCCTCTGTTCAAGCTCGTCTCAACAACCTTCTCTCCAATATCTCCGTCTGGATGTCTCAACGCCAACTCAAACTGAACATGGCAAAAACTGAACTCCTGATCTTCCCTCCCAGTCCTTCCTCTCCCTCTTCCCTGTCAGTTGCCATTGATGAAGTCTCCATACTCCCTGTACCCCAAGCTTGCAGCTTGGGCTTCATCTTTGACTCGCACCTTATCTTCAGACCCTACATTGACTCTGTGGCCAAATCCTACCGCTTCTCCCTCCACAACATTGCCAAGATCCACCCTTTTCTGTCTGTCCCCTCTGCCAAAACTCTCATCCATGCCCTAGTCATCTCATTCCTTGACTATTGTAACCTCCTCCATGCTGGCCTTCCCCGCTCCCACCTTTCTTCCCTTATCTCTGTTCAAAATTCTGCTGCCAGGATCATCCACCTAGCCCATCGCTCTGACCACATGAAACCTCTCCTCTCTCCACTGGCTCCCTCTTCCTGAGCGTATTCTGCATAAGCTCCTCGTTTTCACCTGCAAAGCACTTCACAACCTCGCTCCCCCCTACCTCTCTGCCCTGATCTCCCTCCGAACCCCTACTCGAGCACTCTGCTCCTCCTCCATCCTCTCCCTCACCCTCCCACACCTCCCCTTCTCCACCAACCACTTTCGTCCCTTCTCCCTCGCTGCCCGCATGCCTGGAACTCCCTCCCTGCCCTTGTCTGCCTTGCCCCCACCCTCCATGCCTTCAAGTCCCTCCTCAAAACCCACCTCTTCCGCTCCACACTTCCGAACTCCTGCTAAGCATCCCCACCCAGGATTATCCCCCACCTGTTACCTGCAAACTCCCAATTTACTGTAACCAAGCCAAGAACGCGTACCTGAGCTCTCTCATCCTCATGAATGCCGCATCCCTTGTCTCTCCCTCTGTTCTCCCCTCCCCCTGTCTTTAGATTGTAAGCTCTCGAGCAGGGACCATGTCTAACTTGTTCTTTGTAAGCGCCAGGTACATTGCTGGTGCTATATAAATGCTAATGCTAATAATAATAATAAATAATAAATATTGCTTTCTCTCCTTTTGTTGTGTGTGAAGTTTGATAGGACTTGTGCCCTTGAGGTAGGGAGGTTTTCACTGTGACTGAGGGTGCCTTTTTTCTTCTTGTAACTTTTGTTTACCCAATGAATGGATCCATGGTGTTTGTGCCAGTGAGCACAGGGATGTGGGAAAGGATTGGATGGACTGGACATACAGGCAGCAGAAATTAAATAAGCTGGAAAAACAATGTATTATAATTAATTTAAAAAAACAAATTCACTTTCACAAACAGCCACCTAGGCCAGGCCAGCCCTAGTAGAGATGGTAGCACCAACACATGTGATATAACGATTTTTTTAAAAATCAGATTAAAAAAATAATGCATGGCAGTCACATGGGAGTCAGGATGGATGGAGGAAACGTGAAATAGAGTGCAGTTACACAAAGAGTGTGTGTCATGCAGCGGTGGACTGACCATCTGGTTGTTCTGGCAAATGCCAGAGAGATCAGTACTGTTGGGGCCAAGGTTTTTTCCCCACATTTAAAAGTGAATGTTTATGTTTTTTGTCAATATTGCATTTTTCTAATGATGGCAGCCAGGTTACTGAAAATGCCAGAACTGATATTAGGTCCCAGTCTGCCACTGGCACATGTACGTGGTACATAGCAAAGTGAACATAACTGAAAACCACAACTTGAGCCCAAGCAAGCAGTAAATATTTCAAAAGCTGTTCTTCACATTGCCATGCAGTGCCACTGCTTGCTGGCAATGTGACAGTCCATGCAATAAGAATGATGGCAAAATTGGGAAACAGAAATAAGTCACAGAGTTCAAAAGTATAATTATCCAGCAATTAATTTTGTTTTTAATAAAACAGAAAAAAAACAGAAAAGTGTTGTGCCAAGGAGTCTTTATTTTAGATCCTCAAATAAGGAGATCTGTCAGAAGATTCTATGATAAAGTCAGATTTCAATGATTTAAAAGCTTTATTAATGCATATAATAAATGACTACAGTTGAATAAATGAAAATAATGGAAATCAGTATAAAATCTCTCCAAATTAAAATAATATGATAAAACAAGTATCAAGACTAATAATCTATAAAATGTAACAGATGTCTAAATTGTCTGCAAAAGAGAATAATTGCTACACAAAGAAAGAATACAAGAACCTGTGAACTGGAATTAAGAGTTTCCCTCAACTGGCCAGATTGAAATCTCACCCAGTTCCTTATACTCAGCACTTATATAGAAAGAAAGAAAGAAAGAGACTCATTTGCAAATGTGGATTCTAAAGTGAACTCAATCCCAAAAGAAGAACTAAGGCCACTTTCAGATCTCCCCCCCACGCATATTCTGGCAGGATATGTGAAAGCCGGCCTGAAAGCCTCCCCATGCAGCTTTGCCAGCGCAAACATGCAGAGATAAAGAGTAGGATTTCCTGCTCTGTATCTCTCTGGGTTTTTTCCGGTAAAACCGTGCAGGGCACCTTTCAGACCAGCCAATCCCCATGCATATCCTGACTGCATATTCGCTCCCGCAGCCAGAATATGCATGGGGGGTGGGGGGGGGTCTGAAAGTGGCCTAAGCTCAAAGTAAGAGAACCAACAAAATGGCTAAAGGACCTGCTTTTCATTCCCCTCTTCCATTGTCATTTTTGGGCCTCAATACTCCATTTCATTGGTTAAAGCTGATACTGATGCAGCTGGGGTTGTTTGCTAAATGCCATGTATACCTAGCCTTGAAAAGTACTGGGGTATGTTTTTGTTCTCTTAGAGTGCCTTATTACCTGATTTTTCCTCAGAAAGAGGGGCAGCTATTCTCCTAAGGAATTTCTAGGTCCACAAAAGCTACAGCAACTAATTTTTGTTTTTAAAAGCACAGAAGGATGATGAAGACCACAATAAACATAGGGCAGAGGAAAACAACAAAGGTCAGAAAAATGACAAGGAAAAATATGTCAACAAACGAAAGGTCAGAAAAGGGAAAAGGACAGAAAAATGACAAGCTGAAAAAATTAAATATAATTGAAGGGCCATATGTTTTTATGGTCAGGGCCAGCATTAGAATTTGCAAAGATAAGTTGTAGAGCAATGATAAAATGCAGGGCCCCTGGTGGCCCTACCCCTCCCATTTGGCCCTGCCCATTCAGCAGCACCCTCTATGGTGGTCATATTTGGGGCTCTATTAGCAGGGGGCGGGACCCCGCATCCTACCCTGGTGAAAATGGGAGCCGTTGCAGGGACCATGGAAACAGGGAAAATAGTGAAGCCTGGGATGATTTCCCTGTGGTAAGGCAAGCCCTGGTGGTGGTGAATCATACCACATGGTCACAGCAAACCCACAAAATAATATCTCTGTGGGTGCTTTCAGACATGACGCTAACCACCCTTGGTGGTTATTTATGCATGTTGCAGGGCTGTATTGGTGCCCGATGCAGCCCTGAAACATGCATAAATAACCACCAAGGGTGGTTAAAGGGTGGTTAGCATCATGTCTGAAAGTACCCACAGTCACCACTGCCAAAGCCAAAGCCACAAGGAGAAGAATGGCACTGCGTGGTGTTTTATTTGAGGGGGGATGCATCCCACAGGGCACCCTTTGCATGGGCGCACCTGCTCTATGAGCAATAGCAAAGCTGCATCTGGTAGATTTGGATCAAGTTATTAAAGGTAAACTAGGGGTGTGCAATTTGTTTTTGTTATTATGATAACAAAAATGAAATTTTTCATTTTCATTTTTAGAATTGTAATCAAAAACAGAATAATAATAATGAAAACAAAACCATTTTTTTTTAGTTTTTTTTAAATAATGGGGAAAATTGAAAAATGTATTGCCAGATATAACTTTTCTGTTTCTTATTCCATTCTGATGAAACCTGGGGGGAATGTACCTCCAATGGAGGGCACTATGTGTACTAAGTTTTGAAAAGAGTGCATAAAGGAAACTGAGTTTATAAGCAATTGAATGCTGTGATTTTAAGAAAAGCTGCATACTACTTTCCTGGATACAACTTTATTATCTTCTATTCAAATTACATGAAACCTGGGAAGATTATGTCACTCCAGAAGATTACCACTCCTGCTAACTTTCAGAAAGATTGGATAAAGGGTCCTGATGTTATAAGCCATTAAAATGAGAATGCATTTCCAGCTGTAACATTTGTATATTCCATCCTGTTTACAAGTTATTTGGCAGGAATGTACCCCACACCTTCCTTGTCATTTTTGCCAAACTACAGGACAATTTGCTAAAGGGCCCCAATTCTATAAGCAATTGAAGTTGTCCCCTTGAAGACCATTTTCAGATAAATAGCACATGCAGTGCCAGTAGGAGGCAGGCACCTGGCATGGCAGGGGGGGAGGGAGACTGTAGGAGGGAGGATGTGGAGAAACCCAACTGAGTGACAGACACATTCACTGGCCAATTACTGCATGCTTCCAGCTTTACAGGACCAATCAGTGGTGGCTTCGAGGCGGGCATAGGGGCCGGTCCTAAGGGACATAACTGGGACTTTGGGGATAGCATCCCAGCAATCGGGATACATGGTTTACACATCCAGGCTGGCCTGTTATCATCACAGTCACATCCTCGGCCAAAACCCTTGTTCATGCCATGGTTATTTATTTATTTATTTATTTATTTATTTGAAATTTATATCCTGCCCCTCCTGCCCACAGGGCAGCCCGGGGTGGTGAACAACATTCATTAAAACAATATAAAAATTTAAAACAATTTAAAAATACAATATGTGGGGGAAAAAACCCACCCTCACCCCACCCCTACCCCTCGCCACAAGCCTGACAGAACAGCCAGGTCTTACATATACGCTGAAACAGCAGGAGAGTGGGAGCCAGCCGAGCCTCCTCCGGGAGTGAATTCCACAGCACAGGGGTGGCCACCGAAAAAGATCTAACATTGGTGGCCACCCACCTCGCCCGGGGAACCTCCAAAAAGGCTCCCACGGACGATCTCA
>QEPC01015222.1:0-11466 GCA_003113815.1 Sphenodon punctatus
GGGCTCTGCGAGGGGGTAAGGGTCAAGGGAATCCTTGAGCTGGAGTGGAGGGGACGTTGCTGCTCATCCAGCCTCTTCCATCTCCCCTGGGTTGCAGTCTCCCTGTCTGAAGCTTGTCCCCACGGCACGGCCTCTTGTCCTGCCCTCCCGAGCAAGAGAGAACCATTGTTCTCCATCTGCTTCATGGCAGCCTTTCAAATATTTGCAGACTCTTATATCTTTTCTCCAAGCTAAACAGATCCAAATCCTTCAACCTCTCCTCATCTGATGTATGTTCCCTTTATCATCCCTTGCAGAACAGGAGGCTCCAGGGCAGTAGGGACCAGCAGGAGTGGGTCGTGCAGCTGGGGCCGCATCTTCATTGGGGGAGGGTTCTGCATGAAGGAGCACAATCTTAATGCTAAGCCTCTCTGCTGGCTAGCAGTCACTCCCCCAAACCATGGGCTTCTGCGGCCTCCAAAGCCACTTTCAGGCTTTCTGCAGGCCCAGGCAGATGACATTTGGAGTAGCTTCTTCCGCTCACAGCTAAAGGCTCAGACTCTCTGCAGACTCAGGCAGACATTGGTCACATTTACAGTGTAGAATCATAGAGTTGGAAGGGACATCAGAGGGCATCTAGTCCAACTTCCTGCTTAGTGCAGGAAATCCACAGCGACAGCATCCCTGACAGACGGGCCGTCCAGCGTCCAGCCTGTTTGAAACCCTCCAGCAAAGGCGAGCGCCTCCCCCCCACCCCACCCTAGGCAGCGTCTGTTCCACTGTCGGACAGATCTTACCGCTAGGAAGCTCTTCCTAACGTTTAGCCAAAATCTGCTTCCTTGTAACTAGACCCCATTGGTTCTAGTCTTGCCCTCAGGAGCAACAGAGAACAAGTCTGCTCCATCTTCTCTGTGACGGCCCTTCAGAGATTTGAGGACGGCGATCATGTTTCCCCTTAGTCTTCTCTTCTTTAGGCTAAACGTACCCAGCTCCTTCAAACTCTCCTCACAGGACTTGTTTTCCAGACCCCTGGCCCTCTTTGTCGCCCTCTTCTGAACCCGTTCCAGTTTGTCAATCGTCCTTCTTAAAGTACAGTGCCCAGAACTGGACACAGGACTCCAGATGAGCTCTGACCAGCACAGAATAGAGTGGAACTATTTCCTTCTCGTGACCTGGACACTCTGCTTCCGTTAATGCAGCCTAAAATTGCATTAGCCTTTTTAGCCGCTGCATTACCTTGCTGACTAAAAATAAACTAAAAAACCCAGTTGCAAGGGCTACAAATTTACAAGAGGCGTGGAGACTTTTAAAAGTCCCCTTCTGGAAGCCCAGATTAAATGCATCCCGCAAGTTAAAAAAGGAAGCAGGAAGACCAAACGTCTTCCACTGTGGCTAAATGGGGAGGTGGAGGAGGCTGTTAGAGCCAAAAAGGCATCCTTTAAGAAATGGAAGGCTAGTTCCAATGAAAATACGAAAGAGCATAAACACTGGCAATGTAAATGTAAAGTGTTAATAAGGGAGGCCAAGAGAGATTTTGGAGGCTCGCTAAAGAGGCAGAAACAAGCAACAAGAACTTTTTCAATTACATCAGAAGCAAGAAGGCTGCTAGGGAGTCAGTTGGGCCATTAGATGACAAGGGAGTAAAAGGGGCGCTCAGGGAGGATAAGGACGTTGCAGAGAAGCTGAATGAGTTCTTTGCGTCGGTCTTCACTGCGGAGGATTTGGGGGAGGTACCCACGCCGGATCCTTGCTTTGTGGGCGAGGAATTGGAAGAGCTGTTACAAATCAATGTGACGTTGGAGGATGTTCTAGGGCAAATTGACAAACTGAATACTAACAAGTCACCAGGGCCAGATGGCATTCACCCCAGAGTTCTGAAGGAACTCAAATATGAAATCGCAGACCTACTGTTAGTAATTTGTAACCTGTCACTAAAATCTGCCACTGTACCCGAGGACTGGAGGGTGGCAAATGTAACCCCGATATTTAAAAAGGGATCCAGAGGCGATCCTGGAAACTACAGACCAGTAAGCTTGACGTCTGTGCCGGGCAAAATGGTGGAAACCATCATTAAGGACAGAATTACAGGGCATGTTGACAAACATGGCTTAATGGGGAAGAGTCAACACGGATTTAGTAAAGGTAAGTCATGCCTCACTAACCTGTTGGAATTCTTTGAGGGTGTAAATAAGCATGTGGACAAGGGAGACCCAGTAGATATAGTGTACCTGGATTTCCAGAAAGCATTTGATAAGGTCCCTCATGAGAGACTCTTGAGAAAATTAAAAAGTCATGGGATAGGAGGTAGTGTCTTACTATGGATCAGAAACTGGTTAAAAGATAGAAAGCAAAGGGTAGGACTAAATGGTCAGTTTTCACAATGGAGAGATGTAAAAAGTGGTGTGCCTCAGGGATCTGTATTGGGACCGGTGCTGTTTAATGTATTCATTAATGATTTGGAAAAGGGTGTTAAGAGTGAGGTGATCAAATTTGCAGACGACACCAAGTTATTCAAGGTAGTTAAAACACGAGCAGACTGTGAGGAACTGCAACGGGATCTTACGACACTGGGTGCCTGGGCATCTAAATGGCAAATGAGATTTAATGTGGACAAGTGCAAAGTGATGCACGTAGGGAAAAATAATCCAAACTATGCGTACACAATGCTGGGTACTAAGCTAGGAGTTACCACTCAGGAAAAGGATCTGGGGGTGGTTGTGGACAATACAATGAAATCCACAGCGCAGTGCGCAGCAGCAGTCAAAAAAGCAAACAGAATGTTAGGAATTATTCGGAAGGGGATAGAGAATAAAACTGAGGATGTCATAATGCCTCTATACAAATCAATGGTGCGACCGCACCTCGAATATTGTGTGCAGTTCTGGTCGCCCCATCTCAAAAAAGACATAGCTGAACTAGAAAAGGTACAGAGAAGGGCAACAAAAATGATCAAGGGCATGGAAGGGCTCCCGTATGAGGAGAGGCTTGGTAGGTTGGGGCTCTTCAGTTTGGAGAAGAGACGACTGAGAGGAGATATGATAGAGGTCTATAAAATCATGAGTGGTGTGGAACTAATAAACAAGGAGCAGTTATTTACCCTCTCAGCTAGTACTAGAACTAGGGGACACTCCATGAAACTCATGGGTGGCAAGTTTAAAACAAATAAAAGAAAATATTTTTTCACTCAGCGTATAATTGGGTTGTGGAATCTACTGCCAGAGGCTGTGGTAAGGGCCAGTACTATAGCTGAGTTTAAAAGAGGTTTGGACAAGTTTCTGGAAGATAGGTCCATTAGCAGCTATTAGCCAGACAGGATCAGGGAACATGACGGGAGCTGGGGGAAAACAACAGGGAATGGATCCCCCATTGTGACCTGTTGGGTGCTTCTCCCAAGCCACCGTGATTGGCCACTGTCGGAGACAGGATGCTGGGCTAGACGGACCGTTGGTCTGACCCAGGATGACACTGACTATGTTCTTCTGACTCATGTTCAGCTTGTGATCAACTACAACCTCCAGATCGTTTTCCCATGGGCTGCTGCAGAGCCAGGCATCCACAGCCTGTATTTGTACATTGGATTTTTCTTACCTAAACACAGAACTTTACATTGATTTCTGTTGAATTTGATTTTGTTAATTTTGGCCCAGCTTTCCATCCTGTCTAGATTATTGTATTTATTTATTTATGTTTGTTTGTTTATATCCCACCCCCTGCTGCTAAAGTAAGATTTAAGATTTATTAATAAGGCTCTAGCTTTCGCCATGACCAGTACAGAAAGAAAATAAAAACACGGAACAACACAATATAAACAAGCATCACTTAAAATTACCTGCACACTATACAAACACCCATAGAAACAAAGCCTCCAGATCGATGAGTTCCACCCATTTTTCTTAAATCACCCCCTCATCTCGGATCCGCGCAGCTAAAAAAGCAAAGGATGCTATTAATCTCATCGTTTCCGCATCTTGCGTGGCCAATAACAATTCCATTTTACGGCATCCTGGAAAGTGCTCCTTCCCGTCCCAGAATGACCCCAGCCAAGTTTGCTTATATCCAATTCAATAAAAAGTGTTGCACATCCTCTCTCTCCAAGGTCATGCAGGGGCTCTCATAGGGCGTACCACTATCGCCCAGAAGTAACTGCTGAGTTGAATAGTTGGAAACGCAGCTGCATAAATATCCTCCGTAGCGTTAGATCATTCCGTTTATCTAAATAAACTTCGAACCTGAGCTGCCGCTTAAAATGGTGGCGCCAAGGCGTGACTTTCCAAGCTGCCTGTGTTGCCAGATCATCCTGTCTAACTATGGGTGAAAACAGACATGACGCTAAGTAACCACCCTTTCACCATCCCTGGTGGTTATTGATGCATGTTGCAGGGCTGTATTGGTGCCGTGTGCAGCCCTGCCACATGCATCATTGACCCCCAAGGGTGGTTAGCGTCATGCCTGTTTTCACCCTATATCAGCTGCTCTGGGAGCTGCCATATTTTTCGGTTGAAATACATTTCCCCCCCAAAAGCAGGAGAACGATAGACCCAAGTTGCTCATACGGGATGACATTTGAGGCAGCCGAGGATAGTAAGGTGCCCTAACACACTAGGGCAGCCCTAGTCTGACTGCATACCTTCCCCCAATACCTAAGGCAGGCAATCCATCCAAAGTGTACCTGTCTCAGCCCCCTGACTACTGCTCCTGGAACACCCCGAGGAGCCCTCAATCATCGTCTTAAACATTTATTCTGGACTACCTCGAGGGCTTCAACATGACGTGCAGGTATTAGCTCAGCAAGGGTTGCACCTTAGCCCTATAAACCTGCAAAACAGAGGCCGTTTTAACCAGACCTGATCTTACTGCCAATCTTAATATCCCCTTAGAAGCTGCATTTGCCTTTAATATAATTTGGGGTTTTTGCTTCTCCCACGATCCATTACTAGTAAAAGTGATCCCAAGATAAACATAGGAATCAACCTGAAGAAACTCCTTTCCTTTTATATTCCAACTATATTTTGCATTCTTTTCCCCCTCAACCATAACTTGGGATTTTTTAAGACTTATAACAAGTTCGTTGTCATTACAATACCCCAGTAGGGTTTTGCACATGAAGACGATGTCATCCGCATATTGCAAAGCCATTATTGCCCTGCCTTTAACCTTTAGCGGATGACTCTCAACAGACGGACGACAACTTTCCAAGAAGGTCACTCAGGTCTATATTAAACAGTAGGGGGGCTAGCACACAACCTTGCCTAACACCTCTTGAGACTGGAATCGCTTTCAATAGATTCCCACGGCCCCCTAAACTTATTCTTGCTTGATTGCCTACATGAACCTGTATTATTAAGGCGAGAAGATCTTTACTAATGCCCAACTGGTACATTTTATACCAGAATTTCTGTCTTGGAACTGAATCAAACGCCTTTTGAAGGTCAATGAACGCCAGAAAAAGTTACCCAGACCTTATCTTGCTGTATTTAACTATAACATGGGACATAATGAAACAATTGTCCATCATGGAACAGTTCTTGCAGAAACCAAATTGGTCCTCCGGAATAAGATCTTGGTCATAGACCCAATTTTCCAAATGTTTGAGAAGTAATTTAGCATATACTTTCCCCATTACGGGGAGCAAACTTATAGGCCGACAACAAGCAGGGTCTCTGGGGTTTCCCTTCTTAAATATTGGCACAATAATGCTCATACCCCATTCCCAAGGAACCCTCTTGGTCTTATTAATTTGGGTAAAGTAGTTGGCCAAAAAGGAAGACCACCAGCCTGGACTGGTGGCTTGTAAGACTTCCAAGATTATAAAATCAAAGCCGGGTGCTTTATTACGTTTTAAGGATTTTATTATTTCAATAACCTCAGACTCTCCTACCTGCAGTTCGAAGATACAGGAGCTAGGTGATTGTAAGAGTGCCATGAATGTAACCAATTCAGCTGCCTCCTCCTCCAGCTTGTAATTATAAAGCTCCACAAAAAAAGCTGTCCAAATTCCCTCCTCAATCGCAGTTACTGGTTCCCTTGAGATGGTCCATAACTCATAGTCAACCATGAGCCAGAACTGCCTGGAATCCTTCAGAGACGCAGCCACCCTAAGTTTCGCCCAGACCAGATTTATATAGTGGAGCTTTGGGGTTTTAATTAGGGCCTTATATTTGCACCTTTCTTTCAAGTATTTTTGGTTGGAGGACTCCGGCGAATAGTCTTTTAACCAAGTAACCTTGGCTTGAGTAAGACTACGCTTAGCTGCCCTACAGTCCGCATCGTACCATTTGTTGGGCTGCAAGTTTGACCGGACAGCCTCACGGGACAGAATATTTGCGCCCAATACCAATATTATCTTGGAGAAATGCTTGTTCAGCTGATCTATTCATTATTAATTAATTTATTATTATTATTATTATTATTATAAACATTTATATAGCGCCAGTCATGAGCTTGGTGCTGTGCAGAAGCATACAATAGACGCGGTCCCTGCCTGTGGCTTACAATCTAAAAGACAAGGAGGGGGAGACAGGGAGAGGGGACAGTGGGAGAGACAGGGGAGAAGACAAACAAACATTCAGGCGGATGCGAAGTCTCAGGTGCGTGTGCTTGGCTTGGTTACAATCAGGTTGGCTGCAGCATTCTCCTCTCCTCCTGCCAATATAGACTCACACAATTTGCAACATTCTTGTCCCCATAGCAAATCCATCAACTCCACAGTAAGCAATCTGTCCACTTAACACGCATCCTGCGTCTGCCTTCTCTTCCTCTCTAATAGCCTGGATACCTGGCTGATGCAGGTTAATGTCGCCACACAAGACCATATGGTCACTTTCAGGGCGAATCACTATCCTAAAATGACTGAACCTTCCCCAATAACGTACAGGAACTATAATGGAGTCGACCACACTCCTCCCATTTGTATTCACCAATGTAAAGTCCCCTTCTGGGGCTTTTGTTCCACTCCCATTAAGTACCACCAGGCCACTTGCTTCCAACAATTTGGCCCTGAGAAGCCCAGATTCATTTCTCACAGCATCGCGAGACTTCCTCGCAGGAATCCAACTCAAGCTATTTGGGCCGAGCCTCGTCTCACTCACTATCAGGGCCAGACCCGATCCTAGCATTCCAGTCCCCAGCTAGAACAAGGAGTGCCTTAGGGAACTGCTCTTCCAGCTGGGCTAGCAGGTTTCCAATGCCACCCAAACATCAGACTCCTAATACACGGAAGAGTGGGGAGGAATATATACATTAAACAACAGAATCTGAATCCCACCCGGAGACTCCCAAAGCTCGATTTGAAATTCTTTTCTGGTAGGTAACACTGACTGACATGGCTTCGAGCATTTATTGGTGACCAATATAGCCAGGCCTCCTGAAATCCGGTCTTTCGTTTTAGTTTTAGTGCTGGGTAGTGAATAAACCTGGGATCCCTGTACCTCGAAGGTCTCTCCCTTTTGTAACCAAGTTTCCTGGAAGGAAGACCAAATCATAATTCCTCACGAAAGTAGACCAATCCGGATCCAAAAATTTGGATTTACACCCAGAAATATTCCACGAGGCAAAACTCAAAATAACACCAGGACTAACCCTGTCCCCTAAAATAAAGGGGGCAGGATCAGTCCCTCCTACATCCCTTAACTTGGTCCCCTGGAGAGTCATTGGTTCCAGGCTGCTGAAGAGACTTGTCTCCAAAACAGGGACCCCCTGTAGCTGTTCACCACCAGGCTGGAGTAACTCTCTCCTGGCACTTCCCTCACCTCGTTCTCGGTGACCCTGCAATTTTGTTGGTACAGAGCCAGAAATCTGGGTCCGAGAGGTAGAGCCCGGTGTTTCTCTAAAACACAAGAGCTAATTTTCGGCATGATTACAATCCTGGCCATTAGTAAAGTAGCTCGGGGTGGCTAACAAATCGCACATTAAAATATAAAATATATAAAATTCAATAATGTAAATAACAGGGGCAGCTGGTGGGTTTTGATGTTGGAGGGGCACTGGGGCAGTAAGGCCAGGCCGTGCGGGCGGGCCGGCGGGCCTGGGGTGCAGCCAGAGGACGGTAGGCGGAGCCAGGGGGACGGTAGGCCAGTGGGACGGCATAACCCAGCAGCAAGGCGTTCCCAGGGTTAACATCGGATGGAAGAAAACACAGTCTACATGCGCATCAAGCTTAAAATAAGTCCCCCCCCACATTTACTCACCCCCCCTTCCCCAGTGTCTCGTCTCCCCAGGCTGGGGGCCTTCCTGGGATGGAAGGGGGGGTGAGGGTGTGCAAGACTGGGGAATGGGAGGGGAGGGTGGGTGTGCACGTTCCCCAGTCTCACACACCCTCCCCCCCTTCCATCCCAGGCCCCCAGCCTCTGCTCCCCGAGTCCCGTTTACTTACCATTTTGTTGCAGGACTCAGGAGTCGGACACGAACTGGAGGCACCAGGCAGGTGAGGCTTCAGGGTTCAGAGGAGGCGCTCAGCGGCGAGATGGGTTGCCGCGCGCATGCTCAACAGTTCAAGCATGCGCGGTGCAGCCCATCTCGCCGCCATGCGCCTCCACCGAACGCTCAGAGCCCATAGGGCTCAATGCAAAGCTGCAGCGCAGGAAATTTGATTTCCCAGTGGCGGCACTTGGACTGAACGCTGAACCGCTCGGCTCGCATTCAGTTCATGTTTGTCCCTTCTGGGACTCCAGTCTGAGCCGCCCAGAGGCTAGCGCTCACCGGCTGCTGCAGTCAGAGCAGCGTGGCGCTCCAATGTGAATTTCAGCCGCCCGGCAGAGACATAGCGCTCAGTCAATGGCACCGAGGGGACGCGGGAGAACGGGAGCAGGGCACTGCCCCAGGCGCCCTCAGGCGAGGGCCGCCACTGCTAAGTATCAATAAATATAAGATTCAAACCCATGGTGGAGCATACACCACACAAAACCCAACAAAATGCCTCCCTAACCTTCCGCGCTCACCCATCTCCCTCACCAAACACCCGAGGAAACAGCCAAGGTTTGGGTTGGCGTTTCAAAGAGGCGAGGTCTGGGGCCACGCGGGTCTCCGCCGGGAGGGAGTTCCGAAGCCGCCGTGTGGCCCCTGAGAACCCCCTCTCTGCAGTCGCCCGCCGCCCGGGGGACTTGGAGAAGGGCATTCCCCAATGACCACCGGGGTCGATCCAGAGTGCGGAGAGTGAGGCGATCTCACGGGTTTGTGTGGCCCAGACCGAGCAGGGCACCAATGCCTTGAATTGGGCCCTGAAAGCTCTAGGCAGCCGGTGCAGAGCTCAGAGCACCCGAGTGATGTGCTTCCAGTGGCCCGTCCCTGTGAGGAGACGGCCACCGCATTCTGCACCAGCCGTCACCATGGTGTCACCGGGATCGGGGTCCCCCTCGCTCTCTAGGCTGCCCCCCGGATACCCACCAGGCCAGCTACAACCCCGTTGCCTGTGCCCACATGGGTTCCCAAGTGATCAGAAACCCTCACCGCAATCAAGGAGCTTTTCGGAGATCCGCACCCCCCAGAAACGCCTCCCCTTGTTCTCCCAGCCCAGCCATAACTCAGAGAACCTTCTCTGGCCACCCGTAGCTTGGAAGACTTCACGGTGGGGTTGTCTTATATAAAAAAGGTCCGTCTAGGCTCTCACCTAGATAGGGTGCCCCCTTAGTGAACCCCACAAGGCCGAATAAACACACAGGCACGCTAGGCTTGGTTATAAAATGTATATTAAGTAAATACAGGTATAAGACTGTTGATCAGATGGTGCAAGTCCACAAATCAAATATAAAGTACACGCATTCTAAAATACACTGACGTTCCCTAACTGTCCTCTTACCCTAAGGCTCAGTCCAGGTCCATCAGAGTCTCTCACGGCCTTGGTGTTGAGGCTGGGCTCAGTTCTTTTAGTGACTTCGAAGGTCTCTAATTCATGGTTGTGCAGCCTCTCCTGCAAGCTGCTTACTCCTTGCTGGTCAAGATGGAAGAGAGAGTGTAGAGATCCTGTGTCTTCCCTTTCTGTGCAGGGGGTCGGGTCACTTCCTCCCTCCTGCTCCTTTTGTTATTCTGAGCTAGTTGCAGACCCCACCTGGGTGTTACCTTTGCAACAAAATGCTCGTTCTGCCTGACAATGGTTTTTATTTTCTGTCCCCCCGCCCTGCCAAACCAGTTCAGCAGGGTGGTAAAGCTCACAATTGTCTCATATTTCTCTTTAGCTGCCCTTCTTAGTAGCCATATTTACCCCCAGTACCCCAAATTCTGTGTCCCATTACCCCAAATGTCTGTGTTGCCCCCTTTTCCCCATGACACGTCCCCCCCTTCGAGAACATGTGAGAAGGTTTGGGTCTCTCCCAGTCCTGGAACATGTCAGTCTGTGTTTTCTCTGCGGGACAGGGCATCTGCAACTATGTTCTCTTTGCCTTTAATACGTTGAATTGTCATACAGCAACAAGCTGTGTCTGTTGCTGTGGGGAGAGGGGCTGTATTGATTGGAGGAGCTTACTGCCACTCTGCTCTCCCCTCCCCTTCCCCCAGGTAATAACCCCCAGGGTGGGGCCCTGTGGGTACCAGCCGTTGGCTGGGGCCGTTGGCTGGGCTGGGCGCCCGGGGGGCCTTCTGCTGGACAGACACCAAATCTGTCATCGTGCGGCCCATCTTTGTTGTTGGTGCTGCTGCCCCGCCGATACTGCCACTGTCACTGCTGGGGAGGGTTGGGGGGACTCCCTGTGAGAGGGGGAGCCCCGGGGAGGGGATTCCGTGTGAGAAGAGGAATCCCGGGGTGTGGGAATGGGATGGGGAGGGGAAGGGGTCGTTCCCCCCGGTGAGACGGTGGGGAACGTCCCATATTTATTTATTTTGTTTATTTTAAGCATTTCTTAGTCGCCCCAAATGCCTATGGCATTTCGGGGCAACGTACAATTTGATAAAAACAATTAAATAAAACAATTTTTTTAAAACAGCACACAATTTAAAACCAGGGTTAGGACAAATAAATAAAAATAAAAATAAAAATAAGGGTAGGGAGGATCTAAAAACCCTAACCCACCCCATATGATGGGGAAGGGGGGCTCCCTGTGAGAGGGGGAGTCTCGTGGGGGGGGTTGGGGGGTGGAGTCCCTCTCGCCGGCCTGTCGGGGTGGCCCAAAGGGGAGGGGTGTTTCATCAGTGAGGAGGGAGCGGTGCCTTGTGCCCGTTCCCCCCGAAACCCCCCACGTGGGTAGGTTGTGGGTCGAGGCCCAAGAGACCCCAGGCCTTGGCCTGGTGCTGCTGAACGCGAGGTCGGTGGTTAATAAGTCATCTACCATCCGGGAGTTAATCCCGGAGCGGGACGCGACCTCGCGTGTATTACAGAGACCGGGCTGGACAATGAATCGGGCCCGATTCTGGCCGATCTTGTTCCGGCTGGGTTCTCTGTGCAGCATCAGCCTCGGCTGGAGGGACCGGGGGTGGTGGTGGTGGTGGTGTAGCCATTGTTATCAAGGATGCATTGTCTTTTAGGAGGTATCCGGTGCAGGCTCCACCAGGTGTCGAGTG
>QEPC01015223.1:2545-17135 GCA_003113815.1 Sphenodon punctatus
AAGTGTGGAGAAACCCTCCTGGCTAGATGTCCCCTTAGGTTCCCCCCCGACCCAAGGCAAGGGACTCTGCCAGACCGTATAAGGATATGTGCTCCCCTCAGGGTCAGGTAACCTAACTGATTGGCCACCTTGAACAGGGTCACCTGTGGCTGGGAGCCAATAGCTGAGATGCTAGTGTTGCCCTTTAAAAGGAGGCTTGTAATTTTCCATAGATAGAGCACACACACACACCCCTTACCGGACCCATTACGCCACAGGCCGCAGCCTACAGCCAACTTCGTACAGATGAGGAGGGGGCTGATGCGCTGGTACCGCAGCCTGGCTCCTCATTGCCCTCGTTCCCTGCACTCGCCACCTGTCAGACCTGGGTTTGAGCAGTCTCTTCAACCCCCAGCCCCACCCCTGGGGCTCCCTGGCCTCGGCCCCGCGGGGTGAAACAGCAGCAGAGCAGTGCAGTCCTGAGCAGAGACACTGGGCCTCAGTTTCCCCCCATGCGGGCGCCCCCCGTTCCTCTGCTGGGGGCTCTGAGAATGCCCATCCACCCCCCAGTAGCAGAGAGAGACCCTGCTTGGGAACAGCTTGTGCTTGGTGACTTTTATTTGTAACAGAAGGGAGGTCACGAGATCGCGGCTTCCTGCCACACACGGTAGCAACGTCCCACCCCAGCCTTCCCCCCTTCCGCCACCCTCCGGCAGCTCCAACACAAACGAGTTACAAACGCCCACCCCCCTCCGAGAGAGATGGGCAACATTTCCAGTGCGTCCTGCCCGTCCCCAGCTGCAGCATGGAGAAGGGATGGGGGTGGGGCTCCTCGCTCACGTTCAATAGGGTCACCCTCCCTGGCCTTGACAGGATGAACCCCCAGGGTGAGGCTGGGAGCCGCCCGGAATCCTTCCCCTGGAGCTGGTTTTGTGGAATCTCCTGACGCCCCTCCCCACCCCACTGGGCACAGTGGGGTCCCCGTCCCGGGCACTGAGGGTTTTTGTGCAACTCAAGGCCCCCTTGGGGCCGACTGTGGAAGGTTCAGGAACTCCTGCTTCCTGCGGGTCAGGTCAGGAAGACCACCTTGTCCCCTTCCTGGCCCCCACCCCCGGCCCTGAAATCCCCAGAGTGGGGATTAAACCACAGATGGGCCAGGATACCCCTGCTAGTGACCAACAGGGGAGACTGCCCCACGGACTGGGATTTTTGCAGAGGAAGCAGGTTCCCAAACAAGCTAGGCCTGGCCCCAATTACCCTACACTCTCAGTCTTTACAGAGGGGAGCTGGGCCATGGGCTCGCTGCCAGGGGGCTCCGACGGGCAGACCCCCTGGACAGTGTGGATTCTCTGGTGTAGCTTGACGCTCTGCAGGCAGCGGAAGCTCTTGGCACAGGTTGGACATTGGAAGGGGCGCTCGCCCCCATGGGTGCGCTGGTGCTTGAGGAGGTGCTCGCGCTGGACGAAGCTCTTGGGGCAGTCGGAGCAGCGGTGGGGGCGCTCACCGGAGTGGGTGAGCTGGTGGCGGAGGAGCCAGGAGTGGCAGACAAAGCTCTTGGCACACTCCTGGCACTGGTGGAGCTTCTCGCGGGAGTGGCCGCGCAGGTGCTTAAGGAAGTAGGGCCGGTGGGTGAAGCTCTTGCCGCACTGGGTTCAGGAGTATGTGCGTTCGCCAGCGTGGCTGTTCTGGTGCACGGTCAGGTTGGTGAGACGGGTGAAGCTCTTGCCGCACTGCGCACACTGGTAGGGCTTCTCGCCGGTGTGGGTGCGGCGGTGCTCCACCAGGGTGGAGAGCCGGCTGAAGCATTTCTCGCATTCGGCGCAGGCATAGGGCTTTTCGCCGGTGTGGGTGCGCTGGTGTTCAAGCAGGGTAGAGAGCCGGCTGAAGCGCTTCTCGCACTCGGAGCAGGGGTACGGCTTCTCACCGGTGTGGGTCCGGTAATGCGTGGTCAGCGTCGACTGGTGCACGAAGGTCTTGCCGCACTCCCGGCAGACATAAGGCCTCTCGCCCGTGTGCGAGCGCCGGTGCTGGGCAAAGTGTTCCTTCCGGCTGAAGCAGCGCCCGCACTCGGCGCACAGGAAGGGGCGCCCCGGGGAGGAAGCCTGCTGCAGAGGAGGATGGGGTACCGCGGGGCCGGTCTTCAGAGGGCTGGACAGCAGGGAGTTTGGTCTCTCCAGCAGGTAGGGAGGAGGCTGGGCCTGGCCCGGGCTGGGACGACCGCTCACTCCTAGCGGGATGTTCTCAGACCGCTCGGCCAAGGCCCAGGGAGACTCTGCCTCCAAAGAGTCCTTCTCCTGATCCCGGCTTGCCAGCCAGCTGTCAGCTGCCAGAGAGAGAGAGAGAGAGAGATGGCTGGTGCCAGGCTGCAAGGGTGGGCAGTTCCTTACTGGCTGCAGCTGCCAGGACCAGATCCCCTGCCCCACCAAGCTATCGGGCTGTCACAGCAGGCGCTACGGCGACACTTAGACCCACCTTATCCCAGCTGTGGCTTAGGGGGCCTTACAATAATGAACACGTCCCCATCTTAACTCCCCAAGTTCTTTTTTAAAAATCCCAGCCCTCCCCCTGCCCAACCCTCTCTCCAACTCCCTTCCTGCCCTCCTCCCACTGCCTGGTATCTTCCCAGCCTGCAGGAAGGGGGGTGGCGGGGGTAGGTCTGGCCAGGCCAGCGGGATCAGGTGCAAACCAGGGACCCGTGCCAGGACCGCGCATGCAGGTTGCTCCGTGCCGGCGTCTGATATCCCAGCGCCAGCATTAGCCAGTCCAGGAGCTGCACAGCCCGGACCTGTCGGCGGCAGATCAGCCCCTAGGGTGAGCGCTGGGAGGGTTCAAGGATGTTCAGCGGGTTTGAAGAAGCAGAGCCCCCTCCTCCTCCCCGCACCAGAATAATCCTGCCCTGGGGGCAAGCAGCAGTTTCACAATGGGGCAGGCTCCAGGAGGAGAGCCGCCCATGACAGAGGAGAGAAGCAGGCCAGGTCACTGCTAAGTGCTGACTCTGCATCTCAATGGAGCAGAGAGGCTCCCCTTGAGAAAGTCTAAACTTCCTTCCTTTGGGGGGGGGAATCTGCCCATCCAACCATGCATTCCTGCAGGGCCCATCGCCCTGGCAACACAGCCCAGCAGACCAGGCCAGATTATCACCACCACAAAGACCCACAGATGCACCCATCCCCGCTCCCGCCCCCAATTCATTGGATTTATTTTGTCGAATTTATACGCTGCCCTTCCCGCAGAGGCTCAGAGCAGCTTAAAATCACAAACACAGTATTAAAGATCATTAATAAAAACACAATAATTAACAAATCCCTTTAACGCCCTCCCCAATCCCATCCAACCCTATCGCTGCCTGTCGAATGCCAGGCCAAACAGAAAGGTCACTCCAAGACAATGCAGCCAAGGTGACCCCACCGAGCGCAGAGTCCCTTCTCTGCTGGGACGGAAGCTCGGCTCCAGAGACAACGCTGGGGCCCTCAGGGGAGAGCCGGAAAGAAAAAAGCTCCTCCTGGTTTTCCTGCTCGGTTCCCTTTAACCCCCATCGCTCACCTGGGGCAGGCTCCTCGGGAGAGAATCTGCCTTCTTCCTCAGCGTCCTGGGGCTCCTCCGCCTCCAGCTCGTCCTCCTGCTTGATCCGGGAGGAGATTTCCAGAGCAGAGAGAGGGGATTCTGTACAGGATCACGGGGGAGACAGAATTAAATGAAGCTTTTCCTAGACTCCCGGAGGCTTATTTAAGCCACAACTGTTCCTGCCACAAGCGAAACAGGCAGCAGAATACCGAGGGGGTTCCCCGGAGGTGTTCACATGGAACATCTGTCACGGATGCGCTAGGTCACTTTGACTGACCGGGGGTGGGGTGGGGTGGGGGGTGGACTAGATGACCCCTTCAATTCTATTGGCACGAGAATCTTAGGCCATGCATTGTTTTGTCCCCACCCCACTGCCACCCCAGGAACTCCACAATCCCTGAAGCACCTTTACCCTCCCTCCCCATGTCTGCAGCTCCCTCCCCAAGCACAAAGGGGCTGCTCCCTGTTAAAAACCTACCTCTTCCGTTAGGCCTTTTCCCAGCTCCTCGCCCCCACCGATTCCTGTCTATCCTCTGGATCCCACTCCTCCCCTGTCACTAAGCTAAGCGCAGGCACCTGTAGCCTCTCCGCTTCATGAATGCAGCCTTGCCTCTCCCTTGTCCATCCTAGACTGTAGGCCCCTTGGGGCAGGGACCAGTCTCTCATGATTGTACAGCTCTAGGTACAATGCAGGCGCTATCAGTCACCATAATAGGCGTTAGTAACTAGAGGAATCCCAAGACTCCTGCTCCCAGGATGTGGCTCATGCACCTTCAGGTGAAGAGGCTCCAGCCCCCACCCTCGGGGAATGCCACCTAGGCCCACACAACCCCAGCTTCTAGACCAGCAAAACACCCCCCACCGGAGCTGCTTTTTTTGCTCCAAGGTTTGCACAATGGTTGAGCGGGGGCAGGGAGCTCGGCGCATTCTCCCACATGCTGGGCGCTAAATACGGGCTCCCAACTTGGCTGCAACGCGATCGGAAAAGGTTTATTGCTACAGCTTCATGCATCCCCTTTCTAGTGCGCTGGAGCGGCCAGGGAGCTGGTCCCAGCATGGGATCACAGCAGTGCGAGACAGGCTGCTTCCGTGTCTGGTGCGTGTGCGTGTGCGTGTGCGTGTGCGTGTGCGTGTGCGTGTGCGTGTGCGTGTGCGTGTGCGTGTGCGTGAGAGAGAAGGAAGGAGTCCAACGTTGCCGATGGGAGCATGGATCACTTGCCACACACGGTTTGGAGCCAGTCAAACCCATCCCTCACCTGTGCTAGTGTCCGCGGGGGGCTCTCTCTCCGACTCCTGCTGATCCCGGACGCTCGGATCCTCCCCTCGCTCAATCCGGGACAGGATGTCTGGTTTGGAAATGGCGTAGTCTGTTTGTGGGGGGAAGAGGAAGCAATAGGACCCAGTGACGGAACAGTCCGGTCCCTTCAGGCTTTGGCTGGGTCACCGACCTCGAATGCGAGGTCCCGAACTCTCATGGTACTTCAGGCAAAACCCAGCCCCAAGGGGAGATAGCAAGGAAACCCTCCTGCTCCCGTGGGGTCAAGATCTCACCCTAGTGTCTGCACTATCAAGGCCCCAGTTCATGCGACGCAAGACCTTCAGCTCCCATTTAACGCCAAGTCTCCAGCCCCCACAGCTGCAGAACCAAGCTGACAATCGTGACGTAGTCAGAAGGAACTGAGTGTGTTTAGCCGAACAAAAAGAAGACTAAGGGAAGACATGACAGCAGTGTCCAAGTACCCCAAGGGGCTGCCCCCAAGCAGAGGGCAAGGCACCGTTCTGTGCAGCGACTAAACAGAATGGGCTCAAGTCACGAGAGGGGAGGGTTTGGTTTAAAAGCTTCCTCGCAGTCAAGAGCTGCATGGCAACGGGACAAGCTCCGTCGCTGGAGGGCCCCTCTGTCAGGGCTGGAGTAGCTGTCGTCAACCTGCATCCCAGCACGGGGTTGGACTAGATGACCCTTGAGTTCCCTTCCAACTCTAAGCTTCTGCCCCAAAGGCTGGATCAGACAGAAATTCAGTGCCTCAAGGATTACAATTTGGGGCTTTTTTTTTTTTTTTTTAAAATGTAGTTTGGCAACCCTAGACCGCCGGGGGCCGNGCTGGATCAGACAGAAATTCAGTGCCTCAAGGATTACAATTTGGGGCTTTTTTTTTTTTTTTTAAAAATGTAGTTTGGCAACCCTAGACCGCCGGGGGCCTGCTGAACCATCGGCAAGAGATCAGAACCAGAAGCGCAGGATGCAGCCAAAGCCTCTATCCTCCCCCTGCTAGCGAGCCGCCGCGAGACAGGAGGCCACGGGTCCTATTGCCCTGCTCTGTCCTTAGCCCACCGAGGCCGTGTCCTCTTCCCCCAGGAGCCCCCCCTCAGCTGGTGCTACGGACTCGGTGCTTCCCCGGGACAGGCCGATTCAAGTGAGCAGCTTCCCGGATGCGCGCACGCTCTCAAACGTGCACACTGGTGCCCCAGCTCCACGGGGTAGGCTTGCTCCCGGAGGGGGAGCTCAGCCTGGTCACCCGGCTGCGAGTACCCAACGCTGGGTCGGAGAGCCCGCCAACGGCATCCCACCGTTCCAAGCAGAACTCTGCTCACGGCTGGCGCACCGGGCCTCTCTATGGTCCCCACAGGGGTCCCTACAAAACGTCCTTGGGACTCTGCGCAGGAAACTCGGGCGAGAGGAAGGACGCCCGCCCGCTGAGGCAGAGTCCGAGTCCTTGCTGCTGGGCAGAATGCGCTCGCCTGGCAAGGAGGGCAGGGTTGAATACCACTGCGCTACTAGGCACACACAGCGCTTTACAGTCACGGATTTTCTGAGACAGGTCCCTGCCCCAGTGAGCTTACAATCTAAGATGGACACGGGCGAGGGGAACACAGGGAGAGAGACAGACAGACACATTCTCATTTTACAGATGGGGGAACTTCCCCACCCAAAGCCCTGCTGTGCAGGAAGCAAGGCAGCCCCCGCAAGCTGGCAACCCACTCCTCCTGGTCCCCCAGCAGCATGCCAAGTCTCCTCCCAGCTGGGGTGCTCTCTCAGCACGTGAGACCCCACGCTAGGGGAGGCTGCTCCCACCCCCTGGCGGCAGGCATAGAAGGCAGGAAACGCTCGTCACCAGATCCAAGTAACCCGATCTCAGCCTACAGCACAATCCCACTCAGAGCCAGTGTCGGGGAGTGGGATACGGTGCCGGACCTGGACCAGGGGCATCAGGGTTCAAATCCTGCCCCTAGCCATGAACTCCCTGGGAAGCAAGTCACAACCTCTCAGCCTCAGTTCCCCACCTGTAAAATGGGATTGTGCGTGTGCCTGTCTCTCCCTGTGTTCCCCTCGTCCGTGTCCATCTTAGATTGTAAGCCCCCTGGGGCAGGGACCTGTCTCTGAAAACCCGTGACTGCAAAGCGCTGCGTACGCCTAGTAGCCCTAGAGAAATGATTAGAAGAAGCCCCATCAAGAGGGGGAGCCTTGCCCTCACCCAGCGAGATCAGATACTCGTAGTTCCCCTTCATCACGTTCTTGTAGAGCTCCTTCTGCCACTCCTCCAGGTTCTCCCACTCATCCGGGGAGAAGATGGCGCCCTCGTCAAACATCACCGGCACCTGGAAATATTACCGCGATTCATTAGTTCTAGAGGGCCTGGCACGGAACCGTCGTTAGAGACAGGTCCCTGCCCCGAGACGCTTACAATCTCGGCGAGACAAGGGAGGGAGAGGCAGGGAGACAGCCCGGATGTGGGGCCCAGGCTTAGCTGAGTTGTAGGGGAGAAGGGGACAGGGGAAAGAGCATTGATGAGCAGGCTGTGGGATGAGGAACCGGGGGAAGGCCTGACAGAAGAGGCAGGGATTCGGGAGGGATTTGAAGGGAGGGAGGGAGCAGAGTATGGGGGGGGGGTGTGCAGTGCTGTCGTCCCACCCGGGGGGGCTACCCCCGGCCACACACCGTGCTGCAATTGGCACCCCGACATGACAGGCAACCACGGTGACCCCCTGACGCCGGGCCAGGCCTGGGCAGGCGCATAAACAAATGTGCCCGTCCGCTCTGCTCTGCCCTGCCCCACCTGGGCAGCCGGACCGTGAGCCCGATTAGTTCCGGGCCCATGTTTCCGGCCCGACCGCCAACCCCACCAGGGTTTGAGCCGGACCCACGTCCAGTGGGCCCAGAAGAAATTTGTGGGGGTCGGCGCTGACCCAGGCAGGCCGCAGCTGGGCAAACCGGGCCCCCGTCACATCTGTAACCCCCCCTGGGTGTTGCCAAGCCCCCTGTGACACGTTTACCTTTGGCGTCTCTCCACTCGCACCCGGGGGGAGTCTCAGGATCCAGAAGTTCCTGTTCTTCAGCAGGTTCTCCATGTTCTCCAGCCTCCGCTGCAGCAGCCCGTACTCCTGGAGCAGAGACCCCAGCGCCGCCCACTTGCTCTCCAGCTGGTTCCCAAACTCCAGCTCCGTTTTCTCACATTCAAATATCTTCTTCTCTGCCGTCCCCATCCTCCCCTCCAGGCTGAGCAGCCGAGCAGCTAGCGAATCCACCTTCCTCTCCACGGCCTGCATGGCCGCCACTAGAGTCCACATCGAAATCTCCGCCGTCTGCATGGGGGTTCGCTCAGGGGAGGCAGGGGGCTGCAAAGGCAACAGCCGCCGGGATTCCCCCTCCCATTCCTGAGCCTGTTCGCAGAGAGGGGAAAAGGGCAATGGATTCAGCAAAGTCGGTGGCAGAGGAAAAGCACAGGAGCCCCTCCCAGCGCTACCGGAGCTTAGTGCTGCCTTCCGGCACTGGACCAGCTCGCCGAGAAAGCCAGTTTCCCCGAGGCAACAGAGATTTCGCCCACGTTTTGGTAACCGACTATGGCACCTCCTACTGCAGCGGCAGGGAAACCTTTCCGTCCCGAAGGCCACTTGAAAAAGGAGTCTAGGCTCCGAGGGCCGCATAGCAGTTGGGGGGTGGGGAGCTGAAGGGGTGAGCTCAGGAAGAAGTGGGTCCAGCTCATGGATCTGTCCCTAATCCTTGTGTGCCTGCCCTCAGCTCCGCTTCCTTCCCCTGAGCTCAGTCTGTCAGTGCTTGGAGATAGCAACTGGATCCAGGGGCCGCAGATAGGAACTCAAAAAGGGTCGCATAAAAACTTGCCAAGGGCCACATTCAGTCCCCGGAGCTGAGGTTCCCCACATCGCATCCCAGGGGATCAATTCTGCCGCAGATATCTCTGTGCCCCTACTGGGGCGGGGGGGGAGGGCTCCCGTTACAAGTTACCTTTAGAGCCAGACACTGAAATTGGGCTGACCGGGTTTCCGGAGGAGACCATACAGCGCAAGCAGAGAAGGGAGGGGGTCACACGGCCTGTCCCCACGACCCGCATCTCTGTGGTGCTGGGTGGCCATTTCAATGCGATGCACAAAACACGCAGGAACCAACAGCGACAAGAATGAAGCCTGGGTTTACACGGCAACACCTGCAGGTTAACCGCACGCTCCACCCAAGGCATCCAGCCACCTAAGCGTTCACGCACTTAAAAAAAGAAAAACCAGGACAAAGAGGGAAAAGCATGTTTTCCACCGGTGCGAATGCGCTCTAAGAAGATCATTGGATTCTTTTGTCACAAGCCTGGACAGAAGGAGTTTGTCATTCCCTGGGGGCACCCATCCTCCCCCATTAAAACCAAACAGTTTTGCTATTATGTGCAGTGGGTGGAGGGCTCCATGCCTAGGAGTCCAACTTGCCGGAGGTGGGGGTGTTTCATGAACTGCCAGGGACCACGCTATCTTTTCTAAATCCCTTACGTTCATCCAGTAAGGGCCAGATCCCAAATCCAGACCCAAATTCCAGCCACGTGACCGGAACGGCTTCACTTCCTCAGCCCCAAAGCCTCCCTTTAAAGCACCGCGCGGCGGCCCAAGGGATCGAACCCAGAGCAGAGCAGGCGAGGATGGCTTTCCGAGAGTGAAATCGTGTAATCCCAATTAATCTCACACGAGGAAACGTGAAACGGCAGCGATGGGCAACCAAATTGTTCTGCTCGGAGAAGGGAGCCCCTACCGGGGAAAAGCAGAGGTGACAAAATAGTTTTGGAAAATATCTTCTGTGGCAAGAGTCACAGAAGGGGAGATACCAGCAGAAGTTAATCTGGTAAAAAGCATCTTCTCTCCCCCATTTCTCTCCTGTCTCCCACATACTCACGACCGAACTACACTCTTGAGAATATATCTTAGTGGCCTTCTGGAGACAATGCAAAACCATTTTGTTCTGCCGGGCTTTTGGCAGCGGGGATTGAATTTGGGAGGGGGCGGGCGTTAATTTAAGGGGGAGGATGGGTAGGCAGTGGGGGTTTGGGAGGTGGGTGGGTTGCAAGGCTTTTGGTAAGTAGGGAGAGGGTGGGAGATGTAAAGGTGGATTGGGTGGGGATAGGATAGGCTTTTTGTTGATTTGAATGGTTTTTATTCTGTTTTTAGGATTGTGAGCTGCCCTGAGCCTTTACAGAAAGGCCTGCATAGAGATGTAAATAAATAAATAAATAAATAAAAACAAACAATATTGCTAGAGAGGAAAGATCTTAAGACTATAGAGCAAGAAAAGTCTGTTTTTTAAAATTAATAATTAATAATCAGGAATTGCAGCAATGTGCAGATTCTCAGCTGCTTCCTCAAAAATCAGCACATCTTATATGCAAATATTAAACCACTCAGTTAAATAAACCCTCCAGTGAACAGTTCAGAGAAGGTGCCAAACGCGGCAGGCTTCAACTGATACCCAGCAGAGAACATTCAAAACTTTCAGATCCCCTGCTTTTTCCCTAGAGGCCCAAGCAGCAGAGCTTTCCACAGGTCCTAGCTAGCTCCCCCCCCCCAGCACCTGCTGGACAGAGGACATCCCTCTCCTCCTCAAGGGCTGCCATTGGCAAGACGTGGGGGCCAGGAATAAATGGGAAACAACGGCAGGAGGGCGAGAGATGCGTTGGGGGAAAACAGGCTGACAGAGTCTCGAATGTGGGGAGCCCCCAAATTCAGGGGGGGGTCCCCCAACACATAGGGCGAACTCAAAGTAACAACACGCAATAGCAGGCAGGCCTGCAACACAGGGAACCCCAGTCACTAAAGGGGAAGTTGTGTTTAATTGGAGATTTATTTATTAAAAATCAATCATGCTAACATTTTTCTTACCCCGGGGGGGAGTTGTTGTGTGTTCAGAAAACATTCCTGTGTTAGGAGAAACACAGAAACTTCATTTTGCACGGATCCAGCATAAGAACGTAAGAAGTGCCATACTAGGTCAGACCAATGGTCGAGCCAGCCCAGCATCCTGTCTCCGACAGTGGCCAGTCTCGGTCATTTGGGAGAAGTACCCAACAGGTCACAATGGGGGATCCATTCCCTGTTGTTCCAGCCCCCAACAGTCAGAGGTTACATCCCCAAAACTTAGTTGGCTAATAGCCATTAATGGGCCTATCCTCCAGGAACTTATCCGACCCCTTTTTAAACCTAGCTACCTCTGCCAGGCGCTGGCCACAACAGCCAGATAAGTTTGGGGGAAAGGAGGTGTGGGGAAAAGTGCTACAATCGGGTGGGATTGCATCGGGCCCATCCTGATCGACTGGCTTCCTTTCAAGCTGCTGATTCTAGAGCCTAGGCTCAGCGCTAGAAAGGCAGATCCTAGTTGCTAGCCGTGCTTGTTGGGAGCCCCGGCGTCAGGGCTGCCTTCTCAAGCAGGGAGTGCGTTTTGCAGTTATTTATAACAGCCTTCGTTTCGAACCATCCTGTGCGTGAAAAGTAAAGTCCGGCCGTCTGCCGGGAGCATCTGCCACTGTAGAAACAACAGGCTTGCGGGAAGATGCGGGAAACCAGCCGACCCATCAGACCTCCTTCCCAAAGCAGCACAAACTTGCCCAGCCCGCAGCTCTTTGCCAGAGCATCTCAGCCTAAATACCCCACTAATCCAACAGAGAAATCCCTCTCCAAAGCTCCTTAGAGACCACACCGTCTGGGCCTGGGGCCGTACCTTCCAGCAGCAGGGAATTCAAGCCAAGCAGACAGACTGGGAAGCACCTGTATGGAGACGCCGAGAGAGAGGGGGGGGTGGCCATGGGGACCCCAAATGCAAGAGAGAAACCCAAAGTACTTGGGACGGGATCCTTTTCTGGTCCTGTGTTTGCTTAATCTATAGCAGGGCTGGGGAACCTCAGGCCAAACGCGGCCCCTTCCCGGTGCCTGGATTCGGTCCCTGGAGCCAGTCTCTACCCCCAAGCACTGGAAAACTGAGCTCAGGAGAACGGGGCAGAGAGGAGGGCACGCACACAAAGGCAGGGGACAGGGACAGGATCTGGGCCCTCCTTTTCTTGAATAAACCCATTAAGCATCCCGGCCCGCAACCTCTACGTGGCCCTTGGAGCTTGTACTAATTTTCAGTGTGGCCCCCAGGGCAGAAAAGTTTCCCCACCCCTGATCTATAGTTCTGACTTGTTACGGTCTCCGAGAAGGGGCGCAAGAGCTGACACACTCTCACCAGCAGAACCTGGTCCGATAAGAGAGATCGGACGTGCTCCGTAGAGAACAGTGAACGAGGGATCAGCCCCAGAGTGTTCACACAACCTCCCCAGTTTGCCCCTCCCGGGGTAAGTGCCTCCAGCGCGCCACAGGGAGACCCACAGATTCAGGGGAATCTCTTTTACTGAACAGCTTCTGCCGGCCACCGTGTGCAAGCTTCCAGCTTTCCGCTCCCCGAGGGCACTTCCTTAGGCAGAGCCAGTGGAGCAAGCAGGTTGTAGGCTCTGCTGGAGGCTTGTCCAGGATGTTGTCACTGGAGCCATCCTGCATCCAAGCAGGGGGTTGGATTAGATGGGGGTGGGGTTTGAAACCTGGTACAAGCTCCAGGGGCTGCACAAAAGTTGGGGGCAGGGCAGGTATGCATTTGGGGGGCCCTCGGGGAGATGCCTACCCTGCACCCCAGGTCCCTTCCCTGGAGCTATTTCAGTGGGGGGAGGAAGTGGCAAGGAGCCAGATAGGCGCTAGCTGTGGGGTGCATGAACCCCACCCCGTGGGGCCCGAGGGTCCCCCCCTGAAATCCCTTCCTGCCAGCTGTGGCACTATAAACCGAGCCGACTCGGGGCAGAGGCGAGAGGGAGAGGGCAGACCTTGCCAAACAAAGATGTTCCAGATCCAAGCGATCTCCTCCTCTGAACCAACCCCCCCTTCTGCATTTGGGACTGACCCTGCCTGCAACTGCCCCGCTCTCTCATGCCACCCTCCCCCAGGCTGCAAGGGCTTGTGCCCCTGGGGAGTTCGCTGCCCCCCACCCCCTTACCTGTGCAGGGACCCACTCGGCCATGGCTCTGGCATGAGGATCTCTTCTTCTGCCTGCTGCTCCCGGCCTAGCAGGATGCAGGCTGGGAGGAATCAGCTGTTCAGGCAGGGATTTAAAGGGACAGGCGGGGAGGCTACTGTCAGGAGAAGCAGCGCCACCTGCCGGCCGCACAAACCAGCAGAGGGAGGCAGGTATCCAATAGCATCCCTCATTTTCCAGGACACCCCGGCTTTATCCCATGGATGGCTTGCCAATGGCAGACTTTCCCACCTCCCCTTCCTAGAGACTCTGCAGCTGTTTACTACTACTATTCACGCCCAGCGCTTTACAGTCACAGATGTTTCAGAGACAGGTCCCTGCCCCAGCAGGCTTACAATCTAAGATGGACAAAGGTGAGGGAAAGACAGACCCACCCACCCATTGTACAGATGGGGAACTGAGGCTGAGAGGTTGTGATTTGCTCAAGGCCACCCAGTGAGTTTTGAAGCCTGGCTTCCTGGGTCCAAGTAGAGTGGAGTGATCCACACTGTGTGCCATGACTGTCAGACAGATAACAAAAGAGTATCTCCCCCCACCCACCATTCCCACGGTTGCCCCCCAAAACAGGGCAGGGTTTGCCAGCTGGAAGGAGGGGTTTCCTAGGTCATCCCTGCTGCTGGATGCTTTTGCAAATGGGGAAAGGCTCCAAAATGGGAAGCTCAGGGAGGGATCCACAAAGCACTATTTCCCCTCCAGAGCAAGGGCTCCCCTCCAGCCTTGAATCCAGCCTCTTCAGTTCCCTGCATGTAGGGCTGTACATTTTAACTGCTCCCCTACCGTCCCTTCCCAGATTGCCATGGGGGTTGCTGCTAGGGATCCCCAACTTTTAAGTGCCTGGTGTTACTTGTGGGACCATAGAGCAGACAGGAAGTGGACAATACAATGAAATCCACAGCGCAGTGGACAGCAGCAGTCAAAAAAGCAAACAGAATGTTAGGAGTTATTCACAAAGGGATAGAGAATAAGACTGAGGATGTCATAATGCATCTATACAAATCAATGGGGCGACTGCACCTCTGTCTCATCACCGCAGAGCCCCTTGGTTTACTGAGGGGCTGCGGGGGATGAAGCGTGTAGGCAGGAGACTAGAGCGATGCTGGCGTCGGACTCGATCTGACTCCGACCGACTTCTCCATAGGGCCCATTTGCGGTCCTAGGTTGAGACTGTGAGGACGGCGAGGAAGGAGTTCTTTGCTGCCCTCATCGCGTCTGCGAAGTCACGCCCGGCGGAGCTGTTCCGGGTGGTGCGGGGATTGGTCAGTCCGGCCTCCCTCCGCCTGGACGGGGACGTGTCCCAGGCCCGCTGTGAGGAGTTTGCCACCTACTTCGCAGACAAGATCACTTGGATTCAGAGCGACTTTGACGCTGGATTAGGGGCAGTAGGTAGAGAGCGCGAGGTGATGGAGGCCCCGTCTGGTCCAGCTTTGTGGGGGGAGTTTCAGGAAGTGATGCCGGTCGATGCGGCAGAGGTCCTGGGGTCTGTGAGGGCCACTTGTTGTGAACTTGATCCGTGCCCGTCCTGGCCGGTGAAAGCCTCCAGGGAGACGTTGGGGACGGTGCTGGCGAGGGTGGTGAACGCGTCCCTTCGGCAGGGGAGGTTGTCGCCCAGTCTCAAGGAGGCTGTGGTGCGCCCCCTGCTGAAGAAACCATCGTTGGACGTGGACGCACTCGCCAGTTACCGACCTGTCTCTAACCTTCCCTTTTTAGGGAAGGTTATTGAGCGGG
>QEPC01015229.1:5452-16339 GCA_003113815.1 Sphenodon punctatus
CTAATAATAATCCTACTCTAAATAAATCCAAAACTTAAAACAGGGGAAGGGAATCAGGGATGGAATAAGAGGGAGAGGGAAAGGATTCAATGGAGGGGGGAGGGAGGAAGGAAGATTGAACACAAGGAACACAGGGAGGTGTAAAAACAAAAAATAACACCTAAATCTATCTAATCTAATCTAAATAAATGATACTATGGAGGTAGATGGGTTGGATGGGTGAAAGAGGAGGAGGATTTCAATGGATTGAGGAGAACAAAACTGCTGGGAGAGGAAGCCTTTGAAACGCCTACTGTTCAGGAACAGTGACTAGCTCAGTAGGTGTTGGGAAAGGGGGAGGCAATCAGTTGCTGCGCCTGCCTCACCACAAGTCCCATTGCTCCGTGCAGACTAGCCCATGGCCAATCGCAGACTGCGAAGCAAGTGGTTTGAGGTGAAAAGGGACGGTGATTGGGCAGACTGGCTACTACTCCAAGCCTCTCCACCCCTGGTGCCTGGAAGTCTGCTCCTCAGCTGACTCCCCCTCCCTGTCACATTTTGCCTTCCAGTCACACGTTTTTGCCTCCCAAACTCATCTGAACACAATCCGAACTGACCAAACTGTTCGGTCATTTCGACGTTCGGAATTGAGTTTGGTTCGGTCTTTTCATGTTCGGATTCGGGTTCGGGTTTGGTCGTCCGAACAGGCCGAGTTCAGGCCAAACTCCAAACTTCTGAACTGCATTCGCCCATCCCTAATAGGGGTAGGAAAAGCCCTGTATGTTGGTTGGAGTACTGGACCAAGTATCAAATACCAGACCGATTCCTCGGTTACTCGGTACTCGATCTTGAGCACTATTCCTATCCATTTTTTCTTGTACTCATATTTTCCTTTAGTTTAAATGAATCTTCCGCTTCTACTGTGTAACTTCCCCGTACTTATTTGTACAACATAGGTCCTTTTTACACAGACACTCTAACACCATAAAATGGGTGTTACATTTTATTATACATGGTACAGGGCAACACTGCAGCCCTGCAACATGGGTCCTTTTCACATGAGATGCCTCCACCCAGTTTTGCTGGATGGAGATGGGTGGAGGCATTTGTTAAACACTACTTGCGGTGGGGGTAGGTGCGTGCATGCTCCCGTGCAACACCCATCTCCACCCACCACCACCCATGGAGCAACGGACTCCACTGCCAATTGCTCTGTGGGTGGGTGGTGGGTGGAGATGGGTGTTGCGCGGGAGCATGCACACACCTACACCCACCGCAAGTGATGTTTACACAGATGGCTCCATGCATCTCCACCCAGAGAAATGCACTCCACTCACCACAAGTGGTGTTTACACAGACGCCTCCACCCATCTCCACCCAGAGAAACTGGGTGGAGGCATCTCGTGTGAAAAGGGCCCATGTTGCAGGGCTGCAGTGTTGCCCTCTACCATGTATAATAAAATGTAGCACCCATTTTTTTCGGTGTTAGAGTGTCTGTGTAAAAAGGGCCATATTCCTGTCTCTTCTCAGAGTGAAATAAAAAACACAAAGAAATCAGAATCACTTTGGAAACAGGGAGGGAAAGGTTTTTTTTGAATATTATTGTTTCTTATCATAGCAGTTCCTGGGTGCCTCACTCAAGAACCAAAGAGGTACATTGGACTTCATGATCTACTGTGATTTCAGTACACTTGCTACTCAGGATACTGTCTTTCAGATGTCATAGAGTCCCAGAGTTGGCAAGTACCTCAAGGGTCATCTAGTCCAGTCGCCTGCACCACTGCAGGACCCGCCAGACCCCTACTGTCTGCACAGAAAAATCCATCCACTAAGAAACAAAGACTATTAAAAATCTGCCACTAGTAGATACCAGGATCAAGCAGAGCACAACAATGCCTCAAATCCAGGGGTGTGCAGAAGGCTAATGTATTATTAATTATTAATATTATATAGTGCCTGCCTATCATGGCACTCGGAGTGTTTTACATATAAGTAAAAAACTCAACTTTTAATCCTCGCAACAACACTGTGAGGTAGGTTCTCAGAATATCTCAGATACTTTATTGTTTCCAGCACTTTTGCTATTACAATTAACAAATTAACAAATTATACACATCAAAATAAAATCTAATCCAATGGGATCATGATGGATTTCTGTAAGTCGAACTGCTCAGTCCAAATCTCAGTATAAATAGAAAATGAAAGTCCAGTGGAATTCAGGGAACAACAATTACAAATTACACTCTATAGACTTATAGGCTTAGATACAAAACCATGTAAACGCGTAGTAGCATTTATAGACTGCTCATATAACAAAGCACAATAGATTATCTATGAAGGGTAACCAATATAAAAGGAATACGTTTTAGCCAAAATAGCAACTTCTATTTACTTTCTTTCTTTAAAGGAGCATAATTAGTTGTAGCAGTCTTCCATTTAAGGAGTCTTAGGCACATTCATCCTTCTCTCTACAGACATAAGGAAAAAGGAAATTGCTTTGATTAATGACATATCTGTTGCTGTGATTAGCATTTCCATTTTCCTTTCTATGGATAGGAGATTATTTTTAAAGATTGGCTCAATCCATAGACTTCTGAGATCGTTATACATAGGGCAATTAAATATAACATGACTCAGGGTCTCCACTTCCTGTAGATAACATTGGCAGGTTCGGTTAATGTATGGAATCTGTTCTCTCCTGCCTCTAATATCGCTGTTTCAAAGAGTTCAAAACGTAAAAGAGTCATCATTCTTCTTAGCCTGGGATCTTGAATCTATATAAGATACTGTTCAAGTGAAACAGAGAATTTGACCAGATGATACGTCGGAGCAATCTTATTTATCTGAATTGCTTCCATATCTTTCTTAATAGCATGATCTCTTACTCTATAATTAATCTCCTCTTTTGTAATTGTATGGTCAAGAATGCCATTAAAATCCATAGGGAGAGCCAAATTTATAGATAGTTTCTTAATCCCATTCCATCATTTATAATGGATACCCCCCAGATGGTGCCTTTGTTCAGAAAAGCACTTATATACTAAAAAAGAGGCCCTTCCTTGAGACAGTTTATGCCAAAAGAGCAGCACCCTAAAATTAAGGTAGGACACCACTGAGAAAGAGCCCGTCTCCGCACGAAGCTTAGATAAAGGAATGCTTTTGCCACCAGGCTCTCATTGTTAGCCCTCCAAGACCTTGAAGATGAAAACACCAAGCCCAAATAGGTATAATACGATGTCTGAGCTACCTCCTGCAAGCCAATCGACCATTTATATCTCGGATAGACAGTGCCAAAACACATTACTTTAGTTTTATTAATGTTAACGGATAGAAAATTTTCTAGGCAAAAAACATTCAGCGAATCCAAGCATTGCTGCAGACCCTGTTTTGTCTGTGACATCAACACAATGTCATCAGCATACAGGAGGATCGAAAGTGGTCTTTCTTCTATCAATGAGGGTGTTGCGTTGGTATGGATAACCAGGGAGATCAAATCATTTATAAAAAGGTTAAATAATAGCAGAGCCAGTAAGCATCCTTGTCTAACTCCTTGCTGGAGTGGAAAGGACCTGGTGGTTCTACCACTTGAGTCAGGCCTGATCACCGCCCTAGTATCCTCATGCAAGGTTGTTATTAAGTCCAAAAGCTGAGGAGTGATCCCCATCTTTGATAATTTGTGCCAAAGAATCTTCCTAGGCACTGAATCAAAGGCCTTCACTAGATCAATAAATGCTATGTAAAGTTTACCTTTCCTTAGATGTACATACTTCTCTACCAGATGCATTAACACAAAGCAATTATCTATCATTGATTTTCCCTGTTGAAAACCAGATTGTTCCTCTGCTAAAACTGAGTGTGAATGGACCCAGTGTTCCAATGCTGTAAGGAGGACACGTGCGTACAGTTTGCTTATTACTGGAAGAAGGATGATTGGCCTGTAGGAAGCTGGATCATTAGGATTACCTTTCTTAAATATAGGGATGATAACGCCATTGCCCAAATCTTTGGAACCATTTTAGTCTGATTTATTAATGTGAAAGGTTTTGCAAGAGCCAGAGCCCACCAACCAGAATAATCTTTAAATACTTCCGGTGGGATACCATCCACTCCCAGCGCCTTACCTGGTTGTAGTTTATTAATATATTCAAGTACATTCTTCTCTCTAACTAGAAGGTGGAAAGGGTCTGCTTGACCACTGAATATTTTACATTATGGACTAAGCTATTATCCTGAGTGGTTACTACAGAACAAGAATCCTGGAACATTTCCATGAAGAAGGAGACCCAGTGATCATCAGTAATCTGGGAAGATCTAATAGTCCTGCCTTTCTGGTTCCAGTTATTTCACTTTCAGAATCTGGCTGAATCTTGCAGTCTAGCAGCCACCTGCAACTCAGCCCAAATTTGGGAAGATTTGACCAATCTCTATGCCCTCAATAACTTAAGATATTCCCTCTTTTTACTAACGTACAGTTTCCAATCTTGGTCCAGTCCGTATCTATGCCAAGCCTTCCTAAGTTTAGTCAAAGAAGTCTTTGCATTTCTGCATTCTTGATCGTACCAAATGCTGGTGCGTTGCTTTTTATAATATACTTGAAATGGAACCTTCTTAGTAATACACGGAAGTAGCTGTTTCATTATGGAAATTAAAGAAGCATACACACCTGTATAATCAACTGCATTTAAAAGCATTTCTCAGAGAGTCAATAAGTCTTCAGAATAAAATAGTTGTGCCACCTAGTTTTAAATCGAAGCAGTTCACTTGATCGGGAGACTCATAAAAGAGGGGGCAGATCTAAGAGGGGGAGACTGGCTTCCAAAGTATGGTATTACCAATTCTAACCGAATTGGGTAATGGTTCCTTTCAGGTCTCAACAGGACAGTAAAGTCTCTAATGATAGGGAAGTTGACAAGAGGGATCAGTATATAATCTATGACACCAGAACCCAAACTGGAGTCATAGGGTAATTTCAGATGTTACGATACCACGGTCAACCACAGTGAACCCCCTGTGGTGGCCGTGGTACCGTAATGTCTGCTCACTCCCAAAGAGATTCCCGCCAGATGTTCACCCCAGTGAACCGCCGTCGGGAATCTCTTTGACCACACTTTTGGACCTCCGGCAGCCCGGAGGTTCGAAAGCATGGTTAGCTGGACCACGGTCCGGAATCGGCGGAAAGTAATGTCTGCTACCTCTGCCGATTCCCGACCGTGGCCAGGCCTCAGGACGGGATTGGCGCAGCGGCGGGATTGGCCACTGCTCCCACCCATCTCTCAGAGGGAGGGCAGGCGGGGGAGCGTGGGGGGGTGGGGCTGTGCAGCCGCATGTTGTGCTGCGCAGCCCCACCCCCTCCCCAATCCTCAGTAGGAATCAGGCCAGCACATCTGAAGGACGGCTGGCCTAATTCCTGTCCAGGATCCAGAACGGATCCCGGACCGTGGTTGGACATGGTGATTTCACATCTGAAGTCACCCATAGGTAAATTCTCCATAGGGGTCCGAAGATGTTTGGCCTATAATAACCACTAAGCCCTGCTCTGCTATTAACTGCAATAATTTCTTACCATGCTTATTTACAGTTATGTCCAGGGACTCACGTGCGGGAATTTTTAAGAGATTGTAGATGAAAATCCACAATATCAAAATCGTGGTTGCCTATCCTTGCATTAAAATCTCCCATCAACAGAATCACAGTACTTGGATAAGAATGACATAATTGATCTAGTAGATCATTAAGTTGCTCCCATACTTGAGGCAAATAATAGGAGGATGATTCTGAAGTGACATAAATATTGATTATTATGTAATCACCTATACCAGAACATTTTACCTCAAGAGCTAAACAATTCCTGAATGTAACAGAAATTAATCTAGCACTATCTTTAACTCTGGAATAGAGAAGCGTAACTACTCCCACCGAAAGCCAACCCTTTTTGCCTCTCTGATTCCGGGAGCAGCAAAAATGTGAAATCCATCAATATGCAAGGATTCCCCTTCAGTCATAGAAAGCCAAGAGTCTTGCAGGCATACTGTCATACATGGCTACAAAATCAACCCAATCTCTGTCCCCTAATTTCATCTTAATTCCTTCTATGTTTCAGGATAGATAAAGAATGCTAGGAGTCTGTGACTGTCATAAAGTTACAGTGGGTTCTGTAACAAATGGAGTACAATATAAGGACAGGTTCAATTACAGTATTTCACTGTTTTGAAAATCATCAGAGATCTCTTGAGCATCCAAATCAGGGAGGGTACTAAATTTTTATATGACTGTTTGGTTAAGCCAAGAATTATCAAAGAAGTCTTCGTCCTCATCTACCTTGTTGTCAGAATTTGTTATTAGTTTAAGAGAATCTGCAGCCAGCGTAATTTCTTGCCCATCACCATCCACTGGTCTAGGTAAATCTGCAGAGCCTGTAGCATCTAATATCTCCCACTCTGAGGAAATTTCGGATTGTTCATTAAGGTTCAAGGGGGGGGAAGAGCTATTGGGCCTAATGGAGTTAAAAATAGCTCTTGCCAGGGTATTTTCAACTCTTTGTATAAAGATTCCAGTGGCCTTCAGTTGGTTCCGAGCTTTCCATAGTTTGGCTGGAAGTTCTATGTATCTCCCATCTCAAAAATCAGCCTCTATCCATAAGAGCTTTTATATCTATTGTGTGTTTGTGTGTGTGTAATATTGAGAAATATTGAGATTCACTCTCATCATTACTTGGATATATTCTATTAACTTAAGTTCATCCAAAGCTTTATACCTTAAAAACCTAAATTTATTTTTCTTACTAAGATGAAAAATAATAGACGGAGCACATCTCTCTCTAGTATCCTGAGGCCAAACTTTAACAAATACAGGTTCTACCTGATTATTGTTTACCATGGTCTTATTAGTCAAGGGATTGTTACCACTAGGTGCTGTCTAACCATGGGATTTCCCAGGCTTACCCATGAGGTAGGTTAGGCTGAGAGAATATTATGACTGGCCCAAGTTCACCCGGTGAGTTTCTGGCTAAGGCAAGACTTGAACTGGGGTCCCTCTGTAACCTTCTAGTACAAGTACTGTGTAGTGTGTACGTAACCATTACACCACAATGTGTATTTTCAGATGTGACGAGATCACAGTGAACCACGCTGAATACCTACATGTGGTCACTGTGCCCTGCACGTCTGTTCGGCGGCTGCCAGATGTTCGCCACACTGAATACCCACATGGGGTCAATTTCAACCACGCTTCCCGGGCTCCCGGCGCGAAAATCCGCAGAAGCGTGGTGAAAGTGATTCCAGGCAGGCATCAATAAAAAGTAACGTCTGGTCAGCTATCACGGCCCAGAATCCCCGGCGGCATTCCGGGCCGTGGTGAACTTGGCCAGATGCTGTGGCAGCATTGGCCTCGCCGCCCGCCCGTCTTCCCAGAGGGCAGGTGGCAAGGGAGCGTGCAGGGGGCGGGGTCATGCGGCAGCACGTTGTGCTGCATGGCCACGCCCCCTCCCTGATTCCCCACTGGGATCCCCGGCACATCTGTTTGCCATGCCTGGGTGATCCCAGCGGGGAATCTCTGGGTTGTTTTCAGGACAGGGCGAAGCCGCCCCGTCACGTCTGAAAACACCCATTGTCTCATCATTTGTTTTAGTTTTAGTTTTCATTTCCCAAAACCCATTCATTTTGGGGGGGATTTCATAAAAGACGCTACTATTTTTATTTATTTATTTTGTTTTATTTTATTTAAAATAGTAATTTTTAAAAAAATCACTGTGCAGTATGGCTGTCAGGGTCGTTCTGCAAATGCCACACCCCTTTTCCAAAATGACACTGGCAGCATCAGTGGCCATTTTACGCTTGTGCAGTGATTTTTATTATTTTTTAATTTTTAAAATGATTTATAAAACAATAAAATGAAAACATAAAAACAAAAATAAATGAAATCAAATTAATGTCATTTGTTTATTCATTTGTTTTCATAATTAATTAAATGAAGCAAAATTGCATACCCCTACTGAAATCTTCCCCTTCAACTGTGGCCATTTTTACATGGACGCTCCCACCATCCCCCGCTCGTGTCCGGCGGGTGTTGGGGTGTGTGCATCCATGTAAATGGCTGGCAGGGGGAGGGGTGTGTGATGGGTGTGTGCCCATGTAAACACCATGGGTGGTGGGTGTTTGTGTGTGCATGCTCCCAGCACCCACCCACCTACACCCATCACCCACCCACAGGGCCCTCCAGAAAACCAGAGGAGGCCCCATCGGTGGAGGTGGGTGGAGGTGTGTGTGTATCCATGTAAATGGACACCCACCCACCTCCACCCACCGCTGGCAAACCTCATCCATGTAAAAATGGCGTGTATCATAATTACTACCCATGGACTCTACTTACCAACACCCTATTTTTTTGTTGCCTCTGAACAGACCTACCATATGGTATCACAAAGACAGTCTGTGGTGCCTCTACCTCAGTGATACAATGTGGCAGTTTTGTTCAGATGTTATAAAGATGCCTCCACAGCATAATCTAGAGAGAGAGTGTGGTTGCTATGTTGGTCCCAAATGTAAGAGATAGAGACAAAGTAATCCAGATTATCTTTTTTATTGGACCTGAGGAATAGCCCTGTGTGGTCCAAAAGCTCACATATGCTCACTAACAGAAGTTGGTCTAATAAATCAATCAATTTGATTTATGGCATTCGCCAAATAATGGTCCAATAAAAGTGATCATCTCAACTTCTTTGTCTCAACTCTCCATCTCCATGGGCTAAATCAGAGCTAAAACTGCAACGCTACTAGTAGGGTTCTCACGTGGTAATAATTATAATGTCTGCAACCACCATGAATTATTGTCAATTTCAGTTTTGTAGACATCATGGAAAATTAGATTTTTAAGGACAACAAGGTAGCCTTGTAGATATTTATGGGGACAAGTAATGTATAATCAATAGTTCAGATGGGTCTGCTAATTTTATATGGATGGCTTATGGTACTGTTTATTTTCTTTCTAATGTAACTATTTTAATACATACAGAGCTTTGTGTGTGAAGAGAAAATTCTTCTCCCAGAGGATGCCTTATCCATGCTGTAATGGCACTTTCTTTAATGGTGGGTGGAAAGCTTCCTTCCTGCTAAGCTGCCACCAAAATTTAATAACATCTTCTATGGGAAAATAGCTCAACTCAGACTGTTCTAATATAGGGTGATTTCAGACATTACGGGGCCCATTGGCCCCGTACCAAAATCAACCCATTCGTTCCCCGCCGGGGTCACCCCGTCACGCCATATCAGACGTGCCGGGGGGATCCCGGCGGGGAATCTGGGAGGGGGCGGGGCCGCACGGCGCAGCGTGCGGGCGCACGGCCCCGCCCCCNACCACGCTTCCCAGGACATTCCCCCGGCTAGCCCGGGAAGCGTGGTTCAAATTGACCCCTTGTGCAGATTGACCGTGGCGAACATCTGGCGGCCGCCAAACAGACGTTCGAGACACATTGACCACAGGTGGGTATTCACCGTGGTTCACTGTGATCTCGTAACGTCTGAAAATACCCATAATATCAAGCTACAGAAATAAGTAGAGACAAAACAAAATCAATATCTAAACGAGATTGAAAGTTGTGTGCTGATGGGTCATGGTAGGTCACTTGACACCCCACATTTGAAGCTGCTGAGAAACAGAACTTCACAAGTGCTTTTTAACAAATAACTGCCGGCTTTAAATACATTATTGCCATATTATCATGAAATAAGCCAAAGTTAGCTTACCATCATAAAAAAACCATCATAAAAGAACTCCCAGCTGCTGAATAAAAGGTCAGTAATGATTTGTAAGATGCAAAAATGCCATCAGACATATTGAACCAAAAGGGATTTGCAGATTAGGATAAATTCATATGTCAAAACTATCTAATACGTGTGTGAAGCAATAGAATACAAATGTCAGACACAAGAGATCTTGTAACATTTCCTCTGATGCCAAAGGGGAGAAAAATAATCCCTGAAGAAGTGTGGGGGGAAAATGAATATAGCAGGATCAGATTTCAAGTAGTCAGTTGATGTTATTGTTTGACAAATCTACAGTACAGTGTAAGGTAAAGGGGTCAATGAAAAAATGGAATTTTACTATAAGTATCTGGGGGGCAAAATAAAATATAAGACTAGGATTAAAACAGATAAAAGATTATGGTCTTGTTTTATGAGGACAATAAAAACTAGGTTTATACCATTAATCTCCCTGTAAAGTCTGTAAAAGAAAGTAGTTCTCTTTTCTGCTAATAGTCAAGCATTTATGAACTGCTTTGCAAACTATTGGATGTAATGTTACTGAATTTCATTTATACCATGATCACTTTTCAATGTTTTGGACATGTAAAGTAGGGTTGAAAGGCGCACCTAAATTGCTGCTCTTGAGTAATTTCACCATCTCAGGAAACAGGATTGATTTCCTGACCATTTTAAACTACAATTTTTCGACCTGCAAACTGCTGCAAAATACAGTCACAATTTACCGACTTTCTGTTTGCCGTTACCATGTATCATTAACATTCATTTACCATTTACTGCATTACCGAGAGTACTGTTTTATTTCCAGGTTTCTGTCTGTTAGTTGTTTACCACATTTCTGAGCCAATCACTGTGTGAATAGCCCACCACTTAGCCTCTTTCCCCCACACCTGCCAAAATAGTATACTATGTGTCTCCATTCCATTTTTAGGGGGTGGGGGCAAAGGAGACTAAGGCCCTTTTTACACAGACACTCTAACACCGATAAAATGGATGTTATATTTTATTATTCATGGTACAGGGCAACACTACAGCCCTGCAACATAGGCCCTTTTCACACAAGATGCCTCCACCCAGTTTCGCTGGGTGGAGATGGGTGGAGGTGTCTATGTAAACACTAGGGGTGGGAATATCGGTATCGGATGAATCC
>QEPC01015236.1:0-16405 GCA_003113815.1 Sphenodon punctatus
CAGCCAGGTCTGTCAAAAAGAGGAGGGGTCCAGGGCCACTTGGGTCTCCACTGAGAGCGTGTTCCACAGCCTTGGCGAGGCCACCAAGAATGCCCTCTCCATAGTTACCCCCAGGGAGACCTGGGGGACTTCGAGAAGGGTGCTCCCAGCTGACCACAGGGTCCACTCCAGAGCACAGGGAGTGAGACAATCCCACAGATATATGGGGCCCAAGCCGTGTATGACTTTATAGGTAAGAACCAGCACCTTGAATTGGGCCCGGAAGACTATAGGCAGCCAGTGCAGAGAACAGAGCGCCAGTGTAATAGGCTCCTGGAGGCTCCTGGAGGCCCGTCCGCATAAGGAGATGGGACGCCGCATTCTGCACCAGCTGCAGCCTACAGAAAATATAAGGTTTGCTGGTAGCACCAGGAAGCTGGGGTGGAATAAGACACATCTCCCTCCTTTGAGGCCCATTTTAAACCCCTTCCTGTCCTGTTTCCTTGGTCCTGCTATAGCCCAGATGCCCCTCACTTCATGCCCCCCTCTTTGGTTTTGATCCCTGTTCCTCTGGTTCCCCTTGGGCCTCGTTCCTTAATCTCCAGTCCCTCCTTAACCTGGTTCCTGCCGCCCTGGTTTTCTCCAGCCTTGTTTCCATAACCGGGCTCTCTTTCCCTCTGTGGTGCTTCTCCTCCTGGTCCTGTTTCCCTGTTTTCCTGATGGCCTTGCTCCCCTCGTTACGTGACTTGTGGTCCTGATTCTGGCACTGTTCCTGGCCCCAATTCTGGTCCAGAGCCTCAATCCCCAGGTCATGTCAGCTGCAGCTTCTTACCTTGGGCCAGACCAGGCCACATCCTGAATACCCTGCATACCCATTGACCTCCGTTACATTGGTGTGCTATTTAGCGAATGGTCACGCAGCAATATAATGCATAATGGCATTAAGAAGCACTGAAATAAAGTGAACAAAGTACCAAAATACCAAACAAACAAACAATCAAATAACCAAATAGAAGTAAACCGAAACCAAAGTACCGAAAGAAATATCTGAAATGTATAAACAAAGTAAATAATAATGGCCTAACTCACAAGGTTGTTGTGAGGATCACCTAGATATGGATTGTAAAGCACTCTGAACACTGGGAGAGCTAGAGAATTGACTAATTAAATAAAGTCAACACATACTGAGTTGTATCCTTTTCCCTAACCCTAACCCAGGCAGATCTGAAATGGACAATTTCATCAGATGTATTTGTTCATAGAAATATTTGTTTCAGGTCTAATTAAAGTAACCACTTCACTAATTGACTGGCCCAATAATCATGTGGGCTCGTGGGAGGGGTCATTTGTGCACACACACCCATTGTCCTGGGGTGTGTATGATGGGGGAGCTGCCCACCATGGTTATGTGTGGAGAGTAGAGCTGAAACTCGGTCCGTGGAAAACTTCACAATCCACCAGGAATTCTGGTACTTCATTCCAAATTTCCAAAGTCTGAAGTTCCGAGAACCAAAACCAGTCCTCGGAAAACTTCAGAAGCCTCATTTGAGTGCTGGCGCCATTCCGGGTGTGACTGGAGTGATCCAGATGGTTGACCCCCCCTAGCTTCTCTGAGCTAGGAAATGAAACTTAGTGCCATATTTGGTAGGAGGGGAGATATGGGAGGGGACAGTTGCGTGATGGACAACCCAGATGGCAAGTTTTGACTGGCTGGCAGAGGCAAAATAAAAGTGGCTGTACACACAACCATTTCCCATTCTCTACTGAATTTGGCTGTGTGCACTACCCTGCTGATCTGTAAGTAATTGGTTTGGGGATGGGTGCCTGTTCTGGCCTGTCCATAGGGGCAATGCTGAGGATGGGGGTTAGTTGTTTCCACTGTGCTATGATTAAAATAATAATAATAAATAAATAAATGGGTGCCACACTGCTGCTGCCTTCTGCTTGGCCCCATGGAGGCCAGAGGGATCTCTGCCTTGCTCCACTTCACCTGGCCTGGGCTGTCCATCTACTAGAGGCATTGGGCAATGCCAGGGGTTGCCACCAGTAATATACTTAAAGTTGGGTTGCTACTCCTTGCACTGACTGTTGGCAAGTTGGCAGCACCCTAGAGGCCAGAGAGGGATCACTTTTGCTGTGGTTTTTGTGGACACTATGACTGTACTTTGTCTGTGGGTTCAACTTTGCCAAGATGTGATTGATCACTGGGGCACAGGGGAGATATACTTTCCTTCTGGTTAAAATAATATGGTGTGTGGGGACGGGGCTTGCTACCTTGCATAGGTGGACACTGGACAGGCACGATGGAGACGTTTTTGTGTGGATGGGACTGTGGGTGGGGGTTAAATGTCTGGTTTCTTTCTTGTGGGTGTTATATGTCTGTTGGGCTGGCTTTAGGGGGACTTCTGCCCTCAGTTGCACTTTTGTGGGTTTGTTTTCTTGAGCAACTGTCCCACTCTTGCTAGCCTGATTTTCTGAGCACTGCTTGACTGGCATAATGATTTTAAAGTGAGTGCACTGCTGATGGTGGGCTACTCTGTGGGTAAACTACTGCTGGTTTTTGTTTTGGATTTTTGCTTGCAGTTGTACTTTTGTGGGTTTTTCTACTTGAGCATTTGTCTCACTTTTGCTAGCCTGATTTTCTGGGCACTGCTTGGTTGGCATACTGATTTTAAAGTGGGTGTACTGCTGATGGTGGTCCATACTGTGGGTACTGCTGACATTTTTTTTGGCTTTCTGTACACAATTGCACTGTTTGGGTTTGTCTTCTTGAGTGATTGTCTCACTCTTGCTAGCCTGGTTTTCTGGGCACTACTTGGCATAATTATTTTAAAGTGGGTGCACTTTAAAATCATTAAAGGAAAGAGTTCCTAAGTTCCAAGTTTTGGGGATTTCCGAGGTCTGGAGTTCTGAGTTCCAAATTCAGGGACCTCAGAAAAAGTTCCTAAGTTCAGCCAAGTACCCGGATCGGGTACTCGGAACTTCAGAACTCAGTCTGAGTACCTGGAAGGCCTATTCCTGGCTGGAAGAAGTCAGAGAGTGGTACTCGGGGATTGTTCTTCTTCTCCCCAGGACCTCACATGTGGAGTCCTACAAGGTTCTATTCTGTCCACTCTCCTGTTCAACATGCATTTGCATCACTCGGTGAGGTCGTGAGAAGGTATGGGGCACGGTGTCATCAATATGCTGATGACACCCAACTCTACCACTCCTTTTCATCAGACCCAGACCCGGCAGTCTCAGTGCTTACCCGGTGTTTGGTGGCTGTGGGGGACTGGATGAGGGTGAGCCAACTGAGGACTCCACATGTGACTGGGACTTTTACACCAGAAAGAACAACAATTTGAGGCTACCTTGAGTTCACTCCACTGGGAAAAGAAGTAGCAGGGAGTAGTCAAATGGGGCTGCTGCCCCTTTAAGAAGGGGGCTGCATGGGTCAGCGGGAGGACTGAACACACCCAAGGGTGTGGCAGAGTCATCCCCATAGCTGGGGATCAGCTGGTGAGGAAACAGGCTGAGAGACCCTGGTATAGAGTGGGCAGGACACTGGACCTTTAAGGCTAAGTAGAGGAAGCCTGACCACACCCACTCAGTCTGGATATAAGGAGAGGCAATGCAGAGAGGAAGGAGTTTCTCTACACATCTCCCTGAAGAAGCCTTCCTGCTCTATGCTCTCCAAGATGCTGAGGGTTGGAGAACCAGAGGGACCCAGGCAAGTGGGAGAGGCTGTGCCCAGGAGGAAGCTTCTTGCCTGGGGAAGACTTGGTCAGAGCCTGGGAGTTTAAGGCCTGGATGGATGGACTTTGGGGGTTGATATTGTGGTGCTCCTGTGCTTGAAAAAAGACGGACCTCGGCCTCCAGGGTGGAGGCAACTGAACCGGCAGCCCCAGGTACACTGGACACGGGTAGTGTCTAATAAAGAACTATGGACTAATACCCTCTGGACTGTGTGGTGTGTCCTGAGAGGGTACCCCCTTCTTTGAGGAGGGGAATTCATCTGAGGCTCGGGACTGAAATGGCGTAGCAGTGGGGTGAGCTAATTCCCCAGAGTGCGACCCCCAGTGCCCTGTGTGGCCCTGGGAGCCCCCCCCCCCCCCCCCCCTGCTACAAAAGGTTATCCCCTTTGCAACTGCTTTGGAGAACTGTTCCTTTGTTCATCTCCTTTTGAACTTTTGCAGTTTGTCTCTGTTTATGTTTAGTTCTTGTCTTATAAGTTTTAGTCAATTAAACCTTGTTATATTCATATATATGTTGCAGCTTTTTTTTGCATTCGGATGTTGACCTGGCCACTATCATCCCTGCATTCATTACCTCAAGACTGGACTATTGTAATGCGCTCTACATGGGGCTACCCATGGTGATAGTTCAGAGACTGCAGCTAGTGCAGAATGTGGTGGACCGTCTCCTTATGGGGGTGGGCCACCGTGAGCACATTACACCCGTACTCTGGGCTCTGCACCGGCTGCTTATAGTCTTCCAGACCCAATTCCAGGTGTTGGTGCTGACCTATAAAGCCCTACACGGCCTGGGCCCCACCTATCTGTGGGACCACCTCATCCCCGCATTCTGGATCGGCTCCTGTGATCCGCTGGGAGTGCCTTGTTGAAGTCCCCCGAATTGTTTGGGGGTGACTATGGAGAAGGCGTTCTCAGTGGCCACCCCTCAGCTGTGGAACTCCCTCCCGGCAGAGACCCAGGTGGCCCTGGACCTCCCCTCCTTCCGTCGTCAATGTTAGACTTGACTGTTTGGTCAAGCTTTTGGTGAAGGAGATGGGTGAAGGGTGGGGTTTAGGGGGAGGGGGTTAGTTGGAGGGTTGAGTACCTTTTTTACGTGCCCCATTATGGTAGTGTTTGTTTATATGTGTGGTTTTAAAAATATTTATACTGTTTTAAACTTTTTATGGTAAGCGGCCCCCGAGCTGCCTTGGGCAGGAGGGGCAGGGTAGAACTTATTCAAATAAATAAATACATAAATAAATATTTGGTGCAGCCCTAGTGGGGAGGGATAGGCAGTGAAAGGGTGCTTACAGCCTTATGGCTGGAGAGAAGGAGGGCTCTCATTAGGGAGGAGCCAAATGTGACCACAAACCAGAACATCATCCAAGAATGGGTTGGCTCCTTCTGGCAAATATCCTGCAGCACCATGAACAGTAACCCCAGTAACAATGAGATACTATACCACAGGTGAAATTCTCCAGCTGGAAAGTACATGTGTTAATAGTTAGCACAAGCATGACTTCCAATGAAGTGAAGGTCAGAAGACTTGTGCCTTTGGTAGCTGCTAGTGCACAACCTTTAAGGCACAAGTCTCCTTCACCTCATTGGAAGTCATGCTTGTGCTAACTGATAACACATGTACTTTCCAGCTGGAGGATCTCACCTGTGGTATAGTAGCTCATTGTCGCTGGGGATACTGCCCATGGTGCTGCCAGGATAAGGCTGACCATTAATTGCCCCCATTAATATTGGAACAAGAAAATAATTGAGAGTGTTAGTCACTATAATAGGGACAGGTGGTACAGCTGCCCTGAGCTGCACGAGCTTGGTCAACAGAGGTGTCCTGAGGCAGTTGAGTCCACTGCTGCTGGGAGGTGGGTTGGGACTGGGAGGGGAGGGGAGGAATTTCATCTTCTGCACCAACACCCATTCCAAGTTAGCTACATCCCTGTGTACAGAGTTCTCATACAAGGAGAGGGCTTGCTGGTTTTCCCAGGAGACTGCAGCCACCACCGCCAACCTTGTTGTTTGAAAGGAAAGAACACCAACATCCTTACAAAAAGGGAAAGTTTAACATGCCCAGTTCCCTTCACTGCATAATGCACCTCACTGATTGACCCATGCAGCTACACTTTTGTTACAAATCATTGTCAGAGTGGCAATATCAAACTGTGAAACACAGTTGCGTTCAAATCACACACTCTCTACTTTACCTCTAAAGAGTTTGCTTGTTAGGGAGAGGTGTGAGTTATAAATAGGACAACATATAATGAGCTTTGCAAAGAGATACCAGGGAATAGGCTTTTTTTTTTCTCCGTAAGAGGAGATGAAATCTTTTCAGAAAGCCTTGCAGAGCTTTTATGCTGCAGTGGATATTCAGGCTAGACTTCAGCAGGAGGTAGTGCAGCAAGTGGTTAGGTTAGGGTAAGGGTGGAAAGCCTCTTTCGATACTATGGGTCACACTGAACATTAGTCCACGTTCTGTAGGCTGCATGGGGAGTGGGTAGCAGGGGTGCTTAGGGTGCTCAGGATGGGGAAATGAAGAGGAGGGATCAGATTTGTGAAACTTCATTTTTGACCCAATTGTGTTTCTAATAGAATCCAATCATAGGGTGTTTTCAGACATGACGCTAACCCCAGTTTAACCACACTTGAACTTTTCTTATACATGTTGCAGGGCTGTATTGGTGCCCTATGCAGCCCTACAACATGCATAAGAAATGTTTAAGTGTGGTTAAACTGGGGTTAGCATCATGTCTGAAAACACCCATAGGGTTGGAAGGATCTCAGAAGTCATCTAATCCAACCCCTGCTTGATGCAGGAAATCCACAGCTACAGCATCCTTGACAGATGGCTGTCCAGCCTCTATCTGAAAACCTCCAGCGAAAGAGAGCCCACCACCTCCCTAGGTAATTTGTTATACTGTCAAGAAGCTCTTACTGTTAGAAAGTCCTTCCTAAAGTTCTTCAATCCATTCTGGTGAAATGGAGAATGAATGAATGAATGAATGTTCCGAATCCATTCCACAGAATTGACCCTCTCAAAAAAAAAAAAAAATCAAAAAAAAAATCAGTTGTACTGTACATGCACAAAATGGCAGCATTCTGTACAGAGAATTGGAACTTGGTATGGCTGTCACAATTTTGTATATGCTCAAATCATTCACTCATAATTCTGATTTAAAAATTTCTATCAATTGGAATTTCCATCGAAATTCCAATCGCTGTTTCGATTTTTGCGGAACCAAATTTCTCCTGAACCAGAACGAATGATTCAAGCCAGTATTATTTATTTGATTTATTTCATTCATTTGTACCCCACCACCATCCTGCCTCCAGTAGCTTGTGGCTGCTCACCACCGGGAATGCAAATACAAATATAAAGGGCTGAACTGAACAGTAAAAAATTTATTTGTAAATATTTTTGAGTTTCCAAGGACTGGCTACAGAGTGTTCAGCCTTGGTACTCAGTAAAATACTTGGTAAAATAAAACGGAGTACCCTGTATTTACCGAGTACCGAGTATCCTTATATAGGGGCCTGTATAAGCCCTGTATGTTGCTCATTTGAGGATTTTCTGAGTACTGAGTACCAAACCAATTCCTCTGTAAAACTGAGTTGAATACTGAGATACTCAGTAAAAACAGTAATTTTGAATACCAAGTTTCAGCACTAGTTCAGATCATGGATTTGTGCCATGGGTCCCATTCCCAGTCCTTGGGTATATGTCCTCTTGATTGTTTGAGGGTCCATGGTGCAGTTGGCACTCTTTAGTGCTTGAGAGTATAGAAGCGTATCCACAGGCCAGATCCAGGAACAGAAAAGTGGTCAAATAAACAATAGGCATGGGCCAGATTTGGTCCATGGACCACAATTTTTCCACCCTTGGAGTAGGGGAATAGAAGTGAGAGGGGTTTTATCTCCCTTACCATATTTATTGTTTTATTATGATTCCCGGCCCTCTTTTAATACTTTTAATGTTGTATTTTGGAATGTTTTAACTGTTTTTAGATGTATTTTATATATGTGGTCTTTATTGTAAGTTGCCCTGAGCTGTTTTAGGAGGGGTGGGGTAGAAATTTGATAAATAAATAATTAAATAAATACAGGAATCCTGTCTTCTGTTCCCAAGATTGCAACCCCAACATGTCTTCTAGGACTGAAACTCAATGTCACATATCTTGAAATGAATACTGGACAAGAACTGGGTTCGTGACAAGATCTTTGAGATCAAGAATGAGCCAAGAATTGTCTGTTCTCGACATTGTTCTTGTGCAATTCTTGGAAAAAAATTAAAAATGCTCTGCTTGTGCAAAATTGCCATCGTGGCTGTTCTGCGCATGCATGGCATTTTCCAAGATGGTGTGAGCTGTCGTTGGTGCTGTTTTGGAAAAGGCAGCTTGTTCTGTGCATGTGCAGACCAGCTACCCTTTTCCAAAATGGTGCCACCATGGTCCACGCCATCTTGGAAAATGGGTGCTCATGCCATGTGTGGAGCATTTAAAATTTCTTTTGAGAATCTTGCGAGATCTCTCAAACAGTGAGATCTTCTCAAGATCTTGCAGCCAGTTCTTGATTCTCGCGAGATTCTCATTTCAGCTATTCCTCTCCTGTAAAAAGAAGACAGCATATTTTGTTTTAGATTGCAGGGGCAGGTATCCTCCCACCCCTGTCCCAGCTCAAATATGAGGCCTTTTCCTATATAGCCACTTTCCCCTTTGTGGATTTAACCCACAGGTGCAACCCCTACCCCAAGTCTGAATCTCAGCCACTTCCCCTCTAAATGCAGAGAATACATGAGCCTTCGTCAGGCCAGCTTCAGGACCTTGATATTTGGATCTGGCTGTAGAGATTGAAAGTTCCCTTTTACTCTAAATGCCCTGAGTTCAATCCTCATTCATCTAATTGAAAACTGCTGTGCGCCTACACTACATGGGCTAAGCAGAAGCCTTGTCTCGCAGAAGCATGTANGTGAGCCAACTGAGGACTCCACATGTGACTGGGACTTTTACACCAGAAAGAACAACAATTTGAGGCTACCTTGAGTTCACTCCACTGGGAAAAGAAGTAGCAGGGAGTAGTCAAATGGGGCTGCTGCCCCTTTAAGAAGGGGGCTGCATGGGTCAGCAGGAGGACTGAACACACCCAAGGGTGTGGCAGAGTCATCCCCATAGCTGGGGATCAGCTGGTGAGGAAACAGGCTGAGAGACCCTGGTAAAGAGTGGGCAGGACACTGGACCTTTAAGGCTAAGTAGAGGAAGCCTGACCACACCCACTCAGTCTGGATATAAGGAGAGGCAATGCAGAGAGGAAGGAGTTTCTCTACACATCTCCCTGAAGAAGCCTTCCTGCTCTATGCTCTCCAAGATGCTGAGGGTTGGAGAACCAGAGGGACCCAGGCAAGTGGGAGAGGCTGTGCCCAGGAGGAAGCTTCTTGCCTGGGGAAGACTTGGTCAGAGCCTGGGAGTTTAAGGCCTGGATGGATGGACTTTGGGGGTTGATATTGTGGTGCTCCTGTGCTTGAAAAAAGACGGACCTCGGCCTCCAGGGTGGAGGCAACTGAACCGGCAGCCCCAGGTACACTGGACACGGGTAGTGTCTAATAAAGAACTATGGACTAATACCCTCTGGACTGTGTGGTGTGTCCTGAGAGGGTACCCCCTTCTTTGAGGAGGGGAATTCATCTGAGGCTCGGGACTGAAATGGCGTAGCAGTGGGGTGAGCTAATTCCCCAGAGTGCGACCCCCAGTGCCCTGTGTGGCCCTGGGAGCCCCCCCCCCCGCCCCCCCTGCTACAAAAGGTTATCCCCTTTGCAACTGCTTTGGAGAACTGTTCCTTTGTTCATCTCCTTTTGAACTTTTGCAGTTTGTCTCTGTTTATGTTTAGTTCTTGTCTTATAAGTTTTAGTCAATTAAACCTTGTTATATTCATATATATGTTGCAGCTTTTTTTTGCATTCGGATGTTGACCTGGCCACTATCATCCCTGCATTCATTACCTCAAGACTGGACTATTGTAATGCGCTCTACATGGGGCTACCCATGGTGATAGTTCAGAGACTGCAGCTAGTGCAGAATGTGGTGGACCGTCTCCTTATGGGGGTGGGCCACCGTGAGCACATTACACCCGTACTCTGGGCTCTGCACCGGCTGCTTATAGTCTTCCAGACCCAATTCCAGGTGTTGGTGCTGACCTATAAAGCCCTACACGGCCTGGGCCCCACCTATCTGTGGGACCACCTCATCCCCGCATTCTGGATCGGCTCCTGTGATCCGCTGGGAGTGCCTTGTTGAAGTCCCCCGAATTGTTTGGGGGTGACTATGGAGAAGGCGTTCTCAGTGGCCACCCCTCAGCTGTGGAACTCCCTCCCGGCAGAGACCCAGGTGGCCCTGGACCTCCCCTCCTTCCGTCGTCAATGTTAGACTTGACTGTTTGGTCAAGCTTTTGGTGAAGGAGATGGGTGAAGGGTGGGGTTTAGGGGGAGGGGGTTAGTTGGAGGGTTGAGTACCTTTTTTACGTGCCCCATTATGGTAGTGTTTGTTTATATGTGTGGTTTTAAAAATATTTATACTGTTTTAAACTTTTTATGGTAAGCGGCCCCCGAGCTGCCTTGGGCAGGAGGGGCAGGGTAGAACTTATTCAAATAAATAAATACATAAATAAATATTTGGTGCAGCCCTAGTGGGGAGGGATAGGCAGTGAAAGGGTGCTTACAGCTTTATGGCTGGAGAGAAGGAGGGCTCTCATTAGGGAGGAGCCAAATGTGACCACAAACCAGAACATCATCCAAGAATGGGTTGGCTCCTTCTGGCAAATATCCTGCAGCACCATGAACAGTAACCCCAGTAACAATGAGACACTATACCACAGGTGAAATTCTCCAGCTGGAAAGTACATGTGTTAATAGTTAGCACAAGCATGACTTCCAATGAAGTGAAGGTCAGAAGACTTGTGCCTTTGGTAGCTGCTAGTGCACAACCTTTAAGGCACAAGTCTCCTTCACCTCATTGGAAGTCATGCTTGTGCTAACTGATAACACATGTACTTTCCAGCTGGAGGATCTCACCTGTGGTATAGTAGCTCATTGTCGCTGGGGATACTGCCCATGGTGCTGCCAGGATAAGGCTGACCATTAATATTGGAACAAGAAAATCATTGAGAGTGTTAGTCACTATAATAGGGACAGGTGGTACAGCTGCCCTGAGCTCCACGAGCTTGGTCAACAGAGGTGTCCTGAGGCAGCTGAGTCCACTGCTGCTGGGAGGTGGGTTGGGACTGAGAGGGGAGGGGAGGAATTTCATCTTCTGCACCAACACCCATTCCAAGTTAGCTACATCCCTGTGTACAGAGTTCTCATACAAGGAGAGGGCTTGCTGGTTTTCCCAGGAGACTGCAGCCACCACCGCCAACCTTGTTGTTTGAAAGGAAAGAACACCAACATCCTTACAAAAAGGGAAAGTTTAACATGCCCAGTTCCCTTCACTGCATAATGCGCCTCACTGATTGACCCATGCAGCTACACTTTTGTTACAAATCATTGTCAGAGTGGCAATATCAAACTGTGAAACACAGTTGCGTTCAAATCACACACTCTCTACTTTACCTCTAAAGAGTTTGCTTGTTAGGGAGAGGTGTGAGTTATAAATAGGACAACATATAATGAGCTTTGCAAAGAGATACCAGGGAATAGGCTTTTTTTTTTCTCCGTAAGAGGAGATGAAATCTTTTCAGAAAGCCTTGCAGAGCTTTTATGCTGCAGTGGATATTCAGGCTAGACTTCAGCAGGAGGTAGTGCAGCAAGTGGTTAGGTTAGGGTAAGGGTGGAAAGCCTCTTTCGATACTATGGGTCACACTGAACATTAGTCCACGTTCTGTAGGCTGCATGGGGAGTGGGTAGCAGGGGTGCTTAGGGTGCTCAGGATGGGGAAATGAAGAGGAGGGATCAGATTTGTGAAACTTCATTTTTGACCCAATTGTGTTTCTAATAGAATCCAATCATAGGGTGTTTTCAGACATGACGCTAACCCCAGTTTAACCACACTTGAACTTTTCTTATACATGTTGCAGGGCTGTATTGGTGCCCTATGCAGCCCTACAACATGCATAAGAAATGTTTAAGTGTGGTTAAACTGGGGTTAGCATCATGTCTGAAAACACCCATAGGGTTGGAAGGATCTCAGAAGTCATCTAATCCAACCCCTGCTTGATGCAGGAAATCCACAGCTACAGCATCCTTGACAGATGGCTGTCCAGCCTCTATCTGAAAACCTCCAGCGAAAGAGAGCCCACCACCTCCCTAGGTAATTTGTTATACTGTCAAGAAGCTCTTACTGTTAGAAAGTCCTTCCTAAAGTTCTTCAATCCATTCTGGTGAAATGGAGAATGAATGAATGAATGAATGTTCCGAATCCATTCCACAGAATTGACCCTCTCAAAAAAAAATAAAAAAAAATAAAAAATCAGTTGTACTGTACATGCACCAAATGGCGGCATTCTGTACAGAGAATTGGAACTTGGTATGGCCGTCACCATTTTGTATATGCTCAAATCATTCACTCATAATTCTGATTAAAAAATTTCTATCAATTGGAATTTCCATCGAAATTCCAATCGCTGTTTCGATTTTTGCGGAACCAAATTTCTCCTGAACCAGAACGAATGATTCAAGCCAGTATTATTTATTTGATTTATTTCATTCATTTGTACCCCACCACCATCCTGCCTCCAGTAGCTTGTGGCTGCTCACCACCGGGAATGCAAATACAAATATAAAGGGCTGAACTGAACAGTAAAAAATTTATTTGTAAATATTTTTGAGTTTCCAAGGACTGGCTACAGAGTGTTCAGCCTTGGTACTCAGTAAAATACTTGGTAAAATAAAACGGAGTACCCTGTATTTACCGAGTACCGAGTATCCTTATATAGGGGCCTGTATAAGCCCTGTATGTTGCTCATTTGAGGATTTTCTGAGTACTGAGTACCAAACCAATTCCTCTGTAAAACTGAGTTGAATACTGAGATACTCAGTAAAAACAGTAATTTTGAATACCAAGTTTCAGCACTAGTTCAGATCATGGATTTGTGCCATGGGTCCCATTCCCAGTCCTTGGGTATATGCCCTCTTGATTGTTTGAGGGTCCATGGTGCAGTTGGCACTCTTTAGTGCTTGAGAGTATAGAAGCGTATCCACAGGCCAGATCCAGGAACAGAAAAGTGGTCAAATAAACAATAGGCATGGGCCAGATTTGGTCCATGGACCACAATTTTTCCACCCTTGGAGTAGGGGAATAGAAGTGAGAGGGGTTTTATCTCCCTTACCATATTTATTGTTTTATTATGATTCCCGGCCCTCTTTTAATACTTTTAATGTTGTATTTTGGAATGTTTTAACTGTTTTTAGATGTATTTTATATATTGTAAGTTGCCCTGAGCTGTTTTAGGAGGGGTGGGGTAGAAATTTGATAAATAAATAATTAAATAAATACAGGAATCCTGTCTTCTGTTCCCAAGATTGCAACCCCAACATGTCTTCTAGGACTGAAACTCAATGTCACATATCTTGAAATGAATACTGGACAAGAACTGGGTTCGTGACAAGATCTTTGAGATCAAGAATGAGCCAAGAATTGTCTGTTCTCGACATTGTTCTTGTGCAATTCTTGGAAAAAAATTAAAAATGCTCTGCTTGTGCAAAATTGCCATCGTGGCTGTTCTGCGCATGCATGGCATTTTCCAAGATGGTGTGAGCTGTCGTTGGTGCTGTTTTGGAAAAGGCAGCTCGTTCTGTGCATGTGCAGACCAGCTACCCTTTTCCAAAATGGTGCCACCATGGTCCACGCCATCTTGGAAAATGGGTGCTCATGCCATGTGTGGAGCATTTAAAATTTCTTTTGAGAATCTTGCGAGATCTCTCAAACAGTGAGATCTTCTCAAGATCTTGCAGCCAGTTCTTGATTCTCGCGAGATTCTCATTTCAGCTATTCCTCTCCTGTAAAAAGAAGACAGCATATTTTGTTTTAGATTGCAGGGGCAGGTATCCTCCCACCCCTGTCCCAGCTCAAATATGAGGCCTTTTCCTATATAGCCACTTTCCCCTTTGTGGATTTAACCCACAGGTGCAACCCCTACCCCAAGTCTGAATCTCAGCCACTTCCCCTCTAAATGCAGAGAATACATGAGCCTTCGTCAGGCCAGCTTCAGGACCTTGATATTTGGATCTGGCTGTAGAGATTGAAAGTTCCCTTTTACTCTAAATGCCCTGAGTTCAATCCTCATTCATCTACACTACATGGGCTAAGCAGAAGCCTTGTCTCGCAGAAGCATGTAACTCTGGGTTATATACATTCATACCACCCAACATTTTCAGTGGTCAAAGAGGGATGTGTCAATTGACAGTAACTCGACCAGTTCGGTCGGCTGAACCGAACTTCTGAACCAAACTCGATTTTTGAACGGAACCGAATTTCCGAACGCGGTTCTGTTCACCCATCCCTATATTGATGATAATAAATAGTTCTTTATTGTATAACCAAAAGGGTTTTTTACAATACAGTGCATACTCCACAATCTGGTTAAAATTGTCCAGCAGCTAAACTAAAAATAGTACATCATCAATACAAAGTATAAAAAGAGGGAGGATCATCCATGTAGACTTTGATACAGCTTTAAATACCTCCACAAATTAATAAAACCTATTAACCCCTCTTTATATGAGGGGTCACTGGATCGAAATTAATGAGCTTGCTACAACGATTGATATTAAATTTTTTTGAAAGATATGGAATTACAAAAATATAAAAAGCAGGTCGTTTCTAATAGGATTATAGCTGTGCTCAATTGTCCAATTGTTTGTGTTGTAAGGACATTGCATGCATACAAAAGGTTGCAGCTGCTCTGGATATCTTCAAGTCTCTAGCATTTAAACATTTCTGAACTACCACTTCATAGGGAAGGTGGAAAACCGCCGCTATGTATGGGTGTAAGTATCTTTTGCACAGAGCGTTATACAAAGGGCAACAAAACAGTACATGGTACAAATCTTCAATCTGATTTCGGGCACACAATTGGCAGTATCTATGGGTTCGTTCAGAACCTAAATATTTCCCATCAGTTATGGCTGATGGGAATAACTGGAATGTGAAAAGGGTATACGCTCGCCTGAGTTGCGGGTTATCCCAAGTATATAAATATGAGTCTTCCAATTTATCTGGTCTCAGCAAGTAATATTCAGGAGCTATTTGGTCTTGAATTAAAACTGTTGATTCCTGAAGCTCCTGGTCCAAACCCCTTCTTTTTATTAATCGTTTGGCTGTCATGATATCCAGTTTACTAAAAAATTCTTTTGAGAACCCTAACTTCTGCACCACTTCCTCCATCTTTTTATTCCATTTGGTAGAGTATTGATCAGTGCCCAAGATTTTCCTAAGCGGTGAAATGTGCTGTGCACACACAACTTCTTTTACCCAAAAGTTGGTTGTAAAAATGAATGCTCACGCCTTTATAGAGGGGACAAGAGTTTCTGCTCGCAATAAGGAGCATGGTGTACATAACAGTGCTCCCAAAATTAATCTTAAAAATTTTGTGGGACTTCCAACTCATTTAAAAAATACAACCACCATATTGGCACCACATACAGGAATTGTCCAATAGCCCTAGATAGGTAGGCGCAACTCGTTGTCCGCCCTTTTTATAATAAAATGTTTTTAAAGCAGCTATAGTCTTATTGACTTGATTTTTGATGTAACTGAAATGATATTGCCAGCTTCCCGCAGCCACAATAAAAACTCCCAGGTACTTAAAAACCTTCACCTGCTCGAGTACAACCCCATCCATAAGCCATCTATGAGGGAATCTACCTAACCCCTTACCAGCCAGGAGAACCTTAGTTTTTGAATAGTTCACCGCTAATATTTCCTGTTTACAATATCGACTAAATCTTTCCAGTATTCTCCTAAAGCCTATCTTTGTTCTAGACAATAAAACTGCATCATCTGCATACAATAAAATTGGGATGCTTCTTGGCCCAAGTTTTGGGGGGTGGAAATAGTCCTCTCGCATGTATGAAACTACATTATTCAAATGCATCCCTGTCAAACCCCCTTATTTATAGGAACTGCCTTAGAAAGAGGGAGATTTTTAGAGGCCCTTATCTGTAATGAATTCCTGCTGTGTAACTTTACTATAAGACAAAGAAGTCGGGGGCCCATCCCTATAAGATAATATTCCATTTAGTTCAATGGGGTTTGAATTTCCGAAGTTCGGAGTTTGGACTGAACTCGAATAGTTCGGTCAACCGAACCGAACTCGATTTTCGAACCGAACCGAACAAAAGTTTCAAACTCAGTTCTGTTCACACATCCCCAGAGGTAACCAGGAAAGAGGTTGAATACCGGTCTTTTTCTCCCTCTCTTTTTCCTGACTTTGACTCCCTGAAAGGGAGACAATGGGATTCATCACCCAAAGAGGGACTGACTGTTCCTTCTAAATAGGGACTGTTGCGAAGTATGCATGCCCCTTTTTCAGCCTGGTTCTTTACTTCAGGTTGCTTTGGCTCTACAACAGTGATGCCCAGATTCCTTGCTGATGTGTCCATGTTTTCAGACATAATTTAAGACTGTAACACAAGAAACAAACAAAGACAATGCAAAGTACCACAAATATCAATGGGTATTTTCAGACGTTACGAGATCACGCTCAACCACAGTGAACCA
>QEPC01015236.1:22234-33161 GCA_003113815.1 Sphenodon punctatus
GGGACAAAGGGTATTTTCAGATGTTATGTGGTCAATGTCAACCACAGTCAATTCCCTGTGGTGGCTTGGACCACATAACGTCTGTTGGGGGGAACAGATGTTCCCCCCCAGATGTTACCACGGCGGGGAATCACATTCACCACGTGAGCGGCCGCAGCGGCGGAACCGGAGGCCGTCGTGTGGTGAAGGCGATTCCCCGCTGTGGTGACCCCCGCCATCATGTCTGGACAGCGGCCACGGCCCGGAATCCCCGCAGGGATTCCGGCCCGTGGCCATAACGGGCGAGCGCTGCGGCGGCATTGGCTGTGGTGGCTGCCCGTCTCCCCAGAGGGTGGGCGGCGGGGAGCGTGGAGGGGGTGGGGCCGTGCAGCTGCACATTGCGCCGTGTGGCCCCGGCCCCTCCCCGATTCCCCGTCGGGATCCCCCGGCATGTCTGTTAGGGCGTTACGGGTCATCCCGGTGGGGGATGAATTCATTGATTTCATGTCGGGGTCAATTGGCCCTGTCACGTCTGAAAACACCCAAAGTGTTTCCCCTAGAGTTGAAACAAGTGCCAGCAAAAAATGGGTTATACCCATCAAAATTCTGGTACTTGACCCAACCTGCTAGCATTGGCTACTAATTGGTGCCTGATTAATGCTCGACGGGCTACCTGATGTACCGATCACGACCAAAACTTTTAGTACCTATTTTCCACCTTCCAGTGCCAATTTCTGTACTAATTTACCATTTTACCAATTGGTAAAATGATAAATCGCTTGGTAATGTTAATGCCTGGTATTTTGGGGTACTCGTGTGCCCGACTCAGTATTTGGGTACCAGTCACGCACTTGATAGACTACTCGAAAGTATTGTATTACCCATAGGGTAGCCAATGCACTTCTGGTTTCAGCTCTGGTCTCCCTAGCCCATTCTCATGTGACCACGCCCCTTCAGGGTATCATGACATCATGGAGCTCTGAAGAGGGCAAGACCTTGATGGAAAGGAGGTGGGTCAAAGGGATTCTAATGCCCCTTTCCCAACATCATCACGTTCCCTTCAGAGTATTGTGATGTTACAACACCATTGGAGGGAAAGATTTTTTTGACTTGGGCTCTTGAGGCTTACAAGCCTTTCTGGGGCATAGGCAGAGGGCATGGGTGGGAGAGCCTCCTTACTCCTTGTCCTTCCCATCATAGCCCCTGCCTTCTGCCTCAACACCTGGGGAAATGGAGGGTTCATCGGGAGTCCACAGACTGTCTCCAGGTCACACCATTAGGGCTGGCAACCCAGTCTGGGACTGAGATCTGTCATGTAGCTAGATGAAAACTGTACCCATGGAAGACACATAGATATACGTCACTCTCAAAAGGGATGAAAACAAAGTACTTCAGATGTTCTCTTTTAATTGTTCAATTTCTCCAGTGTGAGTATGCAAAATTTCTGGCAATGCAATTTATCGGGATTGCTCTCATTGGTTCCCAGTTCTAGGGCACCTCAGCAACTGGCCTCAGGAGTGGAACATACACTTTCCTTTAAAGAGAGTCTTCCCTGCCACACACTGGAGGAACTCTCCTTGCCCATTTCCACTCTGAAGACACTCCCTGGAGCACAAGTCCTGTTCTCCTCCCCAGAAACAATCTCTTAGAGATTGGTCTCCCTCCCCACAGTGGGATCTACTGGAGACTAACTTGGAATGAATGAATGAATTAATTAATATTTATTAATGGAAAAAGCCAAATAATCAGAATAAAAACAGTTCCATACAAAAGAAAATACAAAGGAAAATACAAAAATTCAAAATAATCAGACATTGTGAATACAGTTTTATCCTCATACATATAGTTGAATGACCAACAGAGATCATAATAGCTTGGAAATCTACCAGTAGATAGCAATGGTCTATCTCTTGATTGCCCCTGAGAAATGTGATTCATTTGTTACATTTGGGACCAATGCAGCAACTAGACTCTCGCTAGACTCTCAGAACAGAAAATCACATGCATGTTTCTCCTTGAAAAAAGAAGTTAAGTGCACAGAATGCCCAGTGCCGCTTCTGTCCATCTCAATGGCCACAAGAGTGCTCATTGGTTATGCTCCTCAAACTCAAGAAAGCTGCCCTATCTTCTGAGGACATCTTCTATTTCATGGGGGTCATGAACAGACTTCAGGAAACTGTGACCCCTCTGCCCTTGGGAGGGAGATTCTTGGTAGTGATCCTGGTTTGGAAAAGGCAGAAAACAATTTTTCTATTTTCATTCTTGTTTGTAGCTCCATCACAACTCCCTTTTCACCTGTTTCCTTTAGTGCTGCAATGAGTGGTGGGTTTGTATCCATGGATATTATTCACATTTTCAGAGAGTCATCTGAATAATAGCTTCAACTGAAACAGATATTTGCACATTTTGTTTTCTGGTTATTCAGTTGTTCAGGTATTTGGTTCTTTGGTTGTTCAGTTTCTTCGTTATGGTTACTGAGCATGCACAAATGCAAAGTTTGCAACCAACCAGCTGAAAGGCGTAAGCTAACATGTAAGATCAGGGTGGGAAACCTTTGGCCCCTAGGCCAAAACCAGTCCGCAGCGGTATTTGTCCACTTTCAAATTCTGGATCTGACCCATGGATCCAGTTCCCATAATCAAGACTGAGAGGATGAGTTCAGGGGAAGGGAGCAAACATGATGGGCATGCACTCAAGGATAGAGGATGGATCAATGGAATAGATTCCTAATCTGGACCTTCCCCTTCATTCTCCCATCCTGAGCATTCCCCATAAGCATCTATGCCCGCAAATCCTATCTGGCCCACAAAGCTTTTACTAATTTAAAAAGTGGCCCAAAGGAGGAGAAAGGTTCCCCATCCCCAATGTAACGTGTTTTCTGCAAAGAAATCAAATAATCCTCCCAAAATCTTGTGGCAAAATTTCTCTTAAAGATACTGGGCCACAGGTACGACAGTGTGATGCTAAATTGGCAGAGGTTTTACACTGTATAATGCAAGGATGCTAAATGGATCAATTAGCGTCAGAATAATTAATAGCCGAAGAGGGATTTTTGACTATGACAGCTAGTCCTTACTGCTGTGCATTCTGGACCTGCACTTAAAGCTGAGCAAGCAAATCCTCATCTACAGCTCTTCCCAGAGAACCTGTTTGGCTTTGTTTAAAATGGTTTTAATTGAATTTAAGAAAGGGAAGGATGAAGTGGGGGCAAAATTGGGGGATATAAAATATTTCATGTGCTGCATCGTAATTCCACGTCTCCTTGGCAATGCATCATAAATTCCGACATGTTACTATGCCCTTTGTTCATCATCTACATGCTGTACTTTAAACTGATCTGTTCTAGAAACACTGACCATAAATCTCCACCCACCAAAAGATGTATTTTTAAAAGAAAAGCAAGACAAGATGAACACAGGCTAGAGCCAAAAGAAATATTCATGCCAAGGGGTAATTCGATTGAACATGCACTATCCAAACCAAAACTGAGGAAGCAGATAATAAGCACTATCTATTTGCATTTCCCAATTAGAAATTTATTTTATTTGTTTGCATTCCCCACTACAAATTCCTAGGGATGGGCGAACAGAACCGAGTTCGGAAATTCATTTCGTTTTGAAAATTTGGTTCAGTTCGGAAGTTCGGTTCGGTCGACTGAACTATTCGAGTTCGATTCGAACTCCGAACTTCCGAATGAAGTTCAGAAATTCAAACCCCATTGAACTAAATGGAATATTATCTTTTAGGGATGGGCAAACAGAGCCGAGTTCAGAAATTGGGTTCAGTTCAGTTCGGTTCGGTTCGAAAATCGAGTTTGGTTCAGAAGTTCAGTTCAGTCGACCGAACTGGTCAAGTTCGGTCCGAACTCCAAACTTCCGAACCACGTTCGCCCATCCCTATAAATTCCAGCCTCTATCAAGCAGCTGCCACTGCCCCCAGCTACTGAGCTTACTGGGTATGGGGACTGACTTTTAGCAAGCCTTTTAGTATGCTGTGCTAAGTCCACCTCAGACAGATACAGAGAGGTAAAAATGCTATTATTAATTATTATTATTGATGTTTACCACAACCTATCCCAAACAAACAAGTTCAGGGCAGCAACAATGGCATCAAGTCCAAACAAACATCAATAAAACCAATTAAAGAGTATCCCCATCCCCCACCTCCTGCCCGTTGAAGTCCCCTCCTACGATGATGGCCGTACTCCCCTCACAGGGGAATCATGACACAAGAACCACTTTGCTCATGACCTAACCTCCTCCTCTCACTGGGGGAAGTATGGGCTTGGGGTTGTAGCAAACACCTCAGCCTCCCACGCCCTTACCCCCTCCCCAGTCCTTCCAAACCCCAACAGTCTTCTCCAAACTCTTGTAACCTTAAATATTTCCTTCCCTCCACCTGAAAACTTCTCATTCAATATTGCAAAATGCAAAGTAAAAAGAAGGATCACACCCTATGCTTTCCAGTGTGACACAGGTTTTGAGGACCATGCGTTTTGGGCTTGTGACATGAACTTTTCCGAGGTGGTTGCAGCTGGGGGGCTATGACTGATGAGTGAGTGAATCATAAAATGGAGCCCAATGTGCATCAGAGCACCACAAAGTGAGGCAAAATGTGTGTCTGTGTGATTTCTCCCAAAGCAACAAACAAAGCGTGGTGGCCAGCTACGGTAGCCTGAGAGACGTACAAGTACAGGTCATGGCGGCGTGACCCATCTCCTGTTAACTGATCCCAACTACTGGTAGCCAGGGGTTTAAGCCCCAAGTAGTATGCGTTTATGGGGCTAATCTATCCTCTACAGATTTTTCTAGTTTTTGTTTGAATCTAGATATGTTGCTAGCTTTCACTGCCTGTCTGCCTCCTCTGGTAATGGGTTCTTCTTTTGGCAATAAGTAGTTTGCACCCTCAAGTGCAAACCTTTTCCGTCATATGGACGATCATGAAAATTAACTCAAGCTCCATGGGTCATGGGGGGCTTAAGGGGAGTGCTTCCAAAGGGGAAAGGAAGAAGGCAGTACAGATTATTGATCTATGCCATGCCCTCTCCTTGAGTGCATGACCTCAATGCTGCTCCCTTCCCCTAAGTTCACTCTTTCAGTGCTTGAAGGTAGGGCCTGGATTTTAGAGGTGAAACTGTATAGGGCTTTGTATACCAATACTAACACCTTGATATTGGTTCGGAGGCTGCAGCTGGTGCAGAATGGCGGCCCGTCTCCTTACGGGGACGAGTTGCTGTGAGCACATTACACCAGTGCTCTGTTCTCTGCACTGACTGCCTATAGTGTACCGAGCCAAGTTCAAGGTGTTAGTATTGGTATACCAAGCCCTATACGGTCTCGGCCCCTCTTATCTTGGGGACCGCCTCGCCTTCTGTGACTCAGGACAGACCCTTCGATCCACTGGGGGTGCCTATCTGGACGTTCCCCGTGTAAGACAGGGGGCCACCATGGAGAGGGCATTCTCGGTGGTCGGGAGTTCCACAGTTGTGGAACTCCTGGTCCCGGGTCTGCTCGCCTTTCGGCAGGCATGCAAGATGTGACTGTTTGCCCAGTCCTTTGGAGGGGAGGGGGGGAGGGAGGGGTAAATGGGGGAGATTGGGGGGTGGGGAATTTTGGGGAATTGGAGGGTAGGGTTAGGGTTGGGAGTTTTAAAATTATTTTAAAGTTGATGTCTATTTTTAATGTATTTTATTGCTTTATTGTATTGTATTGTTAGCCGCCCTGAGATGCCATGGGCATGAGGAGGCAGCATAGAAATGCCAAGAAATAAAATAAAAATAAAATAAATAAACAGGTACCTAATTTAGTATCTGCAGGTAGTATTTTCAAGCACTGTGTTGGGCTCCTGGCAGACACCCTGATCACTAATTGGCTACCTAACTACTCCCAAAATTGGTAATTTATGTTGCCAATTTACATATTTTCTGGTTACCAATTGGCAAATCAGGACGGAAAACCAAAACCTGGGTCAGAAACTTGAAAATTTGGGACAGGAAGTTGATATCCAGGACTGAAAGTCAGCATTCCAGGACATTGTTTACCTAAAGGGCACTAAATGGTTACCAAAAAATGGGGCCGATCCCATTGTGCCGTGCAGCACAATGCATTCCCAATGGACATGCCTTGTGGATCCCGCACGCAACTAATGTGTGCACACATGCATGCAACTCGCATGCATGTCCATAGGGAATGCATTGTGCTGTGCTGAATCCACGCGGATTCTGTGTGGAGGGGTTTGGGATTGTGGCCACAGTGGATTGGTTTGGGCACTGGAAAGTCGATGGGTGTACCATTTTTGCTCATTTCAGCTCTAGCGTGGATCCATGGGCTAGATCTAGGAACAAGAAAGTGGCCACATAAAAACCAGCTGAAGGCCAGATTTGTCCCATTGGCAGCAGGTTCCCTGTCCCTGATCTAACTACTATCCCCCATTCTCAGCTTTTCTAGTGAGCGTTAATTTTGCTTTCAAAACAACCTTATGTTCATGGAATGTCTTGTTTATTTTATGTCATATTTATGTTGTATTTATTTTACATTTATTTTTGCTGCCACACATGTCTCTAAGGAATCATTGCTTTACCTTGCCTGGATAATCCATAAAATGGTGATTTATTTACAGAAGTACAAGCAGATGTAAGCAGAGCAACAAAGTACAATGCAAAAAAAAAAATTTCCCCTCCAAGGAGGGTTATTATTAGAAATGGTCAGGATTTTTTTATCAAAAGTTTCCATGACAAAAATAAAATAATAAAATAAAATAAATGCTCTGTTTGTCACCATAAAAGATGTCATCATAAAACCCTTTCATTCCAACGAAACGTTTCATCTGAAAATGTTCAGTAGAGCTTGACCCAAGCAATAGGTAGACCAATACAGCAAGCATCCAAACTAATGCAATCTGGTTTTGTAAGGTAGTCCTGAGGTTTTTCTTAGATTTAGGACTGAAACTGAAATTCCACCCCAGTTCCGATTTGTATGGAACTGGGTTGTTTGATTGTTCCATTTAGAATCCTGATGGGATGGTATTCCGATCGGAATGATCAAAATGAATTACAGCCATTTGCACACGCACAAAATGACCGCTGCCCTATATCAAAACGGCGGCTGTTGGTTTAGCGTAAGACAATTTACAATGTGCAATTTACTTGTGCAAATTATTCAGTTGGAATTCTGATCAAAAAATTATTTCAAATCAGAATTCTGACTTAAATTCTAAACGCCATTTAGATTTCATGGAATGTTTGTAAAATTGAAATGGCTGTTTCAAACCAGCCCTAATTGTATTATCTTTAATTAGCACAACAAACCCAACCGAATTCCGATATTCACAGTGCTACAAATCCTGCCTAGTGGTTCATGGATCATAATCCTTTCTGTGTATGCCGTCATTGAAGAATCACTGATTCAGTGCAATGGTCCTTCAATGCTTCCTTAAGTGAAGCTGGAGATCATGCATAAGGGAAGTCAATGGGATATTTTTGCTACAAAAGAGGCCATATCTTCCCTCCTGGTGCACATACTATTATAACATTGTGGCTGTCTACTTACTTCTGAACTTTCTGGCTCTCTACTCAATTTGGTTAAAATCTGTTTATAGGATCAAAAATTATTAAGGAGATTGGAAGAGAATGTCCATGGTGAATTCTATAGCTGACAATCTGTCCATTTTGATTCAGGTGTGACAAAACAGATACAAACTGCTATCCATTTCCTGCTTAATTTCCTCTAAATGAATACTTGCTTCCAGTATTTTAGTTTTTCAGTTTGGTTATTTCAGCAACCAAAATAACTGAACCCAAGTAACAAAAAAACTACTACTAATAGTTTCGATAGCGCTAGGTGTACACAACACTTTGCAGATTTTGGAGACAGGTCCCTGCCCAGTGTGATTACAATCTAAGTTTAACAAGGGTGAGGGATCACAGGGAGAGACAGAAACATATTTACAGATGGGGAACTGAGGTTGAAAGGTTGTAATTTGCCCAAGGCCAGGTTAGAGCTTTCCCAAGGCCACCCAGTGAGCTCATGTCTAGGTTTCCCAGGACAAAGTCCAACGCCTTATCCACTACACCACACTGGCTCTCGGTAATAGCTAAGGCTGCTTTTACACGAGCGGCACCTGCTCGTGCCTGTAATCATGTGCCCTATAAAAGTGCCACGGGCAGCATTTAGACTGGCCTAAACGTGCCGTATTTCGAGGTACTTAATTTGTGCTCTTAAAGAATGTGCAACTGTAAATACGGCGCACCCACAGAGCGTCTAGGTGAGTCTAAATGCTGCCCGCGGCACTTTTACAGGGCACATGATTACAGGCGTGAGCAGTGTCCTCTGTAACCAAACCAAAAAGCCAAATAAGTACTATGTGAATATCTGCTTTGGTGCAAATTATTCTTTGGATATTCAGAAGGCTATGCAAAATTGTAAATAATAGTTGCAAATGCAACAATACCTATTCAGTTCACCTTTGGGTGAAAACAGACATGACTCTAACCACCCTTTAACCACCCTTGGTGGTTATTTATGCATGTTGCAGGGCTGTATTGGTGCCCTATGGAGCCCTGCAACATGCATAAATAACCACCAAGGGTGGTTAAAGGGTGGTTAGCGTCATGTTTGTTTTCACCCTTTATTGTTATGGTAGGGGACAGACAATCACAGACACAGACACACACATACACACGAGTGTATAAGTTTTCCTTCCAGAGGGAACCAAGTTAAAAAAGGATTCATGCCATCTGCCATGAGCCTCCACACTACATCCTTAACAGTGACAACAACATTTTGATTAACTGTAAACGTCATTGAAGCGAAATTTGGCGTTTTCATTGTGACATAAAATTCCAAACTTTAATCCTCATGGATAAAAGGAATCGGCACTGTTGACTGTCCAGAAAATTGGTTTCCTGGGAAGCCCTTCTTATTGTTGTTTTCTATCCATCTGTGTCCCTTGATCTTTGAACTACAAAAGTTCATTTTCATTTTTATTTTTTGTAAAGGCCGGTTGTGTAGTGGGTCAGTGGGGAGAATATGGCCTGATTCTAGACAGTTTGCTCTCCTTCTGCCTAATTTGACAATTTATAATGAGCATCTGTGGTGGACCTTCATTTGAGGCCATTACAATTTATGAGAGCTGGGGATATACACTACCTGGTTGTTTTTTGTTTTTAAATAAAAAATATGTAGCTGGGTTTGGCATGTTTGTGAGAGTGGTAAGCTTAATTAAAATTAACAGAGCATTTCAATTATGCTCTACTCACTCTCTCTAGTGAATCGCCCTTCCAACCTAGCCTAAGTGAGGTAATGTGGCGTGTTTGAAAGATTGATTAGTGCTGGCCTGCGTGCAGCTGGGCAAGTCTGTCATGCAGGTGTTTGATCCAGTCTGTGCTAGCCGGAGCTTTATGAGGAGAAAGATATTTCCCCTTCTTGTTTGGCGTCAATAGTCTCCTGGCACTGGTAAGCCACTATCTCAATGGCCTTCATTCTGAGACGCAGCAACCACGGTAGCCTTCCACCCTTGATCGCAAGACACTCCTCTCCCTCTCTCCACCACTGGGTGTCACGGGGGTTAGGGGAAGTAGGAGGGGGAATGGGGGCCCAAGGCCACGGAGGTCCACTTCCCTGCACACCCACTAAACAGTCACACACCTGAGCCCGTGCTTGGGAGGAATCTATTGAGCTTTAAATGTCCATCAGGCTAATATGTGGATCACTAGGCCTCACTGAGGCAAGATCCCTCTCATCACAGGGCGCCAAGCGGTTTCAGGGAGCCTCAGGCCAATTCCCAAGCACACTCCTTTGATAACCCACACCACTAGGGGGAATTGGCAATGATGTGCAGCTTGTGGGGGAAACCAGGAAGGGGAACCCAGGTGCAGGGGAGAAGGGAAGGGGGAATGCACATGAAGGGGGGATGGGGAACCGGAAGGGACTCATCCACACTCTTGCACTCTCCACACGCACTTCAATGATTACAAGGGGGGTTCCAGTGCTCTCACACTAATCCAGGTAGGCAGGGACTGAATACATGTAGCAATACAATAACCACAATCAATCACTTAGCTTACTTTCTGGCCAGTTTCTCCACATCAATCACCAGCGCTGACTGAACTTTGCACTGGTTTTTCTCTCTGAGGTCATGACCCCTGCACGCATCTGGAGGCACGCTGAGCAGTGCATGGGGGGGCGTGGCCTCACCTGATCTGACAGCCTGTCCCGGCCCAGTGCCTTCTATGTCAAGCGGCACCACCAGCACCCACTACGCTGGCGGGGGGGGAGCCCCAGGTGCCGTGACAGGCCCCGCAGCCGGTAGCATCGTGTTCAGCTGCACCTTGAGGGGAGGAGGCAAGTCCATGGCCCTGCCCCGGGACTCGTGCCCCCGCTGTGGGTGGCCCTGGCAGGGGGCACTAACAGTACCCCCCCCATCGAGGCCCCTGGCCAAGGGCCCAGGATGGACTGGGCTTCCGAGGATGGTGAAGATGGAAGGTCCAGAGAAGTCGGGGGGCCGAAAACCCAGACGCTGGCTCCCAGGAGCATTCCTCCGGACCAAATCTGGCCCAGTCTACCAGGTATTGGAGGCGCCCATAATGAAAACGGGAGTCCAGGATGGCCTGAACTTTGTACTCCGGCCTGTCGGGGAACACGCCCATGGGTGCAGGGAGGTTTGCATTAGTGGAACAAGCAAGGGGGTTCTCCCATTTAAGGAGGGACATATGGAAGGTGGGGTGTATTTGAAGGTGCGGAGGCAGCTGGACTGTGTAAGTCACATTGTTAACCTGTCGGACAACAGGGTAGGGCCCTATATAGCGAACGTCCAATTTAGTGGAAGGACGTGAGGAAGGGTAGTGCCATCGGCTAACCCAGAGAAGGTCCCCTTGGCTAATGTGGGTGACAACAGTTTGATTCGTATCAGCAGCTTGTTTATATCACTGGCGGGCGTGCTCTAGCATGAC
>QEPC01015236.1:33261-55332 GCA_003113815.1 Sphenodon punctatus
GCTATGAGGGCAGTAAAGAATTCCTTCTTTGCTGTCCTCACAGCCTCAACATAGGACCTCAAATGGGTCCTATGGAGAAGATGGTCAGATTCAGAGCAAGTCCGACGCCAGCGTCGCTCTAGTCTCCTACCTACCTGCTTTATACCCCGCAGCCCCGTGGTAAACCACGGGGCCCTTTGGTGATGAAGCGGAGGCAGGGGATGTTTCGGAGCCACCCTGTCGATAGCTGCAAAAGTGCACTGGGGGCTCTTCTGGGAACCTTGGTTTGTGCACAAATTGTACATTGTTCTACGTGTTGTTGCACGTCTTGAGCTAAAGAAGGCCACCAAAAGGCTCGACAAATCATCTAGAGGGTATGTTGGCACCCCGGATGGCCTGCCAGGAGGGTGTCATGATGGGCCCATAGAATCTGAGGCCTACAGGAGGGAGGCACTATGATGCATTCTTGTTTTTCCACAAATTGTCTTCCAGGATGAGGGTAGGGTCTCGAATGTCCTTCTCTTCTGTCTTACTGGCCTCCTGAAGTTGGTCTAAGTGAAGATACACTGCAGCAAAGACCTTGGTGTCAAAGAGAGGCCCTTTCAGAGCTCGGGCTACCTCCTGTTCTTAATAGTAGTGAGAGAGGGCGTCAGCAAGGACATTCAAACTTCCCGGACAATAGCGAATGATGAAGGAGAATCGAGCAAAGAATAAGGCCCTGTGGACATGCCAGGCATTCAAAATTTGTGCAGTTTGAAGAAAAGTGAGATTCTTATGGTCTGTGATGACTGTTACTGGATGCAGTGATCCTTCCAGATAATGTCTCCATGTTTCGAACGCCATCTTGATGGCAAGCAGTTCTCGGTCGAATATTGTGTAGTTATGCTCTGCAGAGGTAAGTTGTCTTGAATAATAGGTGCAGGGCAAAAGTTGCAGGGGCTCTGTGACTTCCTGAAGTAGTACCGCTCCAATGGCTGTGCTTGATGCATCGGTTTCCATAAAAAAGGGTTTTTCAAAGTTAGAGTGCTGCAGCAGGGGTGCCTGTGTGAAGGCTTGCTTGAGGTACTCAAAACTGTGCTGTTGTAGGAGCCCCCAATCATAGGGGTGATTTTTCTTGAGCAGTTGGGTGAGGGGAGTGGTGATAGCAGGGTAGTTTGGAATATAATTTTGATAATAGTTTGTACTTCCTAAAAAACACTGGAGAGGTTTTATTGCCTTTGGAATGGGCCATTGCTGGATGGCCTCAACTTTTCGCATATCCATGGTGACCCTGTTTGGGGTGATCACAAACCCCCAAAACTCTACGGTGGTCAAGTGGAAAGCACACTTTTCACTCTTGAAATACAACGTATGCTCTTGCAGTCTTTGAAGTACTTGTCGCACATGCTGTATGTGTTGCTTTTGCGACATGGATTAGATAAGTATGTCATCAAAGTAGGCAATAACTGAAACATCCAAAAGGTCCCGAAAGATGTCATTAATGAAATGTTGAAAGGTCGCCGGTGTGTTGGCAAGGCCGAACGGCATTACTAAATATTCGTAGTGTCCATAGCGAGTACGAAAGGCCGTTTTCCATTCGTCTCCAGGGCGGACTTGCACTAAGTTACAGGCCCCCCGCAGATCCAACTTTGTATAAATGGTAGCTCCTTGGGGTCTATTGAAGAGTTTGGGGATGAGGGGTAAGGGGTAACGATTTTTTATCGTTATGGTGTTGAGACACCATGTTCGGCTGCACCTCGAGGGGAGGAGGCAAGTCTGCGGACCTGCCCCGGGACTCGTGCCCCCGCCACGGCTGGCCCCAGCAGGGGGCACTGACACTGGGGCCAATTCCATGCACCACACATGGTGGTGCATATCCCCATTAACAGAACATTAGGTGAAAAGAGACATGACGCTAACTCTAGTAACACCATTTTAACATTTATTATGCATGTTGCAGGGCTGTACTGGTGCCCTATGTAGCCCTGCAACATGGATAAGAAATGTTAAAGCGGTGTTAAAGTGGAGTTAGTGTCATGTCTGTTTTCATCCATTGCATTGCGCACAACTTGTGTGGTGGGGGGGAATGGGATTGCAGCTACTGATTAGTCTGGTACTCAGGGGTAGGGCTGAAATGAAATGTTCAGTTGAATTCTGTTTTTGATGGAATGCGGCCATTTCGATTAATCTGGGAAATGCAAACCGGAATGCATTTGGATTACCATTTTGCCAAATTGATTGGAACAATTTCCAGCAAACAGCTGCTGCCATTTTGTGCATGCACACAAGGCAATGAAATCGTCCAATCGGAATTTCAATAGGAATTTCGCCACAGATTTAATCCATAGGGAAATTTCGATCACTGTTACACAAATGTGGAGAAATTCTGTAAAAACAGAAGTGTTGTTTCGATCCAGCCCTCCTCTGGGGGAGGGAATTGTCTTCTGGCTGGAACTGAATAAGCAAAGGTGGTATCACTTTCTTGCAAGTTCTCTGCTTAACAAGGACTCCATGCAAGGGTTTGTTCTTATCTTTGAGCAGTTAGTAAGTCAGCAACCGGAAGCTTGTCACCATGGATGAATCATGCCTGAGCACATTCAGGTCTAGACGAGTTCAGTCTCATGTAATCTCTGCATAGTCCCAGATGTAACAGTAATAAATAATAAATAGGATTCTTGAAGGAGTAACAATAAAAAAAAACATAAATTGTATTGTAGCTTAGTGGACAAGATGTTTGACATGGAGCTGGAAGACCAAGATTCAAATCCCAGCTTAGCCATGAACTGACTCTGTAGTTTTGTGCAAGCCACTGTCTCAAAGTCTCAGTTCCCCATCTGTAAAATGGGAATGTATGTATCACGGTCTCTCCCTATGTTCCTCACCCTAGAACTGAAATGAATACCTGCGAAAATGCATATACCTGTCAAATTGGCAGGGGAGACCAGTAAGGAGGAAGTTCCACTAGTCAAGGTGAGAGATGACTAGAGCATGGACTAGGGGTTCTGCAGTGGCAGCACTAAGGCAGGGCCAGATTTTAGTAATATTATACAGAGTGAAGCAACAGGGTTTGGCAACAGCCTGGATCTGAGGTGTAAAGGAGAGGGAGGTGTCAAAGATGACTTCCAGGTTACATGCTTGATTAACAGGCTGGATGTTGACATCCCCAATGGAAACTGAGAGGGAAATAGTAGTGGAATGTTTTAGGGGTAAGATGAGGAGCTTGGTCTTGGCCATATTAAGTTTGAATTGTCAGTAAGACATATAAGCAGAGATATCAGAGAGACAGTCTGTGATACAAGACTGGATGGAGGAGGAGAGCAAGGAGTGGAGAGGGAGATAAAGTTGTGTGTCATCAGCATACAGGTGATACTAGAATCCATGAGATTCAATGGGTTTACCCAGAGAAAGGGTCTAAAAGGAGAAGAGGTCCCAGGACAGAGCCTTGGGAAATTCCCAAAGAGGGGAAATGACGAAGAGGAGGTACCAGAAAGAGAAACATTGAAGGAGCGGTTTGAGAGATATGAGGAGAACCAGTCGAGAACAGAGTCCCAGAAACCAAGGGAGTGTAGCAAATCCGGGAGGAGGACATAATTGACAGTGTCAAAGGTGGCAGAGAGATGGAGGAGGATAAGAATGGTAGGGATGGGCGAACGCGGTTTGGATGTTCAGAGTCCGGACCTAACTCGGTCTGTTCAGACGTCCGAACCGAACTCTCAAACGACCGAACAGTTCGGTTGTGTTCAGATGAGTTTGGATGAGTTCGGGGGCAGGAAAAACATCTTTCCAGGGGCAAAAATTAGGTTTTGGTTTCGATTTGGTTTCAGTTTCACTATTTTTGAATGTTCGGCCAAGTTCAGCCAAACTGAACTCGGCTGAACCGAACCATCGAACCTGAACTCGGGTTTTGAACCGAACAACCAAACATCTGAACATCTGAACTGTGTTCTGTTCGCCAATCCCTAAATAATGGACTAGAGGCCCTTAGACTGAGATAAGAGAAGGTCATTGATTATTTTAGTGAGATCAGTCATGGTTGAGTGGAGAGGGCGGAAGTCCAATTGAGGGGGTCAAGGAAGGAATTAGAAGGGAGGAAATCAAGACAGCACACATCGACAGCCCACTTCAGGAGCTTGGAACTGAAGTGTAGGAGTGAAATGGGACAATAGTTGGACGAGTCGGAGGGGTCAAGAGTGGCCTTCTTAAAGATAGGGGAGACAGTGGCATGTTTGAAGGCTGATCAAAATGACCCAGTAGAGAGGGAGAGGTTGATGATGTGCAGCAGAGATGGTGCAGTGTTGGGGGTAATTGCTATTAGGAGGCGATAGGGGATGGGATCAAGGGGACTGGTGGAGGTGTTGGATGAAAAGTGGAGGGAGGTGACCTCATCAAGGAAAGCTAGGGAGAAGGAGAAGAGAGGCAGGGGTGGGAAAAGCAGGGAAGGAAATGGTGGAGGGAGAGGGTTGAGATGAAGCATAGCAAGACAGAGGTATCAATGTTGTTGAAAAAAGAGATAAGATTCTGTACAGAGAAAGAGAAAGGTGGAGGGAGGACAAGGAGCTTTCAGAAGGGAAGCAAGTGTTGAGAAAAGATGGCTGGGTTGCGGGGAGTGAGAGTTGATGAACGTGGAGTACTAGCAGTCTTTGGCCAGGGAAAGGGCATTGCTAAATGCAAAAAGAGCAAATTTAAAGTGGAGAAAGTCAGCAAACTCATGAGATTCCGCAAGAGGTGCTCAGCGGCTTGAGAACAGGATCGGAGGTGGCGGATGGTAAGGGTGAGCCAAGGATGGGGGCTCCAAAGTACTACTACTGTTGAGTGAAATAGACATAACACTAACTCTACTTTAACAGCAGTTTAACATTTCTTATGCATGATGTAGGGCTGCATAGGCCACAAATGCAGTCTTGCAACATGCATAAGAAATGTTAAGCGATGTTAAAGTGAAGTTAGCATGATGTCTGTTTTTACCCAGTAACATTCAGAGCTCAAATTCTGCAACTAATTGCTACAGTTTTCTTTAAAGGAAGTTTGAAGTTAATTGATTGTGAAACAAATTTGAAGTAATAACTAATTGACATTCAATTAACATCACAATAAGGAAGGTACAATAAATACCTCGTAAGGTAGATACAGTAAGTGAGTGACTTATCAAGAGGAAAATAGGGAGCTGACACATAGAAACTGCTTCTTTGTTCAAAGGGGGATGATTCCTTGCTAGTATCTTGCCATGTGGAGGCACTTACTGAAATTATGATGTAATAATAGGTGCTGTAGAGGAAATTCACATATTCTTCACCAGATTGGAAATTTTATCAATGCAACCACAATAGATCAAAGAGAAGAACTAAAGGAGTCCTACTAAATAGCAGAGCTGGTCAAAGCTTGTTCTTTTTGCACAAAAAATGTTTCTAAATAAAATGAATACACAGTTGTCTCACCTTTCTCCCCTCATCTCCATCCAAAACTCTGCTGCCAGGGTCATCCACCTCGCCCGTTGCTTCAACCATGTGCAGCCTCTCCTCTATTCGCTTCACTGGCTTCCCCTTCCTGAACGAATCCTGCACAAGCTCTTAGTCTTCACCTATAAAGCTCTTCACAACCTCGCTCCCCCCTACCTCTCTGTGTTTATCTCCCTCCATACTCCAGCCCGTGCACTTCACTCCTCCTCTGTCCCTTCTCTCACCCTTCCATGTCTTCCCTGCTCCCTTAAGCACCTTCCTCCCTTCTCTCTTGCTGCCCCCCATGCCTGGAACTCCCTCCCTGTCCACATCCGCCTTGCCCCCTCCCTTCATACCTTCAAATCTCTCCTTAAAACTCACCTCTTTCGCTCTGCTCTGGCTGACCCTTTATCCTGCTGATCCACTATATCCTATACCTACGGTCTGTGTACCCTTATCCTTGCCACATGGACCTGCCTGCTGTCATTCTCAATGTAACTAAGCCTAGTACATGCACCTGAGACCTCGCATCTTTATGAATGTTAGAACCCTTGTCTCTCCCTCTGTTCCCTTTCCTATGTCTCTCCCCAGATCCCGTCTCTCAGATTGTAAGCCGTAGGCCAGGGGCTGTGTCTATTTTGTTACTTGGTAAAGTGCCAGGTACACTGCTGGCGCTATATAAATATTTGTTAATAATAATAATAATTAATAGCACCCCAAGGAGGGCAGGATTTGCACGTGCCAGCCAGGGTCTTTTGGATTTGCACGTGCCAGTCAGGGTCACCATCTCCCGTTGCCATCCCTAGCACCCCAAGGATGGAGAACTAGAGGCATCATCATAAATGCATGATATTACTTAAGTGTTGTTTATGTGTTCCTGTTGCACAGAGGGTGAGGAGGAATCGTATGCCAGCACTGGTGCCAGTGCACACAGGACACCGAGGCGGAGGTTGCCAGTGCCACCCTCAGACAGCGGGCGGACAAAGTCCAATTTCTGGTGGTGGTATGAGAAGGAGAATGGATTTGCCATCTTCACGGTAAGGCATGAGGGCTGGAACAACAGGGAATGGATTGCCCTATGACCTGTTAGGAATGGAAGTCTCCTGCAGAGAAAGATTGGCCACCCACTCACTTGTGGAGACAGAATGCAGGCAGGGATTGATATACCATTGGTCTGACACAGTATGGCACTGCTTATGCTCCTTTCTTTTGATGTTCTTTAAATATGGCGGAAAATATTTAAGAGATCCAGAGAGGGGACCACATCGGGGCTCATTGCCCATGTGGAGCAACTCCATGGGGAGAAAATTAGGTGGCAGGACTCTGGCATGGCCATGGAGCTGGAGCATCAGTGCCAGAAGAAGGGGTGGAAGGCAATGTGAAAGATACGCCATAAAAGCCCTTCCCCGTCCTCCAGCTCTGATGTGGAGTCCCCTGGGCCCTGGGAGTCTGCAGCACCAAGGGCCTTTCGGGCCAAGGTGGAGAGGCCCACCCGGGACTTTGTGGCTGGCCTACAGCAGCAAGCAACCACCATGGAGAACTGACTGGTGGAACGGTTCCAGGTGGTCAAGGTACATGAGAAGAAGGTGGAGGCGACTCCTAGTATATCTCCAAGTATGTCTCCACCGAGATGGCCGACCTGGAACTCTTCCGCCAGTCGGTCTCGAAGTGGCAGGTGGCTGTGGTAGGGGCTGTTGAATATGCGCTCCAACACGGCTACCAAATGCTGGCGGGTGTGATGCCCCCTGCCCCTANGCTGCTACAGTCAGCAGTTGGTGCAGGATGCTTGCCTGCTGAAGGAGGTGGGCAGCTGGGTGCTGCAGTCGGGAACCCGCTGGTATCCACTTCCCCTGCCTTTCCGCTTAGCAGCTGTGGCATGATTTCAGGTGCCTCACCATGGAAGTTGTCCCAAGGTTGGCGAGCACCAGCTGCTTCACCAGCTTCTTGCACAAAGTGCACTGCACCTCCCTGGGATCATCTTCCCACACCAGCTTAAAATGTTCCTAGACAGAGGATTTTTCTCCCCTCTTGCCTTCTGTCCCGCGCTGGGTGATGCGCTGCTGCCAGCATTGCTGGGAGGGGCAGAACTTGGTGGTGATGATGACACAGCTCTGAGAGGAGGGACAGCCACGCCTCAGATCCAGACATCTCCTCTGCGGCACTAGTGTCAAGTTCTGCCTCACTGTCCTCAATTACTGTGATGTCCTGCGAAGGGGAGTAGTGGGACTCTGAGGCTTGACTGCCCTCCATGCTGCTGGAACTCTACCTGTGCCCCCTCTACAGCTGCTGCTGCTGCTACTCCTCTCCCTACTGCTATTGCCCGGGGATCGGGCCCTGCCTCTAGCAGCCGGGGTGAGATCCACCAGCTCTAGACTGCTGGGGATCGCCTCGACAATGGCGGACATTGGTGGCCCTGGAAGAACATCGGAAGCAGCAGCACCTGCTCCAGCACCAGCAGCAGCAGAGACAGATGCAGCCTCATGTGCTGCAGGCCTTCCAGTGCCCTGCGTGGCAGTGTAGGGCACTGCCAGGAGGCGATGCTGAGCTTCTGAAGCCTGTTGCTGCCCTAAAGCAGGCCTGTGGAGTTTCGGGCATGGTGATGTGCTCGGGCTGCTACTGCTGCCTGCTGCCACTCCGCTGGCACCCCCCCCTAACCCTACCACCTCTCCCACGTGCCACATTGGCTGTCTTACGGGCAGCAGACCGGCCTCTCCTTCTCTTCTCCATGTCTTCCAAGTCAAAACACAGCAGCACACAAAGATTTTATGTATTTTTTTTTATTCAGTTTTTTTATCTACTATATACACTAACTCTAACTAAGTATTCTAAAATCTATGTAACTAAACATTATATCTAAAGGCCTAGTCCTACAAACACTCTATCACACTGAACTAACACTATCTCTATCTATCTCTATACTAAGCTAACTCCGATCTAGCTATAGTAACTAACAACTCTATCTATTTATCTATCTATTTATCTATCATTACACAGGGATGGGGGGGGGAACACAAAGAACACAGGGAGGGGTACAAAACTGAAATGAAACCTAAATCAATCTAATAATCCTACTCTAAATAAATCCCTTACGAAACTGTATTCAGATTGCATTTGTGTTGTGAAAATTTGTCATTTTGTAAATTTGTTGTGGAGAATTGCGATTTAGTGGGCTAAGGAGAAAGCCAGGCCATCAATAAAAAACTCAAACTCAAATAAATCCAAAAAGAAGGGAAGGGAATCAGGGATGGAATATATAGAGCGAGAGGGAAAGGATTCAAAGGAGGGGGGAGGAAGAACACAGGGAGGGGTAAAAAATAAAAACAATTTCTAAATCTATATAATCTAATCTAAATAAATGATAATATGGAGGTAAATGGGTTGGATGGATGAAATAGGAGGAGGATGGCAATGGATTGAGGAGAACAAACTGCTGGAAGAGGGAGCCTTCTGAAACGCCTGCTGTCAGGAACAGTGACTAGCTCAGAAGGTGTTGGAAGGGGTGGGACAATGAATTTTGTTACTTGCTGTGCCCGCCTCACCACAAGCCCATCTTGGCTCCATGCAGCCTAGCTCGGGGCCAACCACAGCCTGCCAAGCCAGTGATCTGAGGAGAAAAGGGATGGTGATTGGGCAGGCTGGCTGCTACTCTAAGCCTCTCCACCCTTGGTTCCTGGAAGTCTGCTCCTCAGCTGACTTCCAGGCAGTGGTCAACTGGTCACTCACTGGTCACATTTATCCCACCCAAACCATCCAAACGCGATCCGAACCAACTGAACTGTTCAGTCGTTTCAGAGTTTGGTATTGGGTTCATTTTGTTTGGTTCGGGTTCGGGTTCGGTCGTCTGAACAGACCGAGTTTGGTCCGAACTCCGAACTTCCGAACTGCGTTCGCACATCCCTAGCTGGGATCAGGGCATGGGTGAATCTGGCCACCTGCACGTTTGTTTAGCTCCCAGCCCTACCTGGGTGAGCGGGTGGGCAGTGGGACGGCTCTCCGGCTACAGGTATGTGTTTGGTGCCCTTCCTCAACCCAGGCTGTGTAGGCTGTGGTTTCCCACCCCAGGCCGGGCTGGGGAGCTGATGCGCTGCCCACACATCTGTTTGTACCCACTGTGGAGCCCCAAGAAGTAGAGAAAATTATGAACACCAGGGTGGGGTAGTCACCCTGTAACAAGGCCTCCAGTCGTGATTAAGAATGGACAGTTTAAAAAATAGATGGATCACACTTAGGCATTGATAATTAAGTTACCCTACGTCAACCAATATCTCCCTGCTGTCATTTTAGAGAAGGAGGAAACTGGTATTCTGAGATTCATATATTTTGAGCCTGGAACCATGATACACAAGGGATGTTGCAAGGTGGAGGCCATTTGGAGAATTATTTCCTAGCGATATTCCAGTGACAAAGTTCTATACTTTTTGGTTTTTGTCTCTTAAAAACAAGTCCTTACTTGATAGGTGAGTAACTATAAAAGAATGTTAGAAATAGCAATGAAAGACGCATCATGGAATGCTCTATATTTCTTGAATGAAAAATGTAACCCCAATCATGGAAAAATTTCTCTATTTTTTTCTTATTCAACATCTGTTAAAAAAAGTGTCAATCTGCTTTTGGTAAAATAAAGTGAGACGAGATAGCATAATAAACCTGCCACTGAAGTGTGCTGAAAAATGATTACTTTCTTTGGTGGCTTTGTTATGGGCTTATGGGTTTTAAACTACAGACTGGGCTCAAAATGGAACCTCAAAATGCAATTTCTTTCCAGCGTTCAGGACAGCGCAGGAGCAGAGATTGTGAGGGAAATTCCTGGATTCGAAAACCCAGACATTTTGATTGTAGCCCTGATCCCTGATCCCATTTTCCAGTTCACACGGCTGCTAAGTAGAGCTGAAACGGTTACCTAATTTGGTACCTGTGGTAATACCCACATTTTCAAGTACCATGTTGGGTATTTGACAGGCTATCCAATCACTGTTCAGGCTATCCAATCACTGTTCAATCAATGACCTCATAATTGGTCATTTCTGGTAACCGTAAATTCAAAAATTTCATACCAATCAGTAAATTGGGAGAGAAAGATGAAAAATTGGGATGGTAAACCATTAAATCAGACTCAGAAGTTGATATTCCAGGACCAGACGTTCTGGGACATTTGGTATGTGAATTGGGTTGAAATCAGATACCGATTCAATTTGAATACCCAATATTCAATGGGTATACCTGCTTTTGCAGGTATTCCTTTCAGCTCTAATGCTAAGACCCACAAATAACAGTCTTAATTAAAATTTTGAATCTTAAGCAGGTGTGGGGACCTTTACCCCTTCCATGGACCATTTTCAAAACTAGTATCATCTCCGAAGGCCAGGGGTGAGAGCACTTAAGGGCTTTGGTTACAATGGAGAAAGTGAGGGTCCAGATCAGCAGTCTTTACTATGGATCCACCCTTTATCCATAAGTGCATTAATTTATTATTAATTATTATTATTTTACATAGTGCCAGCATGTAACTGGCATTGAACAATGATTAATTAGAGAAAGGTCTCTGCCCCAACAGGCTTACAATGTAGGAGAGACAAGAGAGGGAAGACCAGGGGCATAGCAACCTGACATAAAGCAGGGGCCCTAGGCACCAGGGGCCACTGCCTGGCCCCACAGGGGTAGCCCCATGCCTGGTCTGGTCTGGAGGAGGCCCAGGTGCAGGGCACCCCCACATCATGGAGGGTCCCCATCTCTCACCTGCCTCTGCCTGCTAGTAGTGCTGCTGCAGAAGTCTATCGGACTGGGAAATAGAGCTGTTTGTAAACAAACAACTCCTCCCCACTGAGTGATCAGAAGGTTGTTGCCTTGTAAAGAAGGTTCTTTGAGATGGGACTGTACATTCTCCCAACTGTGTTGTGTATGCTCATCATATTCAAATAATAGACCACGTGATGGTCTCAAGCTCCTCTAGTATAAAAAGCACTTTTCCCCCTCAGAATGACAGTTCCTTCCAACCCTTTCTAGGAATATAAGAAAATTCCATGCGGAGCTGGAAGTGTGGGTGTTGTGAGAATGTCAGTAACCATCTTGAAGAACATTGTTTACACGGCAGCAACCTTCTGTTCTTCTTCGAGTGGCTCCTCACAGGCCATTTTTACATGGCTTCGCTGGGTGGGGTGGGGTCTGTGGGCATGCCAGTGTGTGGGTGGGGTGTTCATACGGTCACACATGCATCCCCACTCACCCCCCACTCATCTGCACCCACTAAGCAACTGCCATTTTCCCAGGTTTCTCAGTGCGTGGGGATGAGTGGGGGGTGAGTAGGGATGCGTGTTAGGTGGGCATGCGCATACACACCTATGTCCCGCAGGCACGTGCGCCGCATCATTCACACGCGGCTCCCCTACCCATGAACACGCAGAAATCTGTGTTCATGGGTGGGAGGGGTCTGTGTAAAAAGGGCCACATTCTCACAACTGTCTTACTTATACAATCTTAGGTAGGAATTTAGGATGTAAAGCAAAACTCACTCCCTGCCCTCGTCCGCCTTGCCCTCCACATCTTCAAGTCCCTCCTCAAAACCCACCTCTTCCGCTCCGCCCTTCCTAACTCCTGCTAATCACCCCCACCCAGGATTATCCCCTACTTGCTATCTGAAAACTCTTACTTACTGTAACCAAGCCAAGAATATTGCATCCTCGTGAATGTTGCATCCCTTGTCTCTCCCTCTGTTCCCCCTTCCTTGTCTCCCCTCCCTTTCTCTTTAGATTGTAAGCTCTTAGGCAGGGACCGTGTCTATTTTATTCTCTGTAAAGCACCAGGTACATTTCTGGCACTATATATAAATGCTAATACTACTACTACTACTACTACTACTACTACTACTACTAATAATAATTAATAATCATGTATCTTGGAAAATCTGCAAATATGGTTCTGAGATTATTATGGCTGCTATTTCACTAACTCTTCTTAAATGAAGTTATTGCTAGCAGGAATACTGTCTTTAAATTCCCACCCCACAACCAGTTTATTTGTACTCCCCATATAATCAATTCACGCTGCTACATGGGCGCAAATGAAATGGTTATGGGTGGGGGGAAAGTGTGAATTGATTATATGAGGGCAGGGGTGCAAATGAATGGGTTATGGGGTGGGGGCAACATGCATTGATTATGGGGGTAGAACTGAACAGGTTATATATATATATATGTCTCTTTTCATGGCATAATGCACTTAATAGGCTGGTTGCATTTTGGGTGCCTTGCATGTTTGATAGCAGCACCTCTAGGCCCGCAGGCGGGACACAAAGAGAGGGGCCCATCTTGACTTCTTGGCCAGGGGCCCATTCCACCCTAGCAACGCCCCTGGGGAAGACGAGTGGGAGGGGAACATAGAAACAGACAAGGATACATTCACAAAGTTGAAGTGCTTAGCTTAGTTACACGGGAGAAGGGGACCGTGAATGAAAGGCCAGTGGAGGAAGCAGCAGTTGACTGTTTGCGGGGATGAGGAACTAGAGAAAGCCTGATGGAAGAGGTAGGTTTAAAAGAGGAATTTAAAGGTAGGAAGGGAGGGAACAGAAAAAAAAATGCATCCAGGGAGGAAGTTACAGACATAGGGGTAAGCGTGGGAGAAGGGATGAAGTTGGTTTAGGGAGCAGGAGACTTGGCGGCAGGTGAGGGTGGTGATAGAGGAGGTGTAAACCTCTGGGAGAGGGAAATGATTTGTGAGATTGGTACGGTATCCAATTAGTGCTTGACGGATTATCCAGTTTACTGCATTATTACTAGTCGTTTCCATTACTACTCAAAAATCAAGTCCACCAAGAGGGAGTGAATAAGAAAGGAATTATAGGCAAATGGTAACGCGGCCAATGGGATCATGTGATTTATCAGATAATCTGCCGGACTCTAACCAGATACTGTTTGGCATGCAGGCCTTTCTGGATACCAGCGGATGGCACAGATCTGGTCTGGATACCAAATAGTGATGATTATTTGTTTCAGCTCTAAAAACGAGACCCTCACTGGCAGGTTCTGGGAATGAGTAGCAGGAATGGATCACTTCATTATGACTGGGGCAGAAACGCATACACACAAAAACAGGTACACCCAGATTCCCAAATCCATGATTCCCAATCTGTCTGACAGTGGATTGGATTTGGATTAGGGCTGAACCAAATAGTACTTCCGGGTATTCAGATCCATTTTTGAAGTTCTAAATAGTTAGTCTGAATACTTGGAGGCAATTCAATGTTCTTGCAAAGCTTCGGACTCCTGAGATCGAAGCACAGAATGTCAGAAAACGTCAGAAACTTGTTTCAAAGTTCTTGAACCCACAGCCAAAGCACTACCCAGAAAAGCAGACTAGCAAGAGTGGGAAAATCGCTCCAGAAGACAACCCCCCAAAAGTGCAATTGCATGCAGAAATAATTTTAAAAACCCAACAACAGTAGTTTACCCACAGCAAGGCCCACCATCAGCAGTGAGTGCACCCATTTTATCATGATGGCAACCAAGCAGTGCATAAAAATGCAAGCTAGCAAGGGACATTAGCTCAAGAAGAGTACAACAACCCTCACAAAACAGTCTGCAACTGCATGGAGAAATAAATATCCCACCAAAAAAGCCAGCAAACTCAGGCCCCAGCAGCAGGAATCACAAAACTAAGAAACCAGACATTCACACCCCTCCCATCCAGGGGCAGCCCTTTCCTTGGCATGGCATTGTGGCAATGGCAACTTGAACAGACCAAGCAAACTTGGGAAGTGGAGCCAGGCAGAGAGATCCCTCCTCATAGTGCCAAGTGCCAACCAAACAGCAGGCAGCAATTTGGCACCCAATTATTATTTTTTTTAAAACTGCATGTCATCGTAAAGAATAACGTAATCCCCATCCCCTAGCATTGGCCCTATGGACAGGACAGGACAGACCATACCATACCAGGCCAGACCAGGCACCAGTCTTCCCCACAGCTGATTACATACAGATCCAGCAGCATTGTTGCATGCAGCGCAGCCAAATTCACCAAAGAGAATGGACAAAATGGCTGCAGTGCAGACACTTTTATTTTGCCCCGCCAGCCTGTTCAAAAGCTGACTGTCTGGCTTGGCCAGCCAATCAAAGCTTGCCATCTGGCTTACCATCACTCAGTTGTCCCCTCCCATAGCCCCCTCCTACTAAATATGGTACTAAGTTTCATATCCAGAAGAAGCTCAACTGTCCACCAGCCTCTCCACATGCGCAGATGTTTCCAAACTTTCTGAAGTTTTCCGAACAACAGCCTTGGTCCTCTGAACTTTGGATTTCGGGTTTTCCAAACTGAATACTTTAATATTTGGCAAATTCTGAAGTTTTCTGAAGACTTTGTTTCAGCCCTACTTTAAATACTCTGGAGTTCCCATCAAATGGGTACCCATGTCAGTTCTCCCCTTCAACCCCTTATGTTCTTACCTGTGACCTGTTCCACAAATAAAAATGTAGTCCATTTGCTCAGGTTACGCAACCCTGCCATTTTGTGAGAGGGAAGGAAGCAAAGTGGTTCGAATGATCTCTTTTATTGGACTAACAGAGGTTGGTGGAAATAAGCTAGCTTTTGGGATACACAGAGCCCTTCCTCAGGCATGTAGTGTAGGAGGGGTGGGAATATCAGTATCGGATAAATCTGATACACCCGATAATCAGGTGTATCAGATTAATCCGATAATCCGACATTTACCTGTATCGGCATACCGGATTTTTAACTTGGCCGCTTTACCATTTTTTTTACATTGCGGCCATTGAAGTCAATGGTCGCAATGTAAAAAAAATGGTAAAGCGGCCAATGTTAAAAATCTGGTATGACGATACCGGTAAATCCAATACCGGGGAGATCCGATACTGGTAAATCCAGTATCCGGTATTCTCTCCGGTGTCCCACCCGTAGTAGCCAGTCAAAAATATATAAACTGAGCAAATACAGGGCAGTATATGAAGATGCAGGAAAAGGTGGGGTTAGATAAGACAAGGTGACTAGTGGTGGTGATGTGTTATATGACAGGGAGAAGAGTGACAGACAAAAAAGGCATAAAAACAGGGCTGTTAAGGACGTGTAGATACAGATAAAGCTAGTTCCTTAATATTCTTGGCATTATGTAACTTCATTACATATTATGAAGTTACATAATGCCAAGAACACAGTTATGAACATATTCATAACACAGAGCTATGAATAACTCCATAATATGAAGTTATTCATAACTCTGTGTCTCCCTCTCTGCTACTCTTCGAACCTACATATGGCAAGATCTATGTTCCCAGTTCCTTTCTTAAGCAATTTCACTTCACCTTAGCTGTTTTCCTTCTATTTCAAAACTATATCTGTCTTCTAGTCGGATGTTGCTCTTCAAAAGGATTTCGCAATCCTTCCTGCATGGAAGGTGGCCCCGGAATTGGGGGAAACTAAAATATATCCTAGATTAGAACCTTATCTGGAACTACTTACCAATAAATGCCTAAAATGTATGTACACCGTACTCCGTTTCCAGCTGTTACGTACAGCAGTTGTTGAGGGCAGGTATCAGAATATTCAGTACAGCCGTCGGCTGTGCTCTTGTGAGTTAAAGGAAGTAGGAACTATAGAACATCTTCTTTTCAGATGTAGGCATTATACGCAATTGAGGGACACCTGGCTGACCCCACTTTTAAGAAACAGGGATGTTGCAGCTGCTGATCCTTTTAAGGTATCTACTTAATCTATGTCATATAGGTGATTTGGTGGTGGTCTCCACCTTTCTTCTCCTAGTGTCCAAGGAGAGATCTAACTAGATGAATGTTTCCTTGGAATTCAAGGCTGTTGTTAGAAGCCATATACGGAATGTGATTAAAGTGACTTCTATGAAGGTATTTCTTTTGCACTAGTTCATGCTAAGTATGAAATGGGAGAGAGAATTTTTGCTTTTGCTCTTGTTTTTATAGTTGGACCGTGAAGTCCAGAGGGATGTATATTGGAAATTGTTAATTTAATTGAATGCTTGTTTGTTATGTGTTGTTTGTTATTTGTCCCATTTGTTTGTTTGATTCTTTGTTTGTCTGACCAATGGCAGAAGCTAAGGTCATAATAAACTATTCATTCATCTGTCTTCTACACATCCTACAGAGGCAGCACTGTCTGTCCTGATTACTGTCATACTGGGTTTCTGGGAATTGTAGTTTTCCTCCAGAAACCCTTTGCATGGCTGGTGGTTAGAGATGAGGTTTCTGTGGAAACGACACTCCCTAGAACCCAGTGTGCAACTTCCTCCCAGTTCTTCTGATAGCCAGGGCCGGCCTTACCATATGCGGGACACAGGGTGGGGAACAAAAGTGGGGTCCTATTCTTCTGCTGGTAGGTTTGTTGCTGGCAGGCGGCAGGCCTAGTGTCATTCCCAGGCTCAGGGGGCACTCCCCAGCTCAGTCTGGGGGCGGTGCGCTGCCTGGGTTCAGGGATGGGCGGAGGGGCACTCCCCTCTTCCCATCCCCAAGCCTGAGCAATCAGATCACTTACCTGATCTACTACTGCCACCGTTAGTCTGGGCCCCACACTGGACTCAGAGCCTCAGGAGGGATGAGCACTGAGTCAGCAGATTAAATCTGCTGCCGTGCTGCGTGCGCCACCACGGGAAGTTCTGCTTCCCCCTCTCTGCTGCCTGGATGTCTCGGCCAGGGGAAATGAGGGAGAGGCAGAGGCCCCATCTCTCCCTCATACTGCTGGCCCCCACCGCTGCCTGGCTGTTTCAGCCAGGGGAAATGTGGGAGAGACAGAGGCCCCGTCTCTCCCTCATTTCCCCTGTTAGGGAAGGGAGTATCTATGGGAAAGGAAAAGGGGGGAAAGGACACAGAAACCCCAACCCACGGGGACACAAGTACCCAAGCTTACCGTGAGGGAGGAGTGCACCACGCAGGAAAACACCCCTCAGATTCTTATAGAGCCCTAGTTCTCCAATTGGAGAAGAGGCAAGATCATCATCAGGGGGGAGCAGCCACAGTGCACAACCAGCCCTGCTATGGCAGCCTAGTTCCCTACGCACCACAATTGTTCCACACTCCAACCTGTGCAAGGGAAACAAGACAGGTGGAGGGTGGTGAGGGGCACCGGGAAGGGTCCCAGGCCAGGGAACAAAGGGGGTTAGGGACACAGACACAGGAGGACGGGGTTCTAACTCACAAGAAAGGGCGTGCCCACACGTATCCCTCCACCACTCGCACCTACCTACAGTGACTATTCCTTCTCTTTTATCGACTCGCCCAGACCCCACCCCCACTACCACCACCCCACTCGACACCTTCACTCACTCTCAGACTCACACACACACTTGCTTCACGCAACACTCTCAATCCTCGTATGCAATAACGCTAAGCTCACGGCCGATCTCACAGTGCTCTGATCTCCAGCAACTCTGCCTTCACTGCTGTCAGGTTTTAAGGGCGTTGCCCTGCCCCTCGCTGCACTTTGAGATGTGCGGAGCGACGTACGATCTGTCTTAGCCCCGCCCCCCTGCCCCGAGTAAGGCTCTGGGAGATCGAGCCGCTGCCGTTCCCTGCCTTAGATGGGGATATTCCTGGGGCGGGTATGACCGGGGGTGCCTTCCTTGCTATTGTGGCTTCCTCCCGCCTCCGCCTCCCCGCCTGGTGTCGGCCTTGGCCCTGCCGTCATCGGAGCAGAAGGTACCAAGCCCTGACATCCCCTAGCTGAAACTGACAGGCAGTGGGGGTGGGGGGTCACAGAGTGTGGGAGAGGTGGGGCCTCTGCCTCTCCCTCACTCCTGCTGGCCTCCTCCGCTGCCTGTCAACCAGGCAGCTGGGGGCCCCGTGCTCTGGGTTTCCAGCTCCCGGCCACTGTCAGGCCAGGAGCTGCCCCACCCCCAGGAGTGGGCCTGTCTGAGTCACCCTGCGGTAGGGCTGGCCCTGCCAATAGCTGGCACATTGACCATCCCCTGCTGCACACACACCGAGGCCCCACTGTGCTTTCTGCTGCCCCTCTTTCTCCTCACCTCCTTGGTGAGTGGACAACCCAGTGTATATGTGTGTGTTTCTTTAATTGTTTCCCCTCCATTGGCTAATCTGACAGGTATGGGGATCGTTTGTGATTAACTGCAAGGCTATCCATCCACAGACTGTCAAATTAAGCAGTGGAAAGAAAATCCAGTATCCATTAAAGCCTTCTGGCCTACTTCATCTCCAGCTGCCCACAATCAGCTTCCCCTTTGAGTTTTTTTTCGACTGGAGTGAATTTGAATTGGCCAGACACACAAGAGCTAAGCACCTCAAGCCTCTCAGGGCCAAGCTCTGCCTGCTCCAGCACCACATGTAAGAAATTGGTACATCTGAATAAGGCTAATGTCTTTCCCCAACTGCCTCCTCTGCAGTTCTGTGAACCACTCCCGAGTAAGCCCAGAATGGTCTGAATTTGAACAGCTGTGTTGTGCTTCCTCTAAAGCAACTACTCAGCGCTTCCTCATGCCAAAAAGATACACAGCTGGTAACATGAGGGCACTGATCCCATTGTACATGAGGCGTGAAAGATCAGGGAAAATTCCTGAGCTCAGTGTTTTGGATGAGGCCACCTTTGTTTTTTGTCCCTCCTCCCCAGACAGTAAAGGTTGGAAATGATTTTCATTTAGAAAGGAAGCGACACAGCTTTCCTTGGAGTAAATCATGGACTGATTGTTACACAGCTTACAAATTACCCATTCTTTGTGACAAACCTCCTATTTGCTCCATTAACAGAGGCAATAAAATCCAGGGCTGTTTGCAGCTATTTCACACTCATCCTGGTGCAGCGTGGGATTCCTACTCTGGACACGTGCTTAACAAATTATGACTTTACTGCTGCTGGTTTTCCCCCCCTTGCTTCATTCATTTCTCTGCTTGCAGCTTTGCCCCCAGCCATGAAAGGCTGCTTCTCACCTAATTAAAATCATGGCTTCAGACTTGGTGGCTTGAGGAACTTCGTAAATATTGGCAATCAAATCTCAGCGCTAAGAGGTTTCGCAAGCTCTCTCCCTGCATGCTCAGACACTTTGCAAAACAAAATTGGGGTTATCTGCATGAATGTTAACAATCAGAATTGGACTCTCCTCCATTCTACAGCAGCATTGTTTAAACTGATGTTGGGAAATGGTGTGTGATTGAGAAAGAATCAACGTTGCTTTGTAGTAGGGGAAACCACAGTGAACCGCAGGTCTCTAAGTCAGCAGACGTAATAATTCCACTCTGTTTAGCATTGCTCAGACCTCATCTGGAGTATTTTTTGGCATCTTCTGACATGCTGAGGCATGTCACAGGCAGTCTACAGCTCCACATATGGATAAAATCAGCAAAGGCCTTGTAAGGACAAACAGCCAATGGGCATTGTTATACACACCTTGAAGTGCTGGTCTTTCAATTTTCTGGGTTTATAAGTCCACAAATAAGTTCCAGATGCATTCTTCACACACACACTGAACTGAGGCAGTTCCTGGATGCATTCCTCACACAAACACTGCCCTGAGGCAGCTTAAATTAGCCGCAGCTGTAGCTGTGAGAGGCTGCCATGGAAACCAAGTAACCACAACTGCCTGAAGCAAAGCAGTTTACCAGGAGAACATTTTACATACAAAGGTTCTTGGAGACATTCTATGCAGAAGTTCAAAGAGCCAGATATTTAAGATCTGGGTGAGTGATTTAGACACACAGAAAGTTCAGGATGTAACAGCAAACATGTCAGAGAAATGTGTCTGTAAAAACAAGCTTTGTCTTTGCATGAGCCTGGAAGGGTGCCTCCCTAATCAAATCTAGTGGCCATGGGCTCCCCCCTGACTTGAGCCCCCTTTGTTTACTGTTCCTACAGACGAAGACCACATTCACTCTGGCCTAGGAGGCATTTAACATCTTGACTCACCACCTCCTTCTCCTTTGTTCATTCTTCCCATTGCCTGAAGCTATCCCGAGCTGTATAAGAGACTTAGGGCACTTTTATACGATCCCGCTCACAAGCGGGATCATTAAGTGTCGGCATATCCCCCCCCCCCGCCTTCCTCTGTACGCCATGTCTGATGATCAGAAGATGATCAGACACGGCATTGAGAACCCGGAAGTGCGACGTAAATCCAGCACTTCGGGGATCTGCGTCGGAGGGGGCAGGATCGCCTGCCCGGTCTGACGCGGGGGAAGATCCAGCTGCAATGTAAGTTAGCCATTTAAACGAGTGCCAAGAAATGCGGCTGATCAAAGGATCAGATGCATTTCTTGTCTCGTTTAAAAGAGCTCTTAGCGTGTGTGTACAATGCTTTAGAACCGTTTTAGCTAGCTAGAAGGGTCTGTGCTGCTGGTTCTCCTGGTCAGGGACAGATCTGGATCCACTGTCGCTGTTCTAGTCCCTAAACAATAAAAGCCTAGTGACCCAATCCTGACAGTGTGGTGTTTACCTTGTTCAGCACATGTGTACTGCAGCAATCCATGAATCCCTCCACGCAAGATGCTACAGTATTATCTCCAGTTTTGGGTGCTTCATTATAAACAAGACCGTGACAAATTGGAGCAGGTCCAGAGGAGGGCAGCAAAGATGATGAAGGTTCTGGAAATCAAGTCTTATGAGGAAAGGTTGAAGGAACTGGATGTGTTTAGACTAGGAAATAGAAGACTAAGGGGAGGCATGTTAGCAGTCGTCAAATCTAGAAGGCTTCCATCAAGAAGATGACACAGAACTATTCTTCATTGCTCCAGAGGGCAGGACTAAAAATAATGGGGTCAAATTACAGGAAGGGAGACTTTGGTTAGATGGCAGGTAAAACGTATGAACGGTAAGAGCTGCTTGGCAATGGAAACGTTGGCTAGGGAGGTTTTGGACTCTCTGTCACTGAAGGTTTTTGAAAGGAGACTGGATAGCCATCTGTCGGGGATGAAGTCATCCTGCATCCAAGCAGGGGGTTGGACTAGTTATTTATTTATTTATTCATTCATTCATTAATTCAATTTATACCCCACCCCTCCTGAACACAGCCCGGGGCGGCTTCCAACAGTAAAAAAATACATAAATATAAAACAATTTAAAACATATAAAAATGCAATATCAAATATTAAGAACAGGACGCGGGATACATTAAACAATAGGGATGGGGAGATAAAAATCCACTAAATCCTCCCTCCCTTCCCAAAGGCCTGGGCGAACAGCCAGGTTTTACACCTTTGCTGGAATACCAAAAGGCTTGGGACCAGGCGAGCTTCCTCCGGAAGGGAGTTCCAAAGACGCGGCCCGGCCACCGAGAATGCCCTCTCTATTGTGGCCCCCCACTTCACATGGGGGACCTCCAAGAAGGCACCCCCGGCAGACCGAAGGAGCCACTCCGGGGTGCAGACGGCAAGCTGATCCCTGAGGTATGAGGGGCACAGACCGCGAAGGGCTTTGTAAACCAATACCAACACCTTGAACCTGGCTCAGCACGCTATCGGCAACCAGTGCAGAGCCCGGAGCAAAGAGCCGGAGTTATGTGCTCCCGACGACCCGTCCCTGAAAAGAGACGGGCCGTTGCATTCTGCACTAGCTGCAGCCTCCGAACCAGGCACAAGGGAATCCCCATGTAGAGCGCGTTGCAGTAGTCCAGCCTCGAGGTGATGAAGGCATGGATGAGGGAGGCCAGGTCCGGGCCGGAGACGAACGGACGCAGCCGCCGCACCAGATGCAACTGGCAAAAGGCAGC
>QEPC01015236.1:66093-87823 GCA_003113815.1 Sphenodon punctatus
TCTTGTCAGGATTCAGCTGCAGATGGCTCAACCTCATCCAAGCCCCCACAGCCGACAGGCACTGGGAAAATAAAGAGACTGCATGGCCTGGGTTGATGGAAAAAGAGAGGTAGAGCTGAGTGTCATCAGCATACTGATGACACTGCATGCCCTGAAACCCTCTCACGATCTCCCCTAACGGCTGCATATAGATGTTAAACAAGAGCGGGGACAGAATGGCACCCTGCGGGACTCCACACATGAGATCCCGGGGGGAAGACGTACACTCCCCCAAGACCACCCGGTGAGTTCTCCCGGTCAGGAATGAGCTAAACCAGTCCAAGACCATCCCGCCAATCCAGGCACAGTCCCTCAGGCGAGTCACCAACACCTCATGATGGACCATGTCGAACGCAGCCGAAAGGTCTAGCAGGACCAGCAAGGTCTGATTCTGGTCCAACGCCAGATGGCCTCAACCAATGCAGTCTCCGTACCATACCCAGGCCAAAACCCGGACTGAGAGGGGTCAAGGAAACCAGTGAAGTCCAGGTGTTCTTGGAGCTCCCGTGTCACAGCCCATTCAATGAACTTACCTAAAAAGGGAAGGTTAGAGACCGGCCGATAACTGGTGGGAGCATCAGCATCAAGAGATGGTTTCTTGAGCAGGGGCCTAACCACAGCCTCCTTCAGGCATTCAGGCACCCTGCGTTACCAAAGGGAGGCACTAACCATTCCAGCCAGCAACGGCCGTAACATCTCCTGGCTGACTTTCACCAGCCAGGACGGGCAAGAATCTTGTTCACAAGTAGTGGAATGAACCGATCCCAACAAGGACTCCACATCGGCAGGTGATACCATCTGAAACCAATCCAACAAAACAGGGCAGGACAGGGCATCCAAAGCCCTAAGATGATCCTCTGCAATAACTGTGGAACTGAAATGGTGGGGGATGCGAGCAATCTTATCTACAAATTACTCGATAAACCGGTCACAGCAGTCACTGGATTGCTCCAGGTCCAGGTGGAGACAGGCAGGGCTGACCAAACCTTTCACCACCTGGAAAAGCTCAGTTGGACATGAATTTGCAGATGTAATACAGCAAAGAACTGTTCTTATGCTGTGATCGATCATACTCACCGCAAGCCCGGTGCCACCAATGCTCCAACTGCCTGCTCTCCCGCTTCAAACACAGCAGGCCCTCAGTAAACCAAGCACACCTGTGGGAGACTCAGGAGGGCAGCGGACGCCTGGGAGCCACTCTGTCTATGGTCTAGGCCAACAAGGTGTTCCAGAAGACTATGAGATCATTGACCGAGTGGATGTCAAGGTACAGGGGAAATTCCCCCAGAGCATTCCGGAACCGATCCAGTTCCATAAGTCTCTGGGGGCAGACCGATCTAAGAAGTCCTCCACCCCGTTGGGGGCTGACATGCGCCAGGATGCATGCCTTAAGGAGGTAATGGTCAGACCATGACAAGGGCTCCATTGCCCTGTCTTCTACTAACTGACCCCCTGCCTCAAGGCCGGTGCAGAAAACCAAATCCAGTGTCTGTCCCTCCTCATGTGTGGGGCCACAGATGATTTGGGACAGGCCTATGGTTGTCATGGAGGCCATGAACTCATGCCTCACTCCTCCAAGATTGGTGTCAGTGTGGATGTTAAAATTCCCCAGGACCACTAGTTTCAGGGTCCGGAGGATCACATCAGACACGGCGGGGGGGCGGGGGGGGGAACAAACAAGAGGGGGGACAGAATATGACCAGGATGCAGTGCCCATCCTCCTGATCAAAGTGTCTAGGAGCAGTTAGCAGTTGCTCCGTTAGCTCTCCTGGTTGAGCTTTGGCATTTCAAGCTTCCTATAGGCAAAGAAACTGCATGGAAAACATCAGAGAATCCACCACACAGGCAGCAAGCCCTATGTTATTGCTTCCCAAAGTAAACCTATAAATGCAAGAAAGCACACCATTCGCTATCAACACACTCCAGATCTGAACCCTTCCTCTATCCATCTCCTGTGTCCTAGTCTACCAGCAGAGCTATAGGAGAAAACATTAGTTATTGTGTGTGTCAGCCAGCCAGCAGGGGAAGGACTCTATACAGTGCCCAGAAAACTCAGTAGCTAGTTTTAAGGGTGCTACAAGTGCAGTTGTAGTGTGCCTGGGTGGGTAATTAAGCTTTGCGGTCATGGGATCTAGCCTGGATTGTTTTTCCTTCCTGTTATCTTTTTAAAAAAAACAAAAACAAAAAAACCCTCTCAACTCCTATTGACCCAAATGTATGTAGGATACAACCTGAGTTGTGAAAGCAGGAGCTGCTCCTTAGTTATTCAGAAAAAAAGACAGGGGTTTACACCTCTGGCTGGTAGATTCTCTAATACTTCCATGCAGTTTCTTCACGTATAGGAATCTTGAACTGCCGGTCTTTCCACTTCCTTTCCAAAGCTCTACCAGAGCAACTGCTAACTGTGCCTATCTGCTTTGGTCAGGAGGATGGGAACTGTATCTTGCTCATATAAAGAGTTTACAGGTTGTGACTTGAAAGGACTTCCTGGTCTTGCTCCGCTGTTCTGCTTTGGGACAGCTGTGCCAAGGTTCTGGGTTCTAATGCTGCCCTCGGCTTGCCTAAGCCCTCCTATAGTCTGGAACTCACTGTCTCTGCATATTCCTCTCAGTTCCTTCCAAAAGCACTCAGACTCTTATTCTCCAGGTGCTTTTAGAGGATCCACTGCAGGTTCCCCAGGAGGTATCCCCCCCACATATTACCTTCCCTTTTTAAACTGCTTTAAAATGGACTTTACATGATTTTAAAAGTTGTGTTATTGTATTTTATTGTACTAATCTTGTGAAATGTCTGAGCACCATTTTGGACCCGGGGGGGGGGGGGGGGGGGGGGGGGCACCACTTAAANGGGGGGGGGGGGGGGGGGGGGGACTACTTACATAAAATGTATTATTTGCTATGTGATCCCTCAGAACACACACACACAGGTTTGCCACTCCTGCTTTATGGTAAATCATCATAACTTTGCAACAAAGCAAAAATAACAAAACAACAAACAAACAAACAAAAAAACTGAGTGGTTCATGATGGGGAGAAGAAATGAGATGGTGTCAATGTAAGCCTGACGTGCTCGCTTGCCAGGAGCACAACAATATCCTAGCATTCAGGATGATTTCTCATTTCAGCTCATTATGCAACACAGCAGAACTGACTTTACATGGAGCTAGATAGAGCTATATTTACATATTGTACAAAGAGAACAGGATTCCATTTTAGTACCAACTAGGATTAAAGAATGTGAAGGGTTGACAGTGTTCAATCTGGAAAGGCTGCGGAATTTCTTGGCAAAATCCCCCAGCAATAATTCTCCTTCATCTCCTGCAAAGGAAAGGTTTAATATTAAAAAGCTGCATGGATACCTATTCTTGGAATCCATTTTGGGAAAGCTTCTCAGTCAAAACCAACATGTTTCCAAAAGCCTTGGTGTGGCATTTCAAACAATCGCCACTGTCAGAAGATTTATTTATATTATTTATTTAATCATATTTTTACTCCACCCCTCCTGAAACAGCTCGGGGCAGCTAACACTCTAAAAAAAAATTAAAAATACAAGTAGAAAACATTTTCAAATATTTGTAAAATTGCAGCAATTAAAACAGGGCAAAGGAACATATAATTAATACAATAAATAAGGGTGGAGGGGATAAAAAAAAAACCTCCCCCAAGGCCTGGGTGAACAGCCAGGTTTTGCAAATTCGCCAGAATGTTAGCAGGCTTGGGGCCAGGTGAGCTTCCTCCAGGAGGGAATTCCAAAGGCACGGCATGGCCACTGAGAATGCCCTCTCCATTGTGGCCCCCCGCTTTTCGCAGGGGACTTCCAGAAAGGCACCCCCGGCAGACCAAAGGAGCCGCTCTGGGGCGTGGAGGGCGAGGCAGTCCCTGAGGTACGAGGGGCACAGACCGTGAAGGGCCTTATAGATCAATACCAAAACTTTGAACCTGGCTCGGCTTGCTATCGGCAGCCAGTGCAGAGTCCAGAGCACAGGTGTTATGTGTTCCCGACGGCCCATCCCCGAAAGGAGCCGGGCCACTGCATTCTGCACTAGCTGCAGCTTCCAAACCAAGAACAAGGGAAGCCCCATGTAGAGCGCATTGCAATAGTCCAACCTCGAGGTGACAAAGGCATTGATGGAGGGAGACCAGGTCCAGGCCGGAGACGTGCGGACGCAGCCTCCATACCAGATACAACTGGCAGAAGGCGGCCTTCACCACTACCTCCACCTGTTGCTCCAGGCAGAGATCTGAGTCCAATACCACCCCCAAACTCAGAACCTGTTGGCTATAGGAGGGTGAACCCCCCAATCAGGGGGGCTGACACCTCCCACACTTTCCCCAACAACATCACCACCGTCTTATCGGGGTTGAGCTTCAGTCTGCTCTGCCACATGCGTTCCGCCATGGCCTCCAAACACTGGGATAGCACCGAGACAGCAGGGTCTGGGTCAGTTAAAAAAGAGAGGTACAGCTGAGTATCATCAGCGTATTGGTGACATCGCACCCCGGACCCTCTCATGACCTCCCCCAAGGGCTGCATATATACATTAAACAACAACGGAGACAGAATAGAACCCTGCAGAATGCCGCAGGATAAAGCATGGGGGCAAGATGTCTCAGCTCCCAAGACTACCCGCTGGCTTCTCCCCGAGATGAATGAACAGAACCATTCAAAAACAGTCCCGTCCAGACCCCCCAGGTCACGCAGCTGTCTCAACAGCAGTTCATGGTCAACGGTGTCAAAAGCGGCCAAGAGATCTAGCAAGATGAGAAATGTCAAACATCCTGCATCCATTTCCTAGCGGAGATCGTCGACCAAGACCACCAACACTGTATCGGTGCCATAGCCAAGAGAGAACCCAGATTGAAAAGGGTCCAGGAAACCAACGCAATCTAGATGCACCTGGAGCTGGATTTCTACCTCCCGCTCAATAACCTTCCCTAAAAAGGGAAGGTTAGAGACAGGTCGGTATCTGGCGAGTGCGTCCACATCCAATGATGGTTTCTTCTGCAGGGGGCACACCACAGCCTCCTTGAGGCTAGGCAACAACCTCCCCTGCTGCAAGGACGCATTAACCACCCTCGCTAGCACCGTCCCCAATGTCTTCCTGGAAACTTTCACCAAACAGGACGGGCACGGATCCAGTTCACAACTGGTGGCTCTCACAGACGCGAAGACATCCACCGCATCGGCTGGCGTCACTTCCTGAAACTCCCCCCACAAAGTTGGACCAGACGGGACCTCCGGGACCTCACGCTCTCCACCTACTGTCCCTAATTCAGCATCAATGTCACTCTGAATCTGAGCAATCTTGTCTGCGAAGTAGGTGACAAACTCCTCACAGTGGGTCTGGTACAAGTCCCCGTCCAGGGGGAGGGAGGCCAGACTGACCAGCCCCTGCACCACCCGAAACAGTTCCGCTGGGCAAGACTTCGTACACGCTATGAGGACGGCAAGGAACTCCTTCCTTGCTGTCCTCACAACCTCAACATAGGACCGCAAATGGACGCTATGGAGAAGTCGGTCAGAGTCAGATCAAGTTTGACGCCAGCATCGCTCCAGCCACCTACCTACTCGCTTCATACACCACAGCCCCTCAGTAAACCAAGGGGCCCTGCGGTGATGAGACAGAGGCAGAGGGCATCTCAGAGCCACCCTGTCAATTTAATCTGTGTCTACAGCTGCCAACCATTGCCTTTTGAAACTTTTTGCTTGAATCAAGTACCCCAACTGAGAAGATGCTTAATTTTGGCACAAGGACAGGAAGCCATTACTCTCTTCCCAGAAAGCTGATTTTGATTAAAGTTTATGTAATGGAGGCAGGAATTAGTGTGCATGGGAACAGACTAGTCTGCTTTTATCCCGTGAGAACACTCATCCATGACTGGGCCCCAAATGTAGCGTTTACAAGGACAGGTGTTCGCGCGGGGAAAAAGTGGAATAGCGTGTTCTCACATCTTCCAGTATCTAAAGAGCTGTCACAAAGAAGATGGAGCAGACTCGTTCTGTTGCTCCTGAGGGTAGGACTAGAACCAGTCGGCTCAAATTACAAGAAAGCAGATTTCAGCTAAACATTAGGAAGAACTTCCTAACTCAACAGTGGAACAGATTGCCTAGGACAGTGGTGGGCTCTCCTTCACTGGAGGTTTTCAAACAGAGGCCGGATGGCCATCTGTCAGGGATGCTGTTGCTGGATTTCCTGCACTGAGCAGGGGGTTGGATTAGATGACCTCTGAGGTAACTTCCAGCTCTAAGATTCTGTGATTCTATTATCCTAAAAACAGAGCCACGATTGCTCTGACAAACGTTTTCCTGCTTCCTCGGTAATGTGGGAAAGTAGCCTAATAATTTAGCAGGCTGCAGAACACAAAAACCACTCCGAAGCACCCTCTATCTTCCCATCCCACCAAAAAAAAAAAAGGCTATGGCAATAAAAAGATCAATTTCTAGGTATTTCCTGTGCCGTTTACGTACCAAAGCCAGCCAGCCTCACAGCCCATCTTCCCAGTGTGAGTTGACTAAGAACAGAATGTAGCTGTATGGCTACGTTAGTGGGGAGATGTAATGACTCAGAGAGGGGCAATTTGAAAAAGAATTCATCAATCTGCTCCCCATTAGCACTTCATATTCAAGGTTTCTTTGAGGGAGGAAAGAAAGCTCCACTGGCGTTTTCCTCCGAAAATTAGCCTGCTAAGAGTTTGCAGCAATGTCTGCACACTCCAGAGGTCGGTTTGTAGGCCACCATGGTACCTTGTTAAGAATGACCCATACCCAAGAAACACAGGGCTAGGTCACTTGGTTTTAACTGGAGCTGAAACAAATACCTGGAAAAAGGTATACCCTTTAAAACTGCAGTACTCGACCAAACGTGGTAACACCAGGTACTAATCAGTACCTGAATAGTTCCTGACAGGCCACCCAATGTACCGATTTATGTGGTTTAGTCCTGCGTTTCTGATTTCCTGTACTGATTTATCGACTATCTGTCCCCATTCCTGTTCCAATTTACCGACTGGCAAAATGGTAACTTGGTAACAGTAAAGATGTGCTTGCCTGCTTTGGCTCGCTCTGCCCTGCTCTCAGTTGGGCCTTGCTTCGGGCTGCAGCCTCAGAGGCTGCCCAGAGGTCACAGGCCGGGTTAGCCCCAACAGTGCCCGGGGCAATCCCAGGTCAACATCTGGAGGTGCATGGTTACACGTGCCACTGGGTCCTGGGCAAAAGCACACCAAGGTGGGCCCAAATAATGTTTGTTTTTATCCTAAGTGTAACTCAGCCTTAAATCAATAGAAATGAAGACAACGCCCATTATTATCATCGTTGCTATTATTATTATTATTATTATTATTAACAAACATTTATATAGCACAAGCAGTGTACCTGGCACTTTACAAAGTAATAAAATAGACACGGTCCCTGCCCCTAGGGCTTACAATCTGAGAGATAGGAGCTGGGGGAGAGGCATAGGAAGGGGAACAGAGGGAGAGACAAGGGGTCTAACATTCATGAAGATGCGAGGTCTCAAGTGCACGTACTTGGCTTGGTTACGATGAGAATGACAGCAGGCAGGTCCATGTTGCAAGGATAAGGGTAAACCGATCGTAGGTATAGGAATAGTGGCTCAGCAGGATAAAGAGTCAGACAGAGCAGAGCGAAAGAGGTGAGTTTTAAGGAGAGATTTGAAGGTATGAAGGGAGGGTGCAAGGCGGATGTGGACAGGGAGGGAGTTCCAGGCATGGGGGGCAGCAAGTGAGAAGGGACGAAGGCGCTTAGGGGAGCAGGGAAGGCTTGGAAGGGTGAGAGATGGGACAGAGGAGGAGCGAAGTGCACGGGCTGGAGTATGGAGGGCGATAAGTGCAGAGAGGTAGGGGGGAACAAGGTTGTGAAGAGCTTTATAGGTGAATAATAATATTATTATTAAGTATTTCTGTAGTGCCAGCAATGTATCTGTCACTGGACACACTCATTAATAAGAGACAGGCCCCTGCAGTCTAGGGGAGACAAGGGAATGGGGAACATAGCAAGGGGGATTCATTCATGAAGTTGAGGAGTCTTGGGTGCGTGTGCTGAGCTCAGTGACAGGATGAAGGTGACCTTGAATGACAGGACAGTAGAGGGAGCATCAGTGATCAGCCTCTTGGGGTGTGGAGCTAGGGAAAACTTGACAGAAGAGGTAGGATTTTAGGAGGGATCTAAAGGGATGGAGAGAGGGATCTGAGTGTATGTGCTCAGGGAGGTAGTTCCAGGCACAGGGGGAAGCATGGGAGAAGGGATGGAGATGACTTAGAAAGCAGGAGACTTGGAGAAAAGCAAGGGTGATGGCAGAGAAGGATAAAGCTGCTGGGTGGAAACCCAGGGGAAATGGGTGCAGAAAGACAGGGAGGAGCAAGGCCAGGAAGGGCCTTGAAGGTGAAGACAAAGAGTTTGCGCTGGATGCGAAGGGGGAAAGAGAGCCAGTGGAGGGAGAGGAGGAGGGATTGAACATGATCAACACAGCAGGTGAGGAGGATGACCTTGGCAGAGGAGTGTTGAACAGAAATGAGAAGGTCAAGGTCAGAGTGGGCAAGGCCAGTAAGAGGAGGTAGCAGTGGTCAAGATGAGAGTGTCGGGATAAAGGAGCGGGGAAGGGATAGAGCTCACACACTCCTTCTGCACACAGACGGGATCTGCGAGAAAGTTCTCCCTCAGAGTCTTATAAAGGCGGTGGGGGAAATCCCCTAGCCAAAGCTCATCACAGGGAGATGGTGACAGATCTGTGCTCCCAACACTCGCACACCATACACCACAGGGCAAGGAGGGAAAGAACGTGTCACAAGTGCAGAGAGGGGGAAATAGGGTCCTGAGAGATGGAGGGAAAGGGAAGGGGAAGTCAGGGCACACAGCCTGGAAGGGGGGCCCAGAAATGCAGGGATCTAGAACACACAGCCACCCCACCCAGTCACAAGCACCCAACGCAACGTCCCACACCACACACAACCCTACAATCAACCGCCTTCACCAACCCTCGCTTCCTTACACCCACCCACTCACTCTCACACCAGTGCAGACAGTTGGGGGACAGTCTCACGGCATGCAGTCCTATCACCAGCAAGGAGTGAGGCAGGAAGCAGCCTTTTAACTGCTTTCCTGATGCTGGCGCAGGTGCTCTGAGCGCCTGGTTAGGGCTGGGAGCGACGCGGTGTTCTCCTGCGTCTCTGAGCCTGGGTGCATGCGCGCTGAGGGCTTGGGCGGAGCGGCGCCTCGGGACGCACTCGCTGCACCTGGGGGCGTGGCCATGTCCGCCGGGACTGAGGCCCCTCTGTCCTGACCCTCCTCTGTGTGTCCCCCTGCCACCTCAACAGCATGGGAGGCGGTGGACCCCCGTCGTGGGGCTCATGGCAAGGGGTACCCCCAAAGTCGGCTCCTCGCAGAGCCCCATCTCCCCACTCCCCTATGCCACCACCTGACAGAGAGATGATAAGCACATGGACTAGTGTTTTGGTAGTGGGAGCAGTCAGAATTTTAGCAGTGTTACTCAGGTAGCCATGGTGAAAAACCAGTTTGTGAGAGAGCCCAGAGCAGCCAGTGATCATTATCCAGATGTTTGCCCCTGCAATAGAGCCCTGAGCCCAGTCAGGACCCATGTCAGGATCCATGTAAGTGTTGCCTCAGTGGAGTGCTGTACTGTCACGGAGTTATGTGTAGGTGTTGCCTCAGTAGAGTGCTGTACTGTTATGGAGCTCTATGTAGGTGTTGCGTCAGTGGAGTGCTGTACTGTCATGGAGCTCCATGTAGGTGTTGCTTCAGTGGAGTGCTGTATTGTTATGGAGTTTTGTGTAGGTGTTGCCTCAGTGGAGTGCTGTACTGTTATGGAGCTCTATGTAGGTGTTTCCTCAGTGGAGTGCTGTACTGTCATGGAGCTCCATGTAGGTGTTGCCACCATGGAGTGCTGTATTGTCACAGAACCATGAAGCCTAGGGATGGGCGAACGCAGTTCAGAGTTCAGATCGAACTCTGTCTGTTCGGTTGACCGAACCGAACTTCCGAACTGAACTTGAATTTCAATCCGAACCAAACCAAATTTCCGAACTCCATTCTGTTCGCCCATCCCTAGTGGCAACACACACACCAAAAAACCTGGTTTTGATGGCCGAACTTGGTTCAGAAGTTCAGAATTCGACCGAACTTGGTGTGTTCGGTCGACCGAACCGAACTTCCGAACCAAACTCGAATTTCAAACTGAACTGAACCAAATTTCCGAACTCAAATTTCAAACCAAACCGAACCGAATTGAATTTCCGAACTCCGTTCTGTTCGCCCATCCCTAATGAAGCCACACTTTCATGGCAGCAGCCTGGGTATATACAAAAGAAAAGAATCAGTCACTCAAAGGTGTTGCCTCGGTGGAGCGCTGTACTGTTGAGGAGGTCCACGAGGGTGGTGCCACCTCTGGAAGAGAATGGGAAATGCTTGAATCCAAACTTTTTCCTTGACATCATGTCCTCCCTGGAGGGCTACATCAAGGTGCTCTGTGGAAGTGAGGAGCACCTCAGGAAAAAGGCAAAGGAGCATTTCCATCCCCCATGCCACACCATGACATCACAGTGCTCCCCCATGCCTGCGGGTCAATTCTCTCATGCCTTCATTGAATAAAAAAGCAGCTTTAGCCACTGATGATACAAATGAAGCCACGTTTTCATAGCAGCAGCCTGGGTATAAAAAAAGAAAAGAAAAAAGTCACTCAAAGGTGGCAGGAGAACTGAGAGAAAATTAAACAGCCAGAGATAAAGTGCATTCCGTCAGAGCAGTGGGGATGGAGAACAGTGAAAGATAATTAAATTACAGACAAATAAATTAGTTGCCATAATGGGCCAGATTAGGAAATAAAACAGAAAGGTTTAATCCTGCCAAAACAAATGAGGAGAGCAAGGAAACGGGAACTTTTCGGAGCTGCCAGTTTAAAGAGAAAAGGCTTATTGTTCCTGAGTTTCTAAAACTGCCCCCTTATCTAGTCCCAGTGAACTGGTCGATTATTTCTCCAGGAGCAAGTCTTATTATTGGCAGATCTGCATTAAGCCTAGGGGGTGCCTGGGGCTGTTGAAATTTAGGGCACCCCTTTCTGCACATTCGTGTTTGTCTGTGGCTTTCCCCCACCCCTTTCTGGCTAGAGTTGGAGTGAGCACTGCTGTGGTTGTTGAGTGTGTGTGTAATTACTTCTTAAACATCCTGCAGCTCTCCCCCTTTTACAAATCTCCCTCACTCAGTTCTCCTCTGTCCAGGCCTCTCTCCCAGCACAATTATGGCCATTATTCTGCAGATCTCTGTCTCTACATGACTCACTCACTTTACTCCCCCTTGGACAGGGCTCCCTTTCTTGCACAACGCTGCCCACTCTGCAGACCTCCCCCTGTACTGGGTTCCATATTCTGTATCCCCAATAAAGCTGCTCCCTGTAAAGTTCTCCCCCTGTTCATGGCTTCCATGGTGGAAGCTATTTACAGAGGCTCTGCCCCTACTCGCTCACTTAATCTCCCCTCCCCCCCATTGTGTATGCTCCCTCCCTGTTCCCCCATAGGATTTCCCTCCCTGGGCTGAGGCTCACTCTTAGAGTCCTCCCAAGAGGACTACGCTTGCCTCTCTGCCCCACAGGGCTGCTCTGCACAGGATCCCACCATCTCCCTGCCCCCCTCCTGCAGAACACCCACTGTGTCAGCCCAGAGCACCCACTTTCCCCTCATTCCTTAGTGGGGTTGGGAAACTCGGAAGGAGCAGCCCTGAAAGATTGATTCCATCCCACCTCTAGCCTCCTGTCCCTGATTCTGGGATAAACCTCTGCCCTCTTCCTGCATCTGGGACCATCCCAGGCAAACTCCAGCACTCCGGCCCCAGCCATGCTCCTCCAGTGGGGTGCCCCATTGGAGCTGTAGCCCAGACACCCCACATTTTTGGAGGGGGAAGAGCTGTGGTTCTGGGCGGGTTTAGGGGGCAAGATCAGCCACCCCAAACATCACTGCGGGATTAGCTAGCTCTGTTGTTTAGCCATCTTGGCGTCCCTGGCCCCCAAGCTGACATGCCTGCTGTGCTGGATCAGATCAAAATGACCTACAGTTGTCTCCCTTGCTCTCCTCCTCTCCTTACCAGATCAGCTCTAAACAGTCATTCACACTGACCCCTGGGAGGTCCAGCTCCCCCCTTTTCACCAGTACTGATAGGCTCTAGCAGAAAGTGCTTGCTGGGAGTTGTAGTCCCCAGTATTCGAGACTGTTTGCTTTTAAAGAGTCTCTGCATTGCATATAGAACGTTAACAAGCACTCCACATTCGGGATGGTCTCCAAAGGTTAACACTGAATTTTCAAGATGTCATAACTACTCACTGGATTTACAAAAAGTAAACCTGAAGGCACCCCCTGGCAGCCCCCTTGAATTTTCTAAAAGGCTTACAGCTCCTCCCAACCAACACAGAACCCCTTTACCCTGATGAGATCGAGACGGTCTAACTTTTGAAAAAACAGGCTTCAAAGTGCAGTTTTCAAACTGCGGAATCTCATCTGTTATCCAGCTGGTTCTGCTGAAATTTGCAAAGAATGACCCGTTTATTCCAGTGATCCTCCACTACAAATTACACTGTCGTAACTTTAATCATGCCAATTTCATAGCAAATAGAATGGAGGGTGCAACTCACCTTAACTATCAGAGCGCTCTCGCGCTCTAATAACAGAACTAGCCATTGTACTCTTGGAAGACTGTGAACGTAGTCTCACGTAGCTGCATAAAACTAAGATGATAAAAGCTGACTCTTCCCTGGTTTAAAACATTTGCTGCTTTGAATCTCCTGGTTGTACCAGGACAATAATTTGCTGTTCTGAGTCTAATATCTTGCTTTGCTTGAGGAGAGGTTTGCTCAGTGCTTTCTATCTTACAGTCTGGGGTCGTTTTTAGATGAGTGCAGCGGTGCCCACGCTTGTTTCTCAAAAGACCCAGCAGCCCATTCTACACGTGATGCTGCCGCCGAATACGCGCATGCACGGGCGATGCGCATCCATTTCGGGCCGCGTATGACTGGCTTCGATCACCGACCTGGTCAGTTCGCGGCCGGAAATGGATGTGCATCGCCCGCGCATGCGTGTATTCGGCGGCAGCATCACGTGTAGAACGGGCTGCCGGGTCTTATGAGAAACAAGCGCAGGCGCCGCTGCGCTCGTCTAAAAACGGACTGGGTTTTGTTGTTAGAGAGTTAAAAGTTGAAAAGTGTCAGCCTGGGAATCCAGTTTATGTAAGATCCTTCTCCAGCTTGCACCAAACCTGCCTATGGCTAAAACATCGTCAGTTTACAACACATTTTCATGAACAATGTGAAACCAAAGTAACTACTTCCATTTAATTAATCAAACTAACTACTCCACTTTGGTATCACTCACACTGCAGCTGCAAACAGAAGCAGTTTCTTTGCAGTTCCCACAATAGTCATGACAAACAGTGTGTGTGTGTGTGTGTGTGTGTGTGTAAGTAAATTAGTGCTGAAACTAGTATTCAAAATTACTCTGTTTTTACCATGGATCTCGGTATTTGACTCAGTTTTAGCGAGTACCAAGTAACTGAGGAATTGGTCTGGTACTCAAAACGGTCCAGTACTAAGTTGTTACTCAGGTAAATGCTTGAATGGGCAACATACGGGACTTTTTCTGCAAGATACAGGGCTTTTTCTGGTCCTATATAAGGGAAACTCAGTATTGGTTACTCAAAAAAGACTTGGTACTTGGTTTTATTTTAGCAAGTATTTTATTGAGTATCGAGTATTCGGTCAAGTTACCAAGGTCCAGCCGAATACTTCAGCTGATCCTTAGAAACTTGGAAATACTTGCGAATATTTTTTTACTATTCAGTGTAGCCCAGGGGGAAATCCTATGTTTTTATTTTCTTTTTTTTATAAAACGGGTAAGTAGGGTTTTTTGTGTTCATTTTGGTAGGAAAATTTGGTCGGAAAGTTATCATTACTTGGCATCATGTCAAAACATTCTGCTAATGGTGCAGCAAAAAGAGAACGGTGGCACGCGGTAGAACTGGAGTGTCAGAAACTGCATAAGCTGTTCGCAGGAGGGGTGGGGTACAAATCCATACAATAAAATATAAATAAAAATAAGATCACACCGGCAGCCAGTAATGTCCACCCATCAGTGAATATGCTCCACCCCTCACACACTTACATGCACATCCTTCCCAACATCCTAAGTGCATAAAAATTGACAGAAGCTCTCCCACTATAATTCTGCTGACTTTTTCTCATACCATCATCTTCCCATTGTCCTCTTAAGAACTTTTTTTTTCTGGGAGGAAGCGGCTATCAGATGCTACCACACGCTAGATCCCAACCATGGTGAGGGTTAGCCTGGGCAGTGACTCAGGGAGAATCATAGCCCAGGCTAGCCACCCACCACTGTCAGGATCCGGCCACCAGACCTAGAGTAAAGCAGACTACCATGTCTGAAAGCCCACTTTACTTACTGCGGTCTGGAGTGGCAGGGGGGCAGGGCAGCTGGTGGGGTGGGTCGCTGCACACAGTGCAGGGGCGGGCCTCAGCAGATGCACATCATGCATATCCCCACCCCAGCAGCTGTCACATTAGTTCAGCGGCCAGGCTGTTTCCTGATCAGAGAGATGGCTCCCACCACTGCCCAGGTGAGTTCATGGCGGCGGTAGGAGCTGTCACTTTTCAAACAGCCTCTTTCACAAAAGAGGGACTTTGACCCCTGAAAAAGGGACCGTGAGTTTTATTTATTTAATTTATTAATTCATTTATTTATATGTACATTTTTACCCTGCCCCCTTGCTACAAGTGACTCGGGGCGGCACACAATTCATAATGAAAATACAATATAAATATAAAACATATTAAAACTATAATCATGCGCAAAACAATAGATCACCCACAGTTCAGAAAAGAAAGACTCAAATTTTACCCTGTCATACCCATCCCAAGCTCCCCTCCTCCCCCACCAAAAGCGTGACAGAAAAGCCAGGTCTTACAATTTCATCTAAAGGCGAGATGATTCGGGCTGAGGTAAACCTCCACTGGCAGGGAGTTCCAAAGTGATGGTGCAGCCTCCAAGAATGCCCGCGTGTCCGTCCGAACCGGTTGGTAACGCAGGACTTCCAGGAGGGCCCCCCTGGACAACCACAGGGGTTAACCAGGGGCTGAGGAGGTGAGGCAATCACTCAGATAAGTGGGGCCTAAACCATGAAGGGCTTTAAAAGTCAATACCAGCAGAAGACACCCCATTAGTTATTGTTTTCATTTTCATTTTCATTTTCATTTTCATTTTCATTTTCATTTAAAAAAAAAAACCCTTTGTATTGGAGTTTGTTTGTTTTGTAAACGACCCATTTGTTTTCAGGGGCTTTTTGTTTTTTAAAAAATTAATAAAATCACAATCAATCACAATCACAATCATAATCAAGTGAAACAAAAATCACTGCTCTTGTGAAAAATGGCTGCCGAACCATTCTTTTCAAACTGGAGCTGGCACCATTAGTGCCATTTTGGAAAAGGGCAGCCAGGCTGCACAGGAAGAGACTGACTGTCCTTATCCAAAATGGTGTTGATGCTACCGGTACGATTTTGGGAAAGGGTGTGCTCTGGTGGCCAACTATTTGTACATGTGCAGTGATTTTTTAAAAATATATATTTTAAAAACAAAAATGGATGAAACCAACCAATCATTTGCTTATTTATCCATTTTCATATCCTTAGTTACTACAATGAATGGGGCCCTATTAATTTTAGTTACCAAAAAAATGAAAACATATTGCACACCCCTAGATCCAGCGCCTCGAGAGGGACTGTCCCTTCCAAAATGGGAGCCATGCTCATAGCATCTCTTCCTCAGTGACTTGCTTATTATTTGAGCTCCCCCTGCTGTTAGTTGCCTACAGGTATTCAAGCAGAGTGCTGTAGTAACCACTGGTTGGTCGCTGTTGGAGCCAGGATGCTGGGTTCGATGGACCAATGGTTTGACCCAGTATGTTTTTTTGGTATGTTTGGTATGGTTTTTTGAGACCAGGAGAAAGGAAGACCAGTTTAATGCCTGGTTAATTACTGTCTAACCTGAGGACATTTTGACCTTCTTTCCCAGTCCAGGGATTCTCCACCTGGTGCTTGGGAGCACAAGAGTGCTCGGGCAGTGTGTGAAAATGCTCCCCAAACCAGCTGTCAGTACTTACTCGGGACCACTTTGAAACAGTCCTTCATCCATTAAAGTCAATGTGAGCTGGGCTATTGACCTCAGTGGGTGGAGGATCACCCTTAATGTCCTGTTGTTAGTAAGACAAACTTTCCCTTTGTCTTTCAGCAGGGGATTTGCATAAATGCATATTTGCATAAATGCATATTTATGCAAATTATATAGTGTTCCCAAGTAGTGACTTACATTACTCCAGTGTTCGTGACTGGAAAAAGTTTGAGAACCCGTCCTAGTCATTTTGGTGCTTGTGCATATTAAATGTAATTATGATTATACAACAGCATTATGAACTAGGTAAATACTGTATAGCCAAGTCTCATTTCCATAACAGAAATTACTCTTAGGTTTGGTATGATTATCAATAAAACGAAACTCTAAATACGCAGAGGATTAAGCAGGGATGTGTATTATAATTAATATTTTATGCTACAGTTAGCAGAGCATGCTGTACCAATTAATGGGCACATCGGGACATAATGGCCCCAAATTATTTTACAAAGCTCTACAACCATGAAGTAGGGTTCGTCCCCCCCGCCCACAACACACATTTTTTTTTCTGCCTGCTTCTCTCAGTGCCTGCAACACTCCATTCCTAGGCTTCTGTTCCATAGAAAATATGGGTGCAAACCTCCACCATTAAAATCAATGGCACAGCTGAGCCATCGGCTTTAATGGACGGAGGATTGCACCCTATGGAGCTTTTGTGGTGTGGCTAACTTCTAAGTCCATTCAGAAGTGATTTTGTGATGTTCCTTTGGACAGCATCAAAGTATGTGCCTGAGTTTTGAAGGGAAAAATCAGAGGGGAAAAATCTAGGTATGAAGTGGGAGCTCACAAAAGTAAGCATTCTCATCAAAATCCTGGTTTTCAGTTCGTCCAGGTATTGATTTGCTGAGTTCTCGGCAAGGAAAAAAAAATCACTCTGCATGTGCAATGGCCATCACGCTGAATCAAAATGGCGGCCATAGCATCACCGCCATTTTAGTTGAAGGTGGCGGGCATTTGCACATGTGCAATCCGCTGCACTTAAAACCAAAATGATGGCAATACTATTGCTGCCATTTTTTAAGGGCGGTGGCCATTTTTTGCATGCACAAAATAGTCCAGTGGCCAATGTGCACGTGCAGTGATTTTTCTCGTAACAAGACTGAGGCTGTTTTCAGACGAGTGCGGCGGTGCCTGCGCTTGTTTCTCAAAAAAGCCAGCAGCCCATTCCACACACGACGCTGCCGCCGAATATGTGCATGCGCGGGCAACGCGCATCCATTTCCGGGCGTGAACAGACCGGGTCGGCGATCGAGGCTGGTCATACGTGGCTGGAAATGGAAGCGCATTGCCCGCACATGTGCATATTCAGCGGCAGCGGCACGTGTGGAATGGGCTGCTGGCTTTTTTGAAGACAAGCACGGGCGCCGCCGCGCTCGTCTAAAAACGGCCTTAGATCTTGGTGAGATCGCAGTCCCAGTACTTGAGTTTCAAGTTTTACTCACAAAAAACAAATTGGGCAGATTGTTCAGCCCTAGGAGTCTCTTACATGGCAACTGGTATTTCCCCATGTGATAGACGAGAGAGTACAGCAATAATCTCTATTGGGATGGATTCGTGGGCATTTTTACACACACGTTAAAGTGCTGGTCTTTCAATTTTCTGGGTTTACAAGTCCACAAGTAAGTTCCGGGTGCATTCTTAACACACACACTGCCCGAGGCAGTTCCTAATCCTGGATGCATTCTTCACACAAACACTGCCCTGAGGCAGCCTAAAGTAGCCACAGCTGTAGACATGAGGGGTTGCCATGGAAACCAAGTGACCACAGCTGTCTGGAGCAAAGCAGTTTACCAGGATAACTTTTTACACACACAAGTTCTGGGAGAAGTTCTATGCAGAAGTTCAAAGAGCCAGATGTTTAAGATCTGTGTGAGTGATTTAGACACACAGAAAGTTCAGGATGTAACAGCAAACATGCAGGAGAAATGTGTGTGTAAAAACACCCAATATAGTACAAGCATCTGTCTGGAATAGGGGAGCAGGCTGTCCCTGCTCTAGGACAGCCCCACTGGTGGCCCTCCGGAACATCCCAGAGTGCCGCCGGTGAAGCGGGTTGGCCAAACTCGGGGCCCCAGCTCAAAGCGGAGCAGCTGTCTGTCTGATGTGAAGACCCATGCTGCTGCTCCGCTTCCAGCTGGCCGTTACTCCAGGCAACATTATAGAAATGTAGACGCTCTAGCCTGCAACTCTAAGGTTTGCGTGGTGGGCACTGTAAGGGGGTGCCATGCGGGTGGACCGAGGAACCCATCAGGTCCATCTGATTGTGACCTAGGCAGGGCTGGGAGTGGGCTGACATGGGGGTGCACCCCCGGAGCAGCTCCGGGTGTGCGCAGCCCCACTTGTCTGAAAGCACCCATTGTGGTGAGGGAGGCCAGCCTCTCAGAGATCACCCCTTGTGGAAAAGACAAGCTAGGAGAGTTTCTCCAGTGCAGCAGAGAAGGCTCCTTCTAAAGGCAAGTGCTCCTCACTGCTTCTGAAACCCATTGTTGAGGTGTTCTAGTTCTGCGAGCCAGGAACAGGGTTTCTGGCCTGGAACACCAGAGATGTCCTGGTAGATCACCTGAGGACTTGACACCTGGATCAAAATTTTGGCCACCCTTGCACTAGATTATTCTTACGGTCTGTGGCAGTGGGGTATGCACCCTGCTACCTCCGGGACGCTTTCGGTCTCCTCAATGACCATAGGTGGGGACATTTCTATTACCTTTTATTTCACCCCTTTTTACAATCACAACCTTTGACTCTAACCCTGAGCCTTGCAGGACTCTTCTCATCCAAGCCTCACAAGGCTCTGATGAACACCCGCAAACTAGATGCTTGAACCTCGCAGGGTTTTTATTCTCGCCTCTAGGGCTCTACCCAACTCCTTCTGTTAGAAGTCCTTAGGGCTAGCCAGTTGCTCTTATTAAGTCCTTTTAGTCGTCCTTAAAGTGTGGACTTCAGGGCTCTTCTAGTCCCCCTCATCAGACTTCCTCCTCCGAGAGGTCTATCGGGCATCCCCACACTCACTACACAGCCCTTCCGGGCAGCCAATCAAATCCCAAGTCCTTGCCCCAAAGCGGGCAACAGGTGCGGACTAACCTGTACCCTGCTCTGCTCAGGCAGCAACACCTTCTATCCTTTGCGGCCATGCTGCTACTCACAGTCGCAGTCCACTCAGTCTGGTGTCTTCACTGCTCCTTCTCCAGCTCCTGAGCCAGTTTTCAGCCTCCTGCTTGAGCCTCCCCTCCCCAGCTCTGTCCCCTTGCTTCGCCAGGACGCTAACCCACTTCCGGGTTTGGGGCCACACCTTCTCAGTCTCAGCTGCCACTTGTCAATTACAGGTGGCAGATTTAAAACCTGCGCTGCCCGGAGAGCCTGCGCTGGCCACTCCTTCTTTTAAAGGGCCAGCCCTTGCTGGCTGTCTGGAACAGGGGTGCCCAGTGCCTCCCTGTTACACGGTCCTTTCCCAATATTCTATGCTTTATTAGTGTGCATTTATTATACAGCACTTTCAGTCTTCAAAGTGCTTTATATTCCTTATGTAGTTTACATCAGAACAACCCTGTTGTAGATTATTACTGTCCTTTAAATATGGGATTATGAAACTAAGAAATAGTAATTTGCCTAAGGCCACCCAATGAATTCATAGACAAGAGAGGATTTGAACTTTGGTCTCCCAACTCCATGGCCCATGCCGGTTAGGGTAGGTAGGGACAGATAGGGGAAAGCCCACAGACACAGCAGAGGTCTCTCTCACACTCCTTGTGCTTATGAACCCCCAAACTCTCATGGAACTCCACTCAATACACGGAGGAAAACAACCCCTCAGGATAGTGGTTGGCCCTACATGTCCCAGTAGGGGCGAGGCCTTATCATCATAGGGGAGAGAGTGGCAACGCAACTTGAGTGGAGCCCCTCCACTCACCACCATACCAAAAAATGTGTCCACACAACCTTTTACCCCTTTCTTACCCTTCCCACACACCATGATCCACAGTGGGGGGAGAAATGGGTGAAGGATTTGTGAGGAGAAGCGGGGGAGTGCTGCCAGGATCAAGGGCAAGGATGCAATGTTCACACTCTTACAGGAAGGGGGTAGGAACAGGCCCAGACCTAAGGGGAAGGGAATGGTAACCCACGTAGTGCCCTTGCGTTTCCCCACTTGCGCATAACTACTCCTTTCTCTCACCTTTCGCTCACCTCTCACTCTCACATTCACCAGTCACACATTCCTCGAGGTTTTCCTATAATCTGCACAATCAACTACAGTCATGGGGCCAGTCTCACAGCGCTGCTGTTCTCCAGCAGTGTGTGAGTCTCTGTCGTAGCCTTAAATAGTGTTGGTCCCGCCCTGTTTGAATTGCAGCTGCACCGAGTGATGAAGCGTCCTTCCTGCTTCTGTCTCCAGGGCTGGGGGCGGGGCCGCAGCCGCCGCCTCGTCCACTTTCTGACACGCCTGCCACGCCTGCTCTGGTGGGGCTGACAGGACCCTGTCTCACCGTGCCCCCCTCCTGTCTCTAGCATCCACCCTGCGGCGGCCCGGACCCCTTCCCTTGAGGGTGTGGGCATGTCGCAGGCAGGCACGAGCCCTAACAATGCCTTACACAATGGGTTAAACTGACTCTGTCATGCCGTGCTACAAATAATTGTGTGTATGAATGTGTGTTTGTCCATGCATATGCAAATAAATTAATCCCATCTCCTCCTCTGCAAGGATTATCTCCAAAATTCTAGTGAGTCTTTGAGTGGCTCCATAGGTTAATTCACAAAATTAGCCAGATAATTTTCTCGCTGTGCGTTCAAATGCCCAAATTACGTTCTGTGTCATCATTTCATCCGTTTCATCTATTTGGTTTTTTTGGTTCATTCGACTCCATTCATTCCATCAACTTTGTTCCATTCATTCATTTCAGTTGCAAGGTGGTGATTGTATTGGTCAGAGTGACTTATACCCATTTTCTGATTGGGCACCCTTTCTCCGGAAAAAAGAAGTCATAGTGATGAAATTTGAGTGATGAGGACCCGAACGTTCTGCAAAAGACTGAGCCAAACACGATGGTAACAAATGAAATGTCAGGGAATCGGGCACTTGACTGACATGACGAATGCCATTTAAGTTGACTATAGCCAGCTTGAAAGTGTGAAACCCCCCCCCAACAATTTCTCTTCTGCCCAATTCAGATCTAATGTGAATGTGATTGGCCCATCTGTGTGACACAATGCAACAATCATATTCCTGATTGAAAATTCAAAGAACCATCTAATATACCATTGAAATGAAATAACAATATTTCACCTAGTGGTGGGACCCCAGGCCCATTACCGGCTACCGGATTTACCGGTTATCGGTTCTACGAAAACCGGATTCCCGGATTAAATCCGGTATGCCGGTACCGGATTTATTACATTGGTTTCAATGGGGCGCTGTGTCCCCATTGAAACCAATGAAATAA
>QEPC01015236.1:100379-115290 GCA_003113815.1 Sphenodon punctatus
CAGTTGAGTTTTGCTTGTATCTTCATTGGGCAATTACTTCTAATAAAACCGCTGATTATCCAACTAATTTGACTCAGTCAATGTCTCTGAATTAGTGTTGGTCAACAGGAGAACCCAGCAGGAATAAATAGATGAGGTCCTAAGATAAAAGTTAATTGATAATCCTGCAGCCAACACTGCAATGAGGCTTCAGGGGACAGGAGGAGGGCAATTCTCCAGGATTTCCTATAAATCCATTCCTTGGGAGTAGGGTGTCTGGTAGGACTGGGACTATCAGTATCGGATTAATCTGATAATGCCGATAATTGGTTATATCGGATTAATCCAATAATATCGGTATATCATTTTTTTAACATTGCAGATTTTTTCAGATCTTTAACATAGTGGCCATTTAAAAAACGGCTGCAATAAAGATCTAAAAAATCGGCAATGTTAAAAATGGATATACAGATACCGATAAATCTGATATTGGATTAATCAGATACCTATAAAACCAGTAACTGATAATTCGCCGATAATCCCATCCCTAGTGTCTGGAGTATACACATGCACATACACCATTCCTCCTGGAATAAGCAGTGATTCTGCCCTCACCAATACTCCTGGAACAGAAAGGCAGCAAAATCATGTGACAAAGGCTTCCTAGGCCTCTGTTTTGCCTCAGGGGAACTCTAAGAGTCTCTATAGAAAATGTGATACACCCTGCAAACAATTGAACAGTGTGCTCTGCAGTGTCAAAGACCGGGAAAATCAGGAGTGAGTTTCACACCATACGGGCCTCCAATCTGTTCTGTTACATCAGAAGATCAACATCTTGATACAAAAACTGGCACCAGAGCCACTGCCGACTGCAGTCATCCCTCTGCCTGATCTCAGTTCAGCAGCATTCTCCAACCTAAATATCTACTGCTCCTTTTCATCCCGAGTCTGGAACGGTACCTTTATTCTGCACAGCAAATCTGTGATGGGCTACTGCAATTCATCTGCCCACCACACGTTTTCTCCGAGCACTTGCTGGGTCAGGAGGTCATGGCATATGTGGCAGCGAATCATGTACTCTTACTGCCTTTGTGATGACGTCATTGGTCTGGTTGAGTTTTTAACTCGAGTCTTTATGCATATTATTTTATGAACAATTTTTTACCTCACCCCTTCTGCTCCAGGCAGCTCGGGGTGGCTTACATATAAAACTAAAACACACTAAGAGAGAAGGCAATAAAACAATAACTACCCCACACCCTACACTCCATCTCCGTCGCCAACAGCCTGCTGGAACAACCAGGTCTTACTCATACACAGAAAGATGGGAGGTCCGGGGCCATCTGGGCCTCTACTGGGAGACAGTTCCACAGGCTAGGTGTGGCCACCAAGAACGCCCTCTCCATAGTGGCCCCCCAGGCCATACAAGGGACCTCAAGAAGGGTGCTCCCGGCAGACCGCAAAGGTTGCTCCAGAGCAAAGGGAGTGAGGTGATCTCACAGGTAAGTTGGGCCAAGACCGTATAGGGCTTTATAGGTCAAAACCAACACCATGAATTGGGCCCAGAAGCCTATAGGCAGCCAGTACAGAGTCCGGAGCACCGGTGTAATGTGCTCTTGGCGGCCCAACCCCATAAGGAGACGGGCCACCACATTCTGAACCATGGTACCATTCTGAACCATGACCCACAGCATGATGGATGAAAGCATTATTACCTTTAATGCAATGGTTGTTTAAGAAAATCATTCCCTAACCTACACAACACTTGAACCACAATATACAAGACAAATAAAACTATATTTAACATCCAATGTGGTTTCCTCTGGTGGCTGATGCAGGAGGTAGCCCAGCAACAAATAGCAGATCAATACAAGGCTCCCTCTTAGCAGGATTTGCCGGTTTAATGGTATCCTCATCTATTAATATGGTGTCTGGATCTTGATTGTCTTGTGTAGCCAAGGACAGAGCTTTTGAGTCCCCAGAGAAGAGAGGGTCATTCTTGGGTCCAAGAGGGAACAGTCACAGGTGAAAATTGCCTTAGGGGTGGGGGTCTGTCATAGGATCTGCTGCCATGGTCTGATCTGGTACCAGAATGACATTGGAGAGACCAGGCTATGGGCAGGGTACTGGTGTGGGCTACTACCCAAAAGGAGTGATTGCTGGTGAAGACGGCAAAGAACACCTTTTGTTTCAGAGGTGATCTCATAGTGACTGGATACAACTATTGTTCCATCTGTACACAGGATTTTTTATTTATTATATTATTACTGTTAGCAATGTATTTATATAGCACTAGCAATGTACCTGGCACTGTAGTGTACAAGCATTAATTACAGAGAAGTCCCTCCCTTTCCATAGGAGCTTATAATCTAGGAGAGACAAGGGAGGGGAAGAAAAGAAAGAGGACCATAGGAAGAGACGGGGTATTTTCAGACGTTATGAGATCATGCTCAACCACAGTGAACCACAGTCAATCCCGCGGCAGGGCCAAAGCACCCTGAATGTCTGTTCAGCGGCCGCCAGATGTTCACCACAGTCAATAACCACATGGGGTCAAAATCAACCATGCTTCCGGAGCTCCCCGCCGGACCATCTCCAGGTATTTTCAGATGTGATGCCATCCCGATTCACCACAGTGAACCCCCGCTGGGGGTGAACAGAACAACCACACCCCGGGGCCAATAAAAGCCCCAAACAGACGTGCCGGGAGATTCCGACGCGGAATCAGGGAGGGGGCGGGGCCGCACGGTGCAACATGCAGCCACACAGCCCCCGCCCCCCACGCTCCCCCACTGCCCGCCCTCTGGGGAGATGGGCGGGCACTGCGGCCAATGTGGCTGCAGCACCCACTCGCTTTGACCCGTGATCGCCAGCCAGACGTTACTTTTTATTGCTTCCCACCGGGAATCACTTTGACCACGCTTTCGGGGCTCGTCCCACGGGGAGCTCGGGAAGTGTGGTTGAAATTGACCGCATGTGGGAATCAGCGATGGTGACTATCTGGCGGCCGCCAAACAGACGTTTAGGGCGCTTTGGCCCCACAGAGAAATGACGGTGGTTCACTGTGGTTGACTGTGATCTCGTAACGTCTGAAAATACCCTCCGAAAGCATAGTCAAAGAGATTGCCAGTGGGAAACAACAAAAAGTAACCTCTGGATGGCAATCCCTGGCCAGAATCAAAGAAAATGATTCCCAGCTGGGGACAAAGCACGCAGCGGCACTGCCAGGCAACCAGTAACAACACAGGCACTGGAGGGAGATTTAAAGGACACAGCAGCAGGGGGACGGGGCAGGTGGGATGAAGTGAGGCAGAAGGGAGAGGTGAGTGGAGGGCAAGAGAGCAAGGGAGGAGGTGGAGGAGGTGGTGGTAGAGGTGCAGGCGGGGGAGGAGGTGGTTATGCTGCACCTGGAGGTGGTGGAGGGACAGCAGCAGCAGCAGCCGGGATGGACTGACCCGGCGCCTTCTGGGTGTTTTGACCATGGCTGGGAATCGGCGTCACATCTGTTGAGCTGCCTCAGCTCGTGATTTGCCGGCCCAATTCCCTGCCGTGGTCCTGGTCCTGTAACGTCTGTTCGGGGCTTTTTTTGACCACGGGGGGTGGTGGTTGTTCTGTTCATCCCCGCCGGGAATCCACTGTGGTGAATCGGGACTGCGTAACATCTGAAAATACCCAGGGATACATTCACAAAGCTGAGGAATCATTGATGCACGTGCCTAGCTACATGAGGAGATGGGAATCCTGAATGAAAGGAGAAAAAGGAATTCATTGAGCAAATTGTAGTATGGTGTGATTTGACAACAGCATCCCATTGTATCATTGTTGTCATGGATCTCCTTGTTCCCCTGACAGATCCTTTACCAGCTGGTGGCATTGGGCCATATCCTAGTCATACCTTGTCTTTCTCATTTCATCCAAGAGTTTTTTGGAAAGCCTAAATATTTTGGTAGCACTTGACCAGGGAGTGTTGCACTTTCTCATCCTCCAAAAGGTGAACAAATATCTTGATTCCCACCCCCACCCCACATGGTAGAGAATGCTGGGAAACAGGCTCCTGAGAGGATAGGATGCTGGTTCTAGGTTTGGTGACTCACTGGGTGCTTTTAGATGGGTGGGCTGCCCCAGCATGCTTCACCCCTGGGTGGCCCATCCATCTAAAACCCCGGGCACTGTCCCAAAGTGGACAAGCTGACCATTGTATGCATGGACCCATGCTGCAGCTCTGCTTCCAACCAGCCAACACCATAGAGTTGCAGGCACCAGCCTAGAGCATTGGGTGATTGTCCACAACTCTATGGTGCGGGGGGCATGCTGTGTGGGTGGACCCTGGGCCAGGGAACCCACCGGGTTCATCTGAACCTGACCCGGGTGGGACTGGAAGCAGGCAGTTGCAGGGGTGCAGCCCTGGAGCAGCTCCAGTGGTGGGCATCCCTGCATTGGTCTGAAAACACCAATTGACCACAATGACTACCAGGATGAAGTATACTTTCCTGTCAATGTCCCTTCCAAAGTAAACATGTATCTATGGTCCTGGATAACCGTCAGCGTGCACTAGGAAGCACACATAGATGTATGCTACAACAGCTATACAAAAATGCTGACTATGCATACTTGGCCTGAAAGCCCTTTTGGGCCCACCATGCACGGCTAGTGTGTAGTCCACACGTGACTGAAAATGAGATGCGGCACGTCCATGTTACATAAAAATGGGTCTTACTTGTGCGTGGCCTGAACCTGTAGCAACTCATCCACAGCACCCCCCTAAAGTCTCAAGCGGCACAGCAAGCCTGGGATTGGGCCCCTCACCCTCCACAGTGGGGACATCTTGCTTCTGCTCTACAACAACTACTCATTTCTATAGCGCTACTAGGCATACGCAGCACTTTACAGTCTCAAATGTTGGAGACAGGCCCCTGCTCAGTGGGCTTACAATCTAAGATATATAAGGGTGAGAGGAACACAGGGAAAGACACACACAATCCCATTTTACAGCTGGGGAACTGAGACTGAGAGGTTGTGACTACCCCAAGGCCACCCAGTGAGTTCATGGCTAGGTCAGGATTTGAATCCTGGCTTCCCAGGACCAAGTCCAGCACCGTACCCACTACACCATGCTGCTGACTCTTGTGCTAGCCATAATTACCTGAGCAGTAGCAGCGCTGTCATTCATAGGCAGAGGAAGCAGGCAGGGTTACAAACAATTCTTATTCAGTCATTACTGCTCAGCTCCTACCTTCTCCCACTCCTGGAAACCTCCAACAACTGAACAGCAAAGACTCTTGCTCAGGCTGCTTTCTCACCAGGTGGAATGTGCAGTCTTTGATGCCGCAGGAGCCTGCGTGAGTCAAATGACAGACAGCTCCAAAGGTGGACGTGCAGGTTTTTTGCCAGCAAACATGCGCATCAGGCAGAGTAGAATTGTGCAGGCTCCCATAACGCCAAAGGCTTCACATTCCGCCTCATGGGAAAGCAGCCTCAGATCCTTCTCCCACCCAACCCCTCCGCCTCCTTAGCAGAGAGCCCTGAAATTCCCCTTTGAACTTTCATCATTGGAATTTCATGGCTTGCAGGAGATTTCCATGGAGCTGAGAGTTCCACAGGATCCCATGTCTATGGCAGCGCTAAAATGGGTAGGTCATTTGCTACCCCTGGGTAATAATATTTCTGCAATGTTGAGTACTGTCTCTGGGGCCCAACAAATTACCTGAGTCCCAATCGGGCACCTGATGATTACCTGAAAATACTGAGTATTGCTGTTACTGGCTTGCCAATTTACCATTTTACCAATCAATACTGCTTGGTGAAGGGGTAAATTGGTAAAGGAATTGTGATAAGACATTGCAAAATCAGTAGCAGAAATTGGAACACTGACACCAAAAGCTGGGGAATTGGGGTGGAAATGGTATTTTAGTACTTTGGGTAGCACTAAATCAGGTATCAGTTACTACACAATGTTACTGGGTCGGGTTCTGCAATTTTAATGGGGATACCTGATTTTGTGGGTACTTGTTTCTGTTCTTGAATGTGTGAATTTTTTGTCACATAGATCACAGGATTTAAAGGGACTAGAGTTACAGTGGGTACTAAAATTAGTACCCGTGGGTCATGCCTATGTTTTCAAGCATCTCATGGGATCCCCAAGGACCAATTGGGTGCCCGATGCCTTAAAATGTGAATATTACCCAGAGAAACTGACAAGCCCCGGCTGGAAACGCCACAGAGCCCATCTCCATAGTGCTCGAGCCGGGGCTTGTCAGTTTCCAGGCTGGTGCTTCCCCCAAACAGTGCTCCCATGGGTGCTGTGGCTGAGAAGCCACTTTTGAAACTGACAAGCTGCAGCCGAGTGCGCTGTGGAGCCGGGCTCTGCAGAAGTCCCAGCCAGGGCCTGTCACTTTCACAGGCTGGCCAGCACCTGCCACCACCCACCAACAGCACTTCTCATGTGAGAGTTGCTGGGGGTGGGGTGAGGTGGGGAGGGTGGTTGGGGGGTGGGTGTTAAGGCCTTTGAAACTCAAGTCCCAGCTGGGACCACTGTGGAGCCAAGCCCTGCAGTGGTCCTGGCTGGGGCCTGTCACTTTCAAAGGACAGCTGGTGCATTTGAGCAGCTTGTTGGTTTCTGTTTGTTTGGGCATCAGTGGTGCCTGAACAGGACTGGGTTGATTTGGGCACTCCAGATTCATTGGCGGTGCCCAAATATTTGGGTGCCTGGTTGCAGCTCTAGAAGGTAACTCAAGGATCATCTAGTTCAACCCCCTGCTCCAAAGCAGGATATCTTTTGCTTACAACATCATAGACGGATGCTTGTCCAGCTAGGTTTTGGAAACACCAAAGACATTTGCAGAAGTAAGATCAGAATCCTAGAATACAGAAGTTCAGTTGTTCCCCAGGAAACAATTAGTGAGAGGATTCCATAGGCATCAATGGGTCTTTATATTTTATTGTTTCTCATGAGGATGGAATTTTTAGTGCCAGATTTCTGTTCTAGCTAAAGAAGTCTTTTCTTTCAGAACCTGTTGGGTTATTCCCTTCTTGGGTTATTCCTTTAATGTATGTGCTATTACTAAATTTTGGATAATTAATCTATTAATTCATCTAAGCTTAGCTTGACATTTATTTTATTTATTTATTTATTTCCTAGATTTCTATACCGCCCCATCCTGCCATGCAGCTCGGGGCGGTTAACAACAATAAAAACAGTTTTAAAACATTTAAAATACAAATATAAAATATATCAATAAAACAGGGCAGTGTACAGTCATAAATAAGTATATAGGTGGGGGATTAAAAATCTCCCCCCCCCTCCCTCCCAAAGCCCTGGGCAAACAGCCAGGTCTTACAGTTCCGCCGAAATATCAAAAGGCTTATCAAAAGGCTTGGGGCCAGGCGAGCTTCCTCCGGAAGGGAGTTCCACAGCCGCGGCCCTACCACCAAGAATGCCCGCTCCATTTGACATCCACCTGTTCAGTATTTGCTTTTTAGCTATTAGTCCAAATCTATCAAATTATGCAAATTATGACAGTAAGGTAGAGTTTCCAGTCTTGCTTATAGACATCCACCACTTCAGAATTGGGTTATTAGCTACTGGTCCAAATCAATCAAATGATATTTGCATATTTGATATTTGATCACGTCACTCCCCCATGCCCAACAAGGGAAGTAGAAAGTAAAAAGTAGGAAGTCCAGCTGAAGTGAGAGCCCCAAGAGGGCCACTGGGGCTACTTTTTTGTTTTCAGTATGGTTTACAATTATTCCTGGATGGAAGCAGCGAACATTGGTGCACCCAAAGAACCAGTTAAAATCCAAGAGCACTTGAATAAGACTCTAGCAGCACCTGTGTGTAATTGAAAGGGCCGGCTCATGCATAGGGATGTGCGAACGCGGTTCGGAAGTTCGGAGTTCGGTCGACCGAACTCAACTTTCGAACCTAACTCGAATTCGACTGAACTGTTCGGTCAAATCCGAACCAGTTCGGAAGGCCCCCCCAAAATGGTTTTGAATGTATGAACTCGGTTTGGAAGTTCAAAATTCGACCGAACTCGAATAGTTCTGTCGACTGAACCAAACTTTCGAACCGAACTCGATTTTTGAACCGAACTGAATTTCTGAACTCAGTTCTGTTCGCACATCTCTACTCCTGCAGCTACTCATCCTGCTGAAGCAATCAAATTATGTCATAAGGGAAGTTTCCAGTCTTGCTTATATACAGTTCTTGGAATATAGTTGGTTTTACTATAGTGTGAAAAAAACAGTTAGGCAATTACTTCTGCTTTCAAGAAAACAAAATGTGTCCTCTTGATGGGCATGCGGTGGTGAGAATTCATGCCGAATGGATGCTGACAGCTTTTGACATGATGGCCCAGATTTTCAGAAGTGCTCGGCAACCAGCAGATTCCATTGTACTCAATGTTCCTTCTCAAAAAATCTGGCCATTCCATTTTGGTGCCTTAAATGGAGATGCTGGGTGCGGAAAATCTGTTCTCAAAGTTCTTCAGTGTTAAGTATAATGATGTCAATCACCACAAACTGCCAGCCATGTGTAGCTAAAAACCCAAATGTTAAGTCCAAAACACGACAGCTGCCACTTTAAGGACAAAACCTTCGAAACCAGTTGCCTAACACTGACTGCGATTCTGAATCAATTGAAGCCAGTGGCAAAATTCCTATTGACTTTAATGGTTGAGGATTATACCCATTGTCTTCTGGTTAGGCACTTGTGATTCAAACTATATGGACCTGCACATGATCCAAATGTACACACCCCAAGTAGAAAATTTCTGCTTATCTGTATAAACATTTTTTTAAAATTATTTGTTTGAATTTCTACTCTGCCCTTCCCCTAAGGTTCAGGGCAGTCTGGAGCATTTAAAAACAAACACAAAATACAGTAAAATCCCTTTTTAACACCCACCCCCCACCCCTGAAAATTCACCCCTAAACCCACTTACCTCAGCCCCTATTTGGCCAAATGCTTTTCCAAAATGTAGGGATTGTGTAAAAATGACAGAATTTTGAGACAATACAAAGTAGTAAAGTGATATCTTTTATTACACCAACTCTGGTTGGTGGAGGTATGATAGCTTTTGGACCTCACAGGGTCCTTGGTCAGGCAGGTCTGGGGTTACAAAATAAAGCAATGACAAGGCAGAGGTAGACACAGTGGTGTGGGATGTGCTCATTGAACTCAGAGGGAAGGGAGAGGGAGAAGGAGAAGCGAATGAGGTGGGGAAGAGATGGCTATAGAAAAGGGGAAATACAACATTGTAGTAGCTATTGATAGTAAATAACTAAAAGTACCTGTAAGTGTAGACGGTAGTTGGATAAACAAATAGCGGTAATGTCTGAAGAAACGGAGCAAAACAGAGGAGTAAGGGGTGAGGTGGGATATAGGGCAGGTGTCCATTGTTATTAGAGGGAGGGCAGGGGGAGGTAAGAATGAGATAGGGAGGGGAATGCAGAGCAAAACAGAGAGGATGAACAAATTACTGAATGGCAGAGAAACCTATGTACAAAACAGAGTGAATAGTACTTAGTGGCGGCGGGGGGAGTAGCAATTCAAAAAAGAGGAACACAACAAAGTAAAAATTAAGTTTCTGTAACTGTGGACAATGATATGATTTATTATTTTGGGCCCTGTGAAGTCCAAAAGCTTCTATACCTCCATCAACTGTAGTTGGTCCAATAAAAGGTATCACTTTACTACTTTGTCACTATTTCATTATTCATCAAAGATATCACTTGGTCACTATTGTCTATATTTGGAACCAACCTGACAAACCCTCATTTCTCTGCAGAATTTTGAGAGAAATAATAAACAACTTCTTCAAAATAACCTGTTAATAGAACCATAAGCTCTGCAGGCAGCCCATTGGGTTTTGTCTGCACATCCGGAATGAGAGAAGGACACGTAGTTGGGTTTTTAATGGCCACACTCTTTAATCAAATTGAATTAGGCAGGTGGACTAATTGCCCTAGGCAATTTGGTCAGGTACATGAAACCAATAACAGGTTCAAACAATAACTGCCTGGATGTGCCCTCCAGTGCCAGCCCCAATTATCTGTAAAACAACATCTCCTCTTCACTCCGGGCCCGCTAGTCATGGCCGAAGGGGACAGTGTTCTTTATGGATGGGAGTAAGGGGTCAGGTGCCTGGAAGGTTGGGGACCATGCCTGTCCCTAGCCACATTTGTGAGACACCCCTCCCAGGGCTGCGATGTCAGTGCTTGCCATACCCTGCTTTTCCACCAGGTGTCACCTCCCCATCTCTTACGGAGGTGACTCCAATTAACTTACATACTATCTAACAACATGCTAGCAGTACTGGGCCCCTGCAAGAGTGCGACAATAACTTTAGAACACATGCAGAAATCACCCTTTCCCATGCCTGGTGATTCCAATCAAGCCTAATTTCGAGTTTTCACAGCACTGTAAGGAAAGCAAAAACCGAAAATCCAATGGGTCAATCGGGATGATTGTAAAAATTCCTTCCTGGCTCCAACGGCATCCAGCTAAACCCACAGTGTCAGAGGGAGGGAGGGTGATGCTCCTTTGGCTCCCTGCCTCGGACTGAGGTGGGAGCCGCAGCTCGGTGCTAAGCTCCTCCCCTGTTGGGAGGCAAACTCCAACTCTCATGTGAGCTCTTTCACGCCCTTTGAATGGTTGCAACCCTAGCCCGTTCTTCACTGGCTTGCTAAGTGTCCAGGCCTGGCTGCCTTGCAGCCACCCAGCTGAGTTCTTGCAGTGTTGGCCAGTCCCATTCCCATAAGGGAAGCACTACAAGTGTCCCGCTCACCGCCATTGCTGGCTAGTGAAGGGCAATTGGTCCACCATAATTATTAACCTACAAGAGGAACTTTTAATAATTCAACTGTTACTGGCAGCTGGCTGTCATTAGTTTCTTTTGATTAGTGGAAGCAGACTGATTTCCCCTGACTAGTGGGAACAAGAACCCGCAAAAATGGGTATAACTAGAGTGGCCAGACTTCCCCTTTAAAAGAAGATGCTTATGAAAAAATACATGGTGCAGGGCTGCATTGAAATCAATGTAGTCCTGTACCATGTATATGTTTTAATTTTTATTTATTTTTTCTAAATTTATACCCCGCCCCTCCTGAAAACAGCTCTGGGCGGCTTCCAACAGTAAAAACATATACAAATATATAAACAATTTAAAATACATCAAAATATAATTCAAATATTAAAACAGGGCCCGGGAAACAATTAAACATTAAAACAATAAATAGGGTAGGGGAGATAAAAACCCTCCAACACCTCCCCCCCCCTTCCCCAAAGGCCTGGGCGAACAGGCAGGTTTTACAGTTTCGCCGAAATGTCAACAGGCTTGGGGCCAGGCGAGCTTCCTCCGGAAGGGAGTTCCAAAGGTGCGGACCGGCCACCGAGAATGCCCTCTCCATTGTGGCCCCCCGCTTTACGTGGGGGACCTCCAGGAAGGCACCCCCAGCCAACCGAAGGAGCTGCTCTGGGGCGCAGAGGACAAGGCGGTCCCTGAGGTACGAGGGGCCCAGACTGTGAAGGACCTTATAGATCAACACCAAAACCTTGAACCTAGCTCGGTACGCTTTTGGCAACCAGTGCAGAGTCCGGAGCACAGGTGTAATGTGCTCCTGATGACCCGTCCCTGAAAGGAGGCGGGCCGCCACATTCTGCACTAGCTGCAGTCTCTGAACCAGGAACAAGGAAAGCCCCACGTAGAGCGTGTTGCAGTAGTCCAGCCTCGAGGTGACGAAGGCATGGATGAAGGAGGCCAGGTCCGGGCCAGAGACGAATGGACTACTGCAACCGTGGCGGAAAGCAGCCTTTGTGACTGCCTCCACCTGTCTCTCCAGGCAGAGATCCGCATCCAATACCACCCCCAGACTCCAGACCTGCTGAGCTATAGGAGGGTGAACCCCCCCAATCAGGGGGGCCACTACCTCCCTCGTTCTCCCCACCAACATCACCTCCATCTTATCGGGGTTGAGCTTCAGTCTGCTCTGCCACATCCATTCCGCCACGGCCTCCAAACACTGGGATAGCAACAAGACAGCAGGGTCTGGGTCAGTTGAAAAAGAGAGGTACAGCTGAGTATCATCAGCAAATTGGTGACAATGCACCCTGAACCCTCTCACGACTTCCCACAAGGGCTGCATATATACATTAAATAATAATGGAGACTGAATAGAACCCTGTGCAACGCCGCATAATAAAGCCCTGGGGCAAGATGTCTCATCCCCCAGCAATGCCAGCTGGCTTCTCCCCAAGAGGAATGAACGGAACCATTCAAGAACAGTCCCGTCCAGGCCCCCCAGGTCACGCAGCCGTCGCAACAGCAGCCCATGGTCCACGGTGTCAAAAGCGGCCGAGAGATCTAGCAGGATGAGAAAAGTTGAACATCCTGCATCCATCTCCCAGCAGAGGTCGTCGACCAAGGCCACCAACGCCATCTCAGTGCCATAGCCATGGCGGAACCCAGATTGAAACGGGTCTAGGAAACCGATGCTATCCAGATGCACCTGGAGATGGAGTGCCACCGCCTGCTCAATAACCTTCCCTAAAAAGGGAAGGTTAGAGACAGATCGGTAACAGGTGAGTGCATCCATGTCCAAAGATGGTTTCTTCAGCAAGGGGCGCACTACAGTATCCTTGAGGCTGGGCGACAGCTTCCCCTGCTGCAAGGATGCGTCCACTACCCTCGCCAGCACCGTCCCCACCTTAGGTATACCTGTCGACTATCCAGGACCCAAATTGACTTGAAAATATGGGGCACGAATCGGTACCTGATTTCAACCCAATTGGGGTACCCAGTGTCCCAGAATATTCTAGATTATCAACTTCCAGGCCTGACTTCTTTGTTTTTCTATCCTTCATCCCCCCCATCTCTCAGATTGTAAGCCCTAGGGCAAGGCCGTGTCTATGCCATTACTTTGTAAAGTGCCAGGTACATTGCTGGCACCATATAAATGCTTGCTAACAATAAAATAAAATAATAACAATAATAATCACCAGGCAGGGGTCAGAATAATCCAGGGAGTCAGTCCAAACAAAGTACAGAGGGGGTAGAAGCAGTTATAGCGCTGGAATCAAGGAGGCTGGTGGAGCCAGGTCTCTGTCTGAATATTCCTGTGGCCCAGGAAGCTATATAGCAGTCTTGGGCCAATCCATAGTGTGGGCCATGACTGGCCAATCAGGAAGGTGGAGCTAGGCTTGCAAAAGGGCCATAGAATGGAGTTTCACTATTTTACCAAAGCCTCCGGTGACAGTGTAGCTCCCACTGATGACTATGAACCCAGAGGAGCAGGGTTGGAGATCTGTTTTCCCCTTGTAGCCTAACTTGAATTTCATGCCATGTCTCATAACTTCAATATATCAAGGTTATGCTTGGATTGACACTGTCCTCGGGTCAGGCTTTCAAGGTCTTATAAGAGCGTATTGGGGAATTATCTCAACCCGGGACATAAAATAGGTCTCTGGTCTATTTGGCCCTTCTAGACCTAATCTTAGGCCCTTTTTAAATGGGCTGCAGTGTGGGGGGGCGTGCTGGTGTGCGGGCAGTGTAGGGGCTGCCATTACACGGTGTACACGCATCTCCACACATGGAACAACTGTCATTTTGGCTGGTTGCTCCATGCATGGGTGGTGATGGGTGGAGCGTGGAAGCACGCATGAACCCCCCGCACACCTGACACGGGTGATGCCTTCGCATGCCCATGCAGCGGATCTACATGGGCATGCATGGACCCATCTCTTGTGAAAAGGGCCTTAGCTTTTGGCCCTCTTTGGCCTCTTATAGCAGTCCTTGGCTCTCCCTTGAGCATTTAATAATACCTTGTCCCTCTCTGAACCCACAATCTTACTTGCCCGCCTCAGGGATCAAAGACAAATTTGGCCCTCTCTGGGCTCATATACCAGTCTCCGGTCCTTTCTGGGGTATTAATGCAATGGTCCCCTCCAAGGACTAACAACAGATTTGACCCCTCACTGGGCTATCAATACAATTGGCCCTCTCAGGGCTAATCACGCATTTAACAGTCCTACTTTGGCGAGTTGTTTAGGTCTCCCTTCTCCCCTTACAACTCTGACCATAGCATCAGGTATAGGGCTGCTCCCAAAAGGCGGGTCCCTAAACAGAAAGTCTAAATATAAACACTAGTCCCTCTGGACAACTTACAGTCAGGAGCCTTTCTCGCTCTTACAAAAATTCCCTTGTAGTCTGGCAAGAAGCTACTGGCTCTTTCTGGTTTGGCAGTCAGAGTAACCTTCCTCATCAAGCTCCAAAAGCAGACTAAGTTCTGGCTCCTCCAACTTAGCTTTATTAGTGTCTGGGCTGGCTGAGCCACACCCAGTTCACTGTTCCCAATTAGTTAGCTGGCTGCTCTAGCAATTAGCCAGCTGTGCATGCTGCTGTAAACAGCCTGCTAACAGCCACTCTAGTGGCTATAGCTAGCCACTCTGTTACAGACATTTTGACAGGTGTTACAATTAAATCCTCTCCTGGATGCTTTTAATGAAAAGCTGTTTTACACAGTGGCGGCTGGTAGTTCAGGGCTGTTGGGCAGTGCCCCGCAAGCCCTGGATGGCTGCTGCAGCTACTGCTGCCCAAGCATGGGGGGAATATTTTATTTTATTTTTAAATCCCCCCTCCCCTGACTTTTTTGGGAGGGGGGACCCAAGGGGGACTAGGTCCAAGTGGGGATGGAGGCAGCATCTTATCTGTTCCCCGATCTGCCTTGCCTGATCAGTGCTGCCAGAGGGGAATCCCGGAAGTGGCTGATTCACTCAGCACTGCAGTGTGCTCACTGTGCTGTGCTGATTCAATCTGCAGATTCAATTAGCATTCAGCACAGCCAGTGCCACAGAGTCTGTGCTGAATCTGCTGTGATTGAATCAGCAGATAGATACAGCGCTGTAGTGCCTAGGCTTCCCCCCCCCCCCCCC
>QEPC01015236.1:119610-129792 GCA_003113815.1 Sphenodon punctatus
AACCCTGGGAACTCCTTGCTGCTGGGTTATGCCAGTGTTTTAGGTTTATAAATTATTTTTTTAAAGCTTGATGTGCATGTAGACTGTGTTTTCTGCCATCCGATGTTAACCCTGGGAACTCCTTGCTGCTGGGTTATGCCATGCCACTGGCCTACTGTCCCCCTGGCTCCACCTACCGTGCCCCTGGCTCCGCCCCTAGGCCCGCCGGTCTTACTGCCCCAGTGCCCCTCCAACATCAAAACCCACCAGCTGCCCCTGGTTTTACGCACTATGAAAAAACTGAAGCTAGGGATACAGTGTGGACGGAAGGGAGGAGAGTATTGTTCTCACCCACTGGCCCCAACTCTTTCAATATTTCCTTTATCGGTCCTTGTTTTGGATACTTGTAAACTGTATTTTGATCTAAGTATTTCAAGGGCTAGCCCTTTTTTCCCTGCATTCTGATGCTGAAACTGTCATAAAATACTGGAAAGTTACCAGCAGAAAATACCCCAAATTACCAAAAATACTGAAAAATACTGAGAATATTGAAAGCTAAAGAAAAATACTGAAAAACGACAATCACAGATGCTGATCTTGACAACAGTGGAACCACAGATTTAATGGAAAGTGAAGAAGTACCGACAGTCACAAACACTCCCTAAGGTAGGTATTTCCCAACAATAGAGAAACAGTCACTCTCTTCTACTGAACAAGAAGAAACTGAATGAGCAAAGTTGTGAATTTGGCAATGGCAACAAAGTTGATTTGAAATATTCATTTAATAGGAATGAAAGTGCAAGGTACCTTTTGAGAATATGAAAAGTCATAGTAATTTCTGGCACAGCTGAGCCACAATTGGGCTATGGTCCTTTAAGAGTTACTAAGTAGGTGGAAGCCACGCCCACTCCTGGCTGTGTATAAAGAGAGGAACCTGAAGAAGAGAGTGCAAAGCTGTCTGGATGTCGAAGGAGACACATCTTTGATCCTGAGTGGAAGGAAGCCAGAAGGAGTTGACTTGGGGAGCCTGACTTGGAATGGGAGTTGGATGTATGAGCCTGCAAGTGGACTGTTACCTGGTCAGGATTGGGCTCATTGTAAAGACTTGTGTATAGACAAGGGACTAAGGTGGAGAACTATAAATAAACTTAATGATAAGATAATTCCCTAAGTGACTGCATGATCTGGGTACAACACTTGACAACTTGACAATCCTGACAACACTTATCTGTAGATCTGTAGATGGCAAGGGCAAGGCTGTTCCCTGCTACATAATTTCAGCCTTAGCCTTGACTGAAGATGATAATATTTTTTTAGAGCTGAAATGAATATCCACAGTGAATACTATATCCAACAAAGTCACCCACTTCCATTTGGATCCATCACAGCAGATATTTGAACCCACATTGTCTGATATCCGTCTCGGTTGTTTCAATTCAGATATTTAGGTTATTTCCATGTTTTGGATAGGACTAAAGCAAAAATTCAGGATGGATTCTATCTTCAATGGATTTGCCTGTTCCAATATGGCCTGGCAAACCACCAGAGATCTGTACTGGCTGTGTCCTGACTATAAATGGGCAAAATGGAGCACAGTGCAGGGCATCACCATTTTGGGCACGATCAAGATGGCAGATCCCCTGAATTTGGAACTTGGTGCTTTAAAATCCATTGCAGAACTCAGAAAAAGTGGGAAATCTGTGCCAAATGGAAAGGGCTGATCCAATTCATTTTTGGATTTTGGCTATGTATTTAGGTGCTACTGTGCCTGTGCAATAGCCCAAATGAAGTAGCCAAGACACCAAAGTAAGTGAAGGAGTGAATATACAAATATCTGTTTTGGCTGTGGATGCCATTCAGATAGTCACAGGGCTTTCCGAAAATGTGAATAACCTCTTCAAATATAAAATTTGCTATTTGCTTTGGCTCTAATTCTTTTTTCTTTTTTTCCTTTTCTTTTTTTTTTTTAAAAAAAAAAAAAAAAGGAAAAGTGATGTTTTGGAGCCTAGGTCTAACCTACTTGATTTGGAAGAGAGGCATGCAGTGTCCAAACAAGGCCTCAATAAAAATAAAAATAAAAAAACCCTTATTCTCAGAGAAAGAAGCCAAGCTGCTGCAATGAAATACACAAAATTATGTGTTTGATAAAAGCTCCACAGTTGAACCTCGTATAAGTGAGGATGATTTCAGCTCTCTCTCTCTAATACAAAAAAGGAGCTGGATTGTGGGATTAGGCCACCCACTGCCAGGAGAAAAATGCTTGAATCTTCAATACCTTTGATTCACTGACTTTCAGAGGTGAGATTCCTGCCGTCACAGCGTGCGCCTCTGAAGCGTACTAAATTCCTGACGCCTCATCCTCTCCCCCCCATCACCCACAGACTCTGTCTAATTTAAGTCTACAGATGTGACTTTGCTTCTGATACCTCTGCATAAATTGTACGCTTTCCTTTTTGGCATGAATGTGTTGTGCTTTCTCCCCCCCTCCCCATTCCTGTCTCAGCAATGCCAATGATTTAGAGTGTACTCCCTGCCAAAACACCGACCTCGCGTTCGGAAACGTTGAAGCTAGCTGTTTAAACGGAGCTGTGTAACCTTTCGCCATCGGCACAATACTCTTTCCCCTGCAGCCCACTGCCCCGCTTGTCTTGCTTTTAGAAAAGAGTAATAAAGCCCAAAGCAATGATTCTGCCTCAAATACGGGAACCTTTAAAATAGAACAGCTTCGTCAAAACAGCAGTCGCACTGTTACCTACCTGACTAATCTTTTGATACCTTTGGCTGATAAGTATTGCTTGAAAATGGGCTGTTGCATAGCACATTTCTCATGCAACAGCCAGTCTGCTAGGGATAACACTGGAGCAAAATAGGCATGAGCTACAGGAAATGCTTTCTCTGCTTGTTATTACCTTTAACCTAACGTCATTTTCTCAGCACCCTTTACTTTTGCACGTGTCGTCATAACTGTTGTCTCCCCTCACCATGAACCACCAATTACCGTATGTAGACAGTATCCCGAGCTTGACAGAATTTGGATCCAAGCAAACCTAAAAGCAGCCGTGTTTCTTTGTTTTAAGTGCAAACGTCTGACTCTTCCTCCTGTGGAGACAGCCAGTGTGCATCTGCGTACAGAGGCAGCAAACCCTGAGTTTTTCATCAACAAGCCTCATCAGTGTAACAATTACAGACACCAAATTTAGTGGAGATGTAGATTATGGGTGGCTTCAGCTATTGTACCTGCAGACAATGTATCCTCGGCTGCAGAGAAATTTCCTCGGGGACCAACATGTGCAGCTGCACACAAATTGCAGGTGTGGGGTTAATCATTTGAGTTATCATAGAGAGTGTCAATGGAACAGTGCCTGTTGACAACAATGGAGAATTTGGTCCTCGGGCCAGAGAGATCCTTTCTCAGAATATCAGAAGTGTGTCTGTTAAACAAATCACCCCCCACCCCCAATAACCAGGGACCTGTATTCATTGTCTCTTGCACACTGACTGTAATGAAGAAAACACAGTAAACAAAGATACCTTTCCCTGTCAATGACTCAATCATGCCACACATTTTTAGAGTGGATAGTTGCACAAACCCACATTTTGAGTGTTGTGTGAAATTCTTAGCACTTCCTTCCTGTGCTCCCTTAGGGTGTTTATAGACGATCCCGCTTACAAGCGGGATCGCCAAATGCCGCCTTTCCCCCCCGCGCAGTCTCTGCGAGCCGTGTCTGCAGTTCAGACACGGCACAGAGTGCGAGTGCGCATGCGCATCCTTCTGCGCATGTGCACTCGCCCAGGGAACCAGGAAGTGCGGCGTAAAGCCGGCAGTTCAGGAATCCGCGTCGGAGGGGGCAGGCGAGCCTTCCCCCTCCGACGCGGATTAAAAAGAGGCCACAGCAATTAGACGAGCGCCAAGAAAGGCGGCTGATCAAAGGATCAGCTGCCTTTTTGGTCTTGTGTATAAACGCCCTTATTCTCTCCCACCCAGTCCCAAAGCTTTGTGCTACACTGGTGGCAGTATGAGACCCTTGCTGGAAGGAGGCAGGCACCGGCACTAAGTGCACACAGATGGACAGATTGAATAGGTATCTGCAGAAACAGTGCTCTGCTGGCTTGTCAGGCCACATACACAGACTCAGCCCTTTCACCAGAGCTCAGGATGTGATGTCATAGAAGTTCTCTCTTAGCCCAGGAATAGCTCACTCCTCACACAGTTTACTTACAAGGACCTGACTGTAACAAGTAGCAACGGTCCTGGCTATAGGAGCCTGGTCTCAGCTGAAACTTGGCCCCAGGAACCAAATCTGAAATGTGGGGGACACTGAACCCAAACTCGGTAGCACGTGTGCATCCTCGGAGCCTGAAACACAAAAGTAGGGATTTTCACAAGATTTTCCCTGTGGCCTAGAGCTGCAACCAGCAGGTTTGGCATCCCATTGAATCTGGTTCCTGACTCACCCTGGTTGCAATTGGGCACCAATTGGTACCTGAACATGGCCCAACGGGCTATCCAACTCCCCAGGCTGACTCCCCTCGCTGCCGGACTGCTGCTCCTCCAGTCCTGGTTGCTGCTCCCTGCTCCTGACTCCCCTTGCTGCCGGACTGCTGCTCCTCCAGTCCTGGTTGCTGCTCCATGCTCCTGACTCCCCTCGCTGCCGGACTGCTGCTCCTCCAGTCCTGGTTGCTGCCACCTGATCCTCCCCTGCCTGCGGGCTGCTCAGCTGAGCTGAGGACTTCCTCGCTTGGCTTTTTCTGAGTGGGGGGGGGAGTGAGGAGGCTTCTTCCCATCTGCATGCACCCCGCACCCCCTAATGGGTGCCCTGTTCCCATGTAGGTGCATGAATGAGGACTCATGCGCACTCCTGATATGAGTCCCCCTGGGAACGTGGGACCTGTTAGGGGGATGCATGCAGGTGGTAAGAAGCCTCCTTGGTCCCCCCAGCTCAGGAAATCTCAGTAGGGAAGTCTCCAGCTCAGCAGCGTGTGGACTGGGGGAGCAACAGAGATGGACTGGAGGAGCAGTAGCCTGGAAGTGTGGTGAGTAAACCTGGGCAGCCGTGGATGCCAAGATCAGTATTTTGGGACACACCAGTAATCCCACATTTTCAGGTACTGGGCATGGGGTGGTGGTGGTACCCCATCAGGTGCCCGTTGGGGGTGCCCAACATGTGGGTATTACCAGTGGGTAGCAAATGTGCCACCTACTGCAGCATCTACTGCAGCATTAACTCCAAGCTCGACTTGATGTTGAGAAGTTGCAAGTGCAGCTGTATAGCTTAGAGGAGCTGATCAAGCTAAGGACCATCGCTGTCTGTTATTAGCAGGCTTCCCATAGTACTAAATTAGTCTTCCAAGGACATTGCTTTTTGTCTCATTTTATCTTTCTTGTTGCTACTTGACCCAGTTAGTCATTCTTGAATTGGCTCTTTCTTTCTGTTGTTGCACATTTGATCTCAGACATGATGCAGGTGCTGGTTCTTTGGGTGATAGTTTCACATAGTCATTTGATTGCAGAATCCATAGCTGGTGCTCAAAATATTCTGTTCCCTTTCGATGATGATCAGCTATATCCAAGGCCCTGTGCATTCTGCAGCAATTCTGGCATTTTGGCAAATTGCTACTGGTGGTGGAGAAGTACAGCTGGAGTGGGGGGCACTGTGAGCAGCAGGGTAAACCAACAGGATAACGGGACTGTAGGCTGCCGGTATGTAGTCCAGAGCTGTAACTAGCCGATGGCCAAGGTAGCGGTGGCCACAGGTGTATTTACATGAGAGACACCAACCAACCATGCCCCAGGGCATCTGAATCATCAGCTGTGTGTGTCACGCTGTGGCTATCTTCCCCAGACTCTCTTAGTGCTTAGCCAGTCTACTAATGGGTGGGTGCGGGGCCTTCCCATGGGGGAAGAACCCCCCCCCATTACTACTGTCTAAGCACTCCTACTTGGTGCTGCCTGGGGCAGGCAGCTGCAGCATGACACATACACAGCTGATGATTCAGCTACCCTGGAGCATGGTTGGTTGGCGCCCCGCTTGTAAATGCACCCATGGCCACCGCCAAATTGGGCATAGGCTAGTTATGGCTCTGATATATTCCAAGGCTATGTAGGGTCTCCTGCCACGGCAAGGGTATGCAGAAGGAACATCATTCACTTCCGTTCTTGTTTTCATTTTTGTTTCCAAAAACCCCATTCATTTTCAGTGGGGTTTCATAATGAACTCTACAATTTTGGTTTATTTTTTAATTTTATTTTAAATATTTTTTAAAATATAAATCATTGCACATGCGCAGTGATTTAAAAGATTTTTTAAATTATTTGTAATACAACACAAAAAGTCAAACCTAATGAAATCAAACAAATGTTCATTCATTTTCATTACCTTAGTTACAAAAACAAATTGGGCTCCATTTGTTTTTGTAATTAATCAAACAATACAAAATTGCATATCCATATGCCAGAGCTGTCAATGAGGAACAGCCCATAACCCTCTCCCCCACCATGCGGATGTCTCTCGGATGCGAGATGTTCTGTGTTGATGGAATGGTAGACTGGGTTACTCGTTGGCACGGTTTGAACAATTTATCTCATTTGCATAATCTGGTCACATAAATTTGGTTTTCTGCTTGCAAATGTTTGACCTCCCAGTTGCAAAATTTGGAAAGAATATTTCACAGACCGGACATGGCCCTGCCTCTACCTACTTTCTTTCATGTCATGGAATCAGTTTTCTGCTACTTNGTGTATAAACGCCCTTATTCTCTCCCACCCAGTCCCAAAGCTTTGTGCTACACTGGTGGCAGTATGAGACCCTTGCTGGAAGGAGGCAGGCACCGGCACTAAGTGCACACAGATGGACAGATTGAATAGGTATCTGCAGAAACAGTGCTCTGCTGGCTTGTCAGGCCACATACACAGACTCAGCCCTTTCACCAGAGCTCAGGATGTGATGTCATAGAAGTTCTCTCTTAGCCCAGGAATAGCTCACTCCTCACACAGTTTACTTACAAGGACCTGACTGTAACAAGTAGCAACGGTCCTGGCTATAGGAGCCTGGTCTCAGCTGAAACTTGGCCCCAGGAACCAAATCTGAAATGTGGGGGACACTGAACCCAAACTCGGTAGCACATGTGCATCCTCGGAGCCTGAAACACAAAAGTAGGGATTTTCACAAGATTTTCCCTGTGGCCTAGAGCTGCAACCAGCAGGTTTGGCATCCCATTGAATCTGGTTCCTGACTCACCCTGGTTGCAATTGGGCACCAATTGGTACCTGAACATGGCCCAACGGGCTACCCAACTCCCCAGGCTGACTCCCCTCGCTGCCGGACTGCTGCTCCTCCAGTCCTGGTTGCTGCTCCCTGCTCCTGACTCCCCTTGCTGCCGGACTGCTGCTCCTCCAGTCCTGGTTGCTGCTCCATGCTCCTGACTCCCCTCGCTGCCGGACTGCTGCTCCTCCAGTCCTGGTTGCTGCCACCTGATCCTCCCCTGCCTGCGGGCTGCTCAGCTGAGCTGAGGACTTCCTCGCTTGGCTTTTTCTGAGTGGGGGGGGGAGTGAGGAGGCTTCTTCCCATCTGCATGCACCCCGCACCCCCTAATGGGTGCCCTGTTCCCATGTAGGTGCATGAATGAGGACTCATGCGCACTCCTGATATGAGTCCCCCTGGGAATGTGGGACCTGTTAGGGGGATGCATGCAGGTGGTAAGAAGCCTCCTTGGTCCCCCCAGCTCAGGAAATCTCAGTAGGGAAGTCTCCAGCTCAGCAGCGTGTGGACTGGGGGAGCAACAGAGATGGACTGGAGGAGCAGTAGCCTGGAAGTGTGGTGAGTAAACCTGGGCAGCCGTGGATGCCAAGATCAGTATTTTGGGACACACCAGTAATCCCACATTTTCAGGTACTGGGCATGGGGTGGTGGTGGTACCCCATCAGGTGCCCGTTGGGGGTGCCCAACATGTGGGTATTACCAGTGGGTAGCAAATGTGCCACCTACTGCAGCATCTACTGCAGCATTAACTCCAAGCTCGACTTGATGTTGAGAAGTTGCAAGTGCAGCTGTATAGCTTAGAGGAGCTGATCAAGCTAAGGACCATCACTGTCTGTTATTAGCAGGCTTCCCATAGTACTAAATTAGTCTTCCAAGGACATTGCTTTTTGTCTCATTTTATCTTTCTTGTTGCTACTTGACCCAGTTAGTCATTCTTGAATTGGCTCTTTCTTTCTGTTGTTGCACATTTGATCTCAGACATGATGCAGGTGCTGGTTCTTTGGGTGATAGTTTCACATAGTCATTTGATTTCAGAATCCATAGCTGGTGCTCAAAATATTCTGTTCCCTTTCGATGATGATCAGCTATATCCAAGGCCCTGTGCATTCTGCAGCAATTCTGGCATTTTGGCAAATTGCTACTGGTGGTGGAGAAGTACAGCTGGAGTGGGGGGCACTGTGAGCAGCAGGGTAAACCAACAGGATAACGGGACTGTAGGCTGCCGGTATGTAGTCCAGAGCTGTAACTAGCCGATGGCCAAGGTAGCGGTGGCCACAGGTGTATTTACATGAGAGACACCAACCAACCATGCCCCAGGGCATCTGAATCATCAGCTGTGTGTGTCACGCTGTGGCTATCTTCCCCAGACTCTCTTAGTGCTTAGCCAGTCTACTAATGGGTGGGTGCGGGGCCTTCCCATGGGGGAAGAACCCCCCCCCATTACTACTGTCTAAGCACTCCTACTTGGTGCTGCCTGGGGCAGGCAGCTGCAGCATGACACATACACAGCTGATGATTCAGCTACCCTGGAGCATGGTTGGTTGGCGCCCCGCTTGTAAATGCACCCATGGCCACCGCCAAATTGGGCATAGGCTAGTTATGGCTCTGATATATTCCAAGGCTATGTAGGGTCTCCTGCCACGGCAAGGGTATGCAGAAGGAACATCATTCACTTCCGTTCTTGTTTTCATTTTTGTTTCCAAAAACCCCATTCATTTTCAGTGGGGTTTCATAATGAACTCTACAATTTTGGTTTATTTTTTAATTTTATTTTAAATATTTTTTAAAATATAAATCATTGCACATGCGCAGTGATTTAAAAGATTTTTTAAATTATTTGTAATACAACACAAAAAGTCAAACCTAATGAAATCAAACAAATGTTCATTCATTTTCATTACCTTAGTTACAAAAACAAATTGGGCTCCATTTGTTTTTGTAATTAATCAAACAATACAAAATTGCATATCCATATGCCAGAGCTGTCAATGAGGAACAGCCCATAACCCTCTCCCCCACCATGCGGATGTCTCTCGGATGCGAGATGTTCTGTGTTGATGGAATGGTAGACTGGGTTACTCGTTGGCACGGTTTGAACAATTTATCTCATTTGCATAATCTGGTCACATAAATTTGGTTTTCTGCTTGCAAATGTTTGACCTCCCAGTTGCAAAATTTGGAAAGAATATTTCACAGACCGGACATGGCCCTGCCTCTACCTACTTTCTTTCATGTCATGGAATCAGTTTTCTGCTACTTCTACTTCTCTTGGCACTGGAGAGCCAAAGCAGCTATGCTGGCAGCTGTCGTAAGCACGGAGGTGGAATAATAATAATGAATAATAAATAAATAATAATGCACAACATGATTGTATATTATTATTATTTATTATTCCACATCCCTTGCCACTCCTTCCCTCTCCTCCACTCCTTCCCATGCCACAAAGATAGCTGAATTGGAGTCTGTTATATACTGGAGGGAAGGAGTGGATGCGCTGATGTGCACCATGATTGGCGCTGGAATAACAAACTATAGGGATTTTTCCTAAATCTCAAATTTCAGTGTCAGTCCCATAATTTAATCGATTACTGATTCAATAGTTAACACAGCAAGAATCACAGTTGTAGCGGTTATTGTGTTCATGAAACTGTACTTTAAAGTTTGGCTGGAAACTAGAGAGACTGAAAATGACCCCCCGGGGCCCGATTGGCAGATGACATCATTAGTGTGTTCCTCCAGTCAGCTCACTGCTAAACGGTGTCCCTTTGCAGGCCACACAATCTTGACACAAGACTGCAGGCCTTTAAGGTGACAAAGTTGCAGGATGGAAGTTGGGGGGAACTCTCTTCCCCCTCACACATCCCTAGGAACGTTGTAGGAAGGGGCGGGTTGGTGGGGAGAGAAAGCAGGGGAGAGAGATTGCTAGATTTGAGTGAAGGGAGAG
>QEPC01015236.1:146117-162177 GCA_003113815.1 Sphenodon punctatus
CCCTCCCCCAAAGGCCTGGGCAAACAGCCAGGTCTTACAGTTCCGCCGAAATGTTAAAAGGCTTGGGGCCAGGCGAGCTTCCTCCGGAAGGGAGTTCCACAGCCGCGGCCCCACCACCGAGAATGCCCTCTCCATCGTGGCCCCCTGCTTAACACGGGGGACCTCTAAGAGGGCACCCCCGGCAGACCGCAGGAGCCGTCCTGGAGCGCGAAAGGTGAGGCGGTCCCTAAGGTATGAGGGGTCAAGACCATATAGGTTGATCATCCAAGAGGAAGATCTAGACACCCACTACTAAATCTGTCCCCGCCCCGAAGACACACAAACGCTGGACTGAATAACTGCTGCCTGTCCCCACACTTTCAGGATTAAAGAGCTCTCCATCAGGACTGAGCTGACAAGTGGAAGGAGCTACAATCCATCCACTGACTCCCTCTATCTGCAGTCCAGAGGCAGCCCCTCTGCTCTGATCACACCCTTCCCCCACCCCAGGGGGAATTTATCTGTTATAAGGGAGAGAAGCAAGGCCCCCAAACACAGACAGGTCAGACTACACACTTTCCATGAATTCTCCCTTAACACAAATCTAGCAGTCCTTCTCCCCTGCTTTCTCTCCCCACCAACCCACACCTTCCTGCAACATTCCTAGGGATGTGTGAGGGGAAAGAGAGTTCCCCCCAACTTCCATCCAGCAACTTTGTCACCTTAAAGGCCTGCAGTCCTGTGTCAAGATTGTGTGGCCTGCAAAGGGACAGAGTTTAGCAGTGAGCTGGCTGGAGGAACACACTAATGATGTCATCATCCAGTCAGTCACCAAGGAGGTCATTTTCATTCTCTCTGGGAGTGTAGTTTCCAGGCAACTTTGAAGTACATTTTCATGAAAACCATGACTCCTAGAGAAGTGATTCTTTTTGCTTTTGGTTTTGGCTTTCCTATTGATGATTGACACTGAAATCTGAAAATTAAGCAAAATCCCTATTAAATGACCGAATGTAGTGCTGCGTGCTGGTTCAGGCACCGAGTATTTCTGAGTTTCTGTGATTCTGAGATCCAAGGTTTTCTGAGGTCTGGAGTTCTGAGTGACGAGGGAGATGGAAGAATAATATTGATGATAATATTAAATAAATAATCCACCTACCTTGCCAATCATCCTCTCTCCTGCGAGGAAACGTATTTAGGAGAGAAGTGGTATTAGGCTGTTAGGATAACATTAGATTTTTCTTACTGTTGTTGATTGATGTAGTTAGGTTAGGGTTAGGAACAGATATAATAATAGATTAGGTGGGCTATCTTGACAAACCCTGAGCAAACGTACAGTGCCAAAACCACAGAAAAAGTGAGAAAACCAAAAGTAAAACCCACAGTGCCAAAGCCAAACCCACAGCATTGCCCTATGCCCAAGCAAGCACCCATTAAATATATATATATATGATGAGCAGTGTGGCTAGCAACCCCCAGCATTGCCCCTATGGCCAGGCAAATCCAAGCCTAATACTTACAGATATAGCAGTGTAGCACAAGCAGCCAAATTCATGAAGGAGACTGGAAAATGCTGAAATTGCCACTTTTTTATTTTGCCCTGCCAGCCCTGTCCTGTGCTTGTCCCCCCCTCACCTGTCCCCTCCCATTGCCCCCCAGCATACCAAACATGGCACTAAGTATTGTTTCCTAGCTCAGAGACGCTAGGGTCAGGGGGTGGGTCACTCCAGTCACACCAGGGGTCCCAGACCACCCGACGCCTGGCCAGCAGCATAGCTGTGAGCAGCTCAGAAAAAAAACATGCAGTGGATCCATCACTTGATTGAGGGAACTGAACTTTCCAAGTACTGCACCCGATCCTTGGAACCTTGGAACTCGGTGATTCTGAACTGAAAATCATGATCCTTGGTATATTCTGGAAAAAAATTGAATACAAGTTTTAGCACTAGTCTTGACTGTTGCTGATGTTATATGAACACAGCACAATCCCTTTAGTTTTGATGTTGAGTATGAAGCCTTGACCATGAGAAAATCCATATTTGCTCTTATAAAATAGAGACAAAGGATGTCTTTAGAGAGATGTGGGATCACTCAACTCCGGAGCAAGTCCGGGGGTGCAACCCTGTATCTGCCTAACTACAGCAGCACCTGGGTCCATTTTAAATAGACCTGGCAGTGCCATGGTCCACCTTTGCAGCACCCCTCTACCCTACACCATAGAGCTCTGGGCAGATCGGCCACTGATCTAGGCTGCCGCTTGCAGCTGTATGGCATTGCCCCGGGCAGTGCCAGCCAGGAGCAGAGCTGCCAAGTAGAGTGACTGCTGCTCTGCCTCCAGCTGGTGCCCCAGCTTTGGGCAGCTTGCTCCACTGGTGGTGTTTCTGGATGTTTGCCTTTGCTCTGCCTACACATCTGGCAGACTGCCTTTAAAGGGATAGTCCACCCAGGGGTGAGGTGGAGCAGAGGCATGGGTGCAATCCATGTAAAGGCACCCAAAGTGATCTGGGATCCATGGAGAAACAAAGTATGGAATCTCATCATGTCAGTTTAAAGAGTAGAACTAGTTTTTAGGGCATCTTCAGCCATCATGGGAATTTTTTTTAGTAAGACATCAGGAAATGTCCTTGTCCAACCTGATGGCCTGTTCAACTTGACTTTGTCAGCATTTTACAGTACAACTTATTCCTCTGTTTCATCTTTCTGAACTTTCAACAATGCTTCTATTTCCACTGCTTCAAAGATCTTTCTGTTCTCCACAAAACCCATTCACATATCTTTTGTAGTACATGACAGTGTTCTCCAAAAGCTGGATCTCTGTGTACATGACCCGTAAGAAGGAAATAACTTCTGAAAAACTCATGAACTCTTGTAGTTTATTAAAGTTCAGAAGTTGTCAAAGATTCACCAGTGTTTTTATGAACATTAAACTAGGTGTAGACAAATGAATTTAATTCTTCCAGTTTGATGCTTCCTTTTCGTTCTTTGTGTACTTTGTCAACTTCACTGTCATGAGTACTCTCTGCATCAGTTCTCAAACTCCTCATAGAGGTGTGGCCTTCAGTTGCGTGGGCTAGCATGGAATACAAAACAGACATTATAGATTTCTCAGTTACACTGATTCTCATTAGAGCTTTCCTGACTTAACTTCTTTATTGGATTGAACTAACTAGTGAGTGAATTAAGAAGGAATGGTAGCCTATTACAGAAATTTTGTTAGTCTTATCAGTATCCTGGGAAATTGTGTTTCTAAGGAGTTGTGTTTTTTTAATCACTGTCACAAGTTCTTTTTCCAGTGACTCCTGGAATAAAGTTTTGTTATATTGTGATTGAGATTGCTTATAAATCAAGGATACCAGGTCTACAGGTACAGCTCTATTTTATTTGGAATCAACACTCCAGAAAACCAAACTTGGCAGTTTACAAACTACATGCACACTTATCCTATACTATAGTCCCATAAAAGGCATCCAAGGCACCTTCAGAGTTTTGTTGGCTGGTTCAGAAGAAGTGGAGAGGAGGCCCATGGTGTCCAGAAAGTTAAAGCTGCTAACGAACGGCAAAGTGGTGTTCTTTGTGTGTGTGGGTCAGAAAGGAACCAAAACTATGGAACTCGCAGCATAAGCTTGTGGAACCTAGAGCACATTCACACATACATTAAAAAGCTATTTTTCCTAAATGCAGTCAATTTTAAAATGCGCTTAAATAAACCCATGCACTATTCACACTGGGTTTATTTAAGCGCATTTTGAAATTGACTGCATTTAAGAAAAGCAGCATTTTAATGTACTCAGTTGGGGGTGGGGGTAGAGGAAGAGGAGGAGGAGCAGAAGCAGAGCAGGAGTGGAGCTGAGAGCCGGGGAAGCGGGCCGCTGTGTAACTGACATGATACTGACTAGCCCTGACATTCCGACAAGAGGATTTATGCGGGTCATTTCAAACCTGCTCTTGTAAAAGTAGGTTTTGACTGATTGCCAATGCGCTTAAAAAACAAATTCAAGCACAGTTAAAGAAGCACATAGAGTCTTTCACACATCAAGGTAATATGCGGGAAAAAGAAAAAAGCGCTGGTCTGCTGAATGTGGAAATATGCTCCTAGCCTTTGGTCAAGGTCTCATCTGTTGAGCCAGTTCTTATATACTAGGGGTGTGTGAACACCCGGGGGTTTGGGGTTTGGCCCGTTCAGGGTTCGCCCCCCCAAAACCATTTGGGGTTTGGCTGTTCAACTTGAACCAGTTTGGGGGGGCCTGAACCCATTTGGGTGGGGGGCCGGGGATGGGGGACCCAGTTTCCCTTCCCTCCAGGCTGTGCGGGTGGAAGGGGTCCCAGAGCTCATCCCCCCACCCTATGCAGCCTACAATTTATTTATTTTTAAAAACCCCACCCCAGGGATTGTCCTACTTGGTGACACTGGGGATATGGCCCTGGGTCCCACGGCAGCAGTGGTGGCGGGGCTGGTTCTGGCAGTGGCAGCAGAGCGCTTCAGGCCTCTACTAGGACTTCTGGGTCAGGTGACCCGGTCACCTGACCCGTAAGGCCTAGTAGAGGCCTGAAGCACGCTGCTGCCACCGCCTGAGCTGGCCCCACTGCCACCACTGGATCCAGGGCTGGAGCCCCAGCACCACCAGGTAGGTCAGGCTCTGGCCCTGGGTCCGGCAGTGGCAGTGGGGCTGGATCTGGCAGTGGCAGCAGAGCACTTCAGGCCTCTACTAGGCCTTACAGGTCACCTGACCCGGAAGGCCTAGTAGAGGCCTGAAGCGCTCCACAGTGCCACTGGACCTGGATCTGCCGCCGCTGCCACAGAACCTAGTGCCAAAGTCCCGGTACCACCAGGTAGCACAATCCCTGGAGTGGATTTTAAAAAAAAAAATTAGTAGGCTGCATGGGGTGGGAGGTGATCTTCGGTGCCCCTTCCACCCATGCAGCCTGGAGAGAGGGGAAACTGGGTTCCCCTATGCCCCCCACCCAAACGAGTTCAGAATCCGAACTTTTTTCGATGGTTCAGGCGGGGGGCAGTTTGGTTTTGGGGGGTTCACGAACGGGCCAAACACCCCGAGTTCAGGCCAAACCCTGAACCCCCAAACCCCAATTCCCTCCATAGGGAGGGAATTCCACAGTCTAGGCGTGGCCATTGAGAATGCCCTCCCCATCATCACCATCCTGGAAACCCAGGGGACTATGAGTTGGGCGTCCCCATTCGACTGCTCAGGGTGTGAGGCGGTCCCACAGGTAGGTCGGGCCCAGGCCATTTAGGGCTTTATAGGTCAGCACCAACACCTTGAATCAGGGCCAGAAGACAATAGACAGCAAGTGCAGAGAGCAGAGCACTGGTGTAATGTGCTCGCGATAATCCATCCCCATGAGGAGACAGGCTGATGCATTCTGCACCAGCTGCAGCCTCTGGACCATCACCAACAGTAGCCCTACATAGAGTGCATTGCAATAGTCCAGTCTAGAGGTGATGAAGGCATGGATGATAGTGGTCAGGTCAGAGTTTGAAACATACGGCTGCAGCCATCACACCAAATGTAACTGGTGAAAGGTGCTCCTCGCCACAGCCTCCACCTGGGAATCCAGGCGGAACTGGAAATTTAGAAGCACCCCAGACTATGGACCTGAGTAGCTAAAGGAGGGCAAACCCCATCAATGACAGGAGCCACCATTCCTTCAGTCCTACCCACCAACATCACCTCCCTCTTGTCAGTATTCAGCCTCAGACGGCTCGCCCTCATCCAGTCCCCCACAGCTGCCAAACACTGGGTAAGCACCGAGACTACCAGATCCGGGTCTGCAGGAAAAAAAGAGGTAAAGTTGTGTATCATCCGTGTACTGATGACAACATATGCTGAACCCTCTCAGAACCCTGCCCAAACGCTGCATGTACATGTTAAACAGGAGAGGGGACAGAATAGAACCCTGCAGGACTCCACATGTGAGCTTTGGGGAGATGAGGAACACTCCCCAAGCACCACCCACTGAGTTCTCCCAGCCAGGAAAGAGCAGAACCATTCAAGAACAATTCCACCCACCCCAGCCTGGTCCCGCAGATGGGCCACCAACATCTCATGGTCAACGGTATCAAATGCTTCCGAAAGATCTAATAAAATCAAAAGTGATGATCTGCCCTGATCCAATTAATGGCACAGGTCATCGACCAAAGCCACAAGTGCAGTCTCAGTGCCAAACCCAGGGCGAAAACCGGACTGCAAAGGATTAAGAAAACTGATGCGATCTAGATGCCCCTGAAGCTGCCGAGCCACTACCCATTCAATAACCTTCCCTAAAAGGGGAAGGTTGGAGTTTGGCCGGTAGCTGGCAAGGGAGTCGCTATCAAGTGGAGCAGAGGCCGCACCACTGCCTCTTTAAGGCGGCCTGGCACTCTGCCCTCCTTAAAGGAGGCATTGACAACCCCAGCCAGAAGCAGTCCTAACGTCTTACGGCAGGCCTTAACCAGCCAGGATGGGCATGGCTCTCATTCACAACAGGTGGCTCTAACCGTCCCAAGGACATCTGCCGCATCAGCAGGCAACACCCACTGAAACTGATCTCATGAAACCAGACAACTCCTTAGAAACACAATTTCCCAGGATACTGATAAGACTAACAAAATTTCTGTAATAGGCTACCATTCCTTCTTAATTCACTCACTAGTTAGTTCAATCCAATAAAGAAGTTAAGTCAGGAAAGCTCTAATGAGAATCAGTGTAACTGAGAAATCTATAATGTCTGTTTTGTATTCCATGATATGACTCACTATCTTTGGGATCCATAGCCCAGGATACATTTTGCCACTTTGGTTTAACAGTTCTAATGGTTCCATCTGATAAACGCAGTTCTCCATTCCGGCTACTCCATTTTACATAGGGGTCTGTCAGACTGGCTCATGTTTGAGTGTGAAAACTGATATTTCCTACTGGTTACCAGGCAAAACAATTTGCTGGGTAAGTCCTTGAGCTATAGTGTTCATTGGGTAGGGTCAGCTGTTACCAGCACTTAATCTTCTGTGCGGGCTAGTCTTTACCACTGCCTCTTTGTGCAAATAGTATGGATGACAAAGCTAAAAAGATGCTTAGGAGAAAAACTTGTAAATAAAAACAAACAAACTACAAAGCATAGCAGTGAACAAATGGTGTTGAAGAGGTTAACCGAAAACCTGCTTTTAAAATAATCATGGAAGACCATTGTAGTTGCATCACATTATTCCGTACTAACCCAGGGTTTGAGGTAGGGCTTAAATGAGAATGTGATTTCATTCTCATGAGAACGGGTGAGATTCTCACACCTCTCAGAGAGATCTTGTGTATTCTTGAGAGGGTTTTTGAGAATCTCATGAGATGCTCGAAAACCTCAAAAAGCATTCTGTGCATGTGCAAAATGGTAGTGGGCATCATTCTGTGCATGTGCGGCCCCTGGTGGCCATTTTGCTCATACACCAAATTTTTTTTGAAGTTTCTTGAAAATCTCACAAGATTCTCAAAACCGCCCAAATGTTCTGTGCATGCTCAAAACGGCCACCACAGCCATTCTGTGCATGTGTGGGCCCCGGTAGCCGGGGTGTGGGTGGGGGAGGGCGCTGTTGGAGAATCTCAGCGAGAATGGTGGTCAGACTGCCGATTCTTGCGAGATTCCCAAGCTGGAAAATCTCTGCAAGAACACCATTCTCACTGAGACTCTCGAGGGGCTTGAGAACGCATTTCGCCCCTAGTTTGAGGGTAGGGACTGGATGTATGGACTAGGTCCAGGAATCGAAAAGAGGTCAAATAAAAAACGAACCATGGGCCAGATTTGGGCCATGGATGGCAGGTTCCCCATCCCTGGTCCAGGCCAGGAGGCTGGACTAGTTGCTTTTGTACCATCTTTTTCAGCACTAAAATTCTCAGATTTAATATTTTGTTTAAAGAGTACCTAGTTTTTAATAAATAAATAAATAAATCCTTGACACCAATTCATATTCATCCTGAGTGGATGTATATATATTTTTAATGTACATAATCATTCTGAAGTTTTGTTTTAATTTTGGCTAGCCATTAACTGAACATTTAAGAAGCAACTTTTTGGTAGGTTTTCACATGCAAAAATGGCACTTAAATGTCTGTTTCCATTTATAGTTAATCAAATTTAGGCACCTAAATGTCAGATTGTTTTTGCATATCTGCTTCACTGGGTGTTTTTTAAAAATACAGATTGTGGCTACCACAGGAGACTCGAATGCATCTGTCTGTGCACAAATACAACGTGGAATAAATGACTGATACATTGAAATGTGCATTATGGAACAAGGAGTAGCTGCTCCCATGGTTAAAGTTGTCTGATAGTTTCTGTTATTATTAGACCCTGTTTTGAGTTTGGTTGATTAAGGGATGGGCCATGATCCACAAAATGCATCCACGTAGGGGAGTCAATGAGACTCCTGGAAGCGAGGGAAAGCCATACCCCTTACTCGGGAGCGTACTTTCTACTCCCGTTCACTGAGCTGTCAGTGCCATCTCCCCCATCTCCTTCCTCCTCACTGTCTGCTTGATGGGAGAGGGCCCCTTAGAAGAGCCTGATGAATTTGGGGTGAGGAATTGAGAGCAGCCCTCCACTTTCCAGAGGTGCTTTTGCAGGTGTCTACCTCATGGAGTGACCAGCAGAGGGAGGGCCTCAAAGGAAACCCTGGGAACCTCCAGGTTATCAGGGTTACTGCACGGAGGGCAGATGGACCTTTCCCCTCCCCTCCCTAACTCTGCTCCCTGCCTCTACTCCCAGCCACACCCCTGTTCTTTGCTACAACTAGCCGGGAAGAGGGGAGGGGTGGACATTTGTCCCCTATATCCCTTACATGCTTAACTTCCTGTAGCCATGGTTGCTTAGGGCTGGTTTGCTGATAGGGAAGTTAGATTGACTCCTATCCAAGATTTAAGATGCTGAAGGCGGAGGGCATGCATGCACATGTTTTGTGGAGTCTGATCCTCAACTGGTGTTAATCTGCAGAGCACCAGTTGTGTTGCAGTCCAGGCAGGGCTTATAATTTGTGAGTGTGAGCCCTTTGCAACTAAATTCAATGGGAGGGGCTGAGCCCTGAGAAACGTTCCGTTAGGAGTGTGCCCCCAGAAATGTGAAAGACCAGGAAAAGGCCAACATTTGCCATTTCAGGGTTAGAAACCTGGATGGTTTATTTGGCTTTCCTTAATGGCTTTTCCTGCCCCACTGGCCATCATAAATATTATATCACAAGAACTCAGGGTTTTATTCTGCTGTAGAGAGGCAGGTTAGTCCAGTGCTTGGGTTGCTATATGTAGAATAGGGTGAATTGCCCTGCTCTGTCAAGCTCTGGGGCAGGGGGCATGGTTTGTGAGGCAGGGAGAGGGCTTGTTTGGGCGGGTTGACTTTTGTCAGTTCATTTTTGATAAATTAGCACTGGGTGTTTTCAGATGTTACAATACCCCCTCTTTCCATGCTTTGACCCACGTGGGAATACGGGTTATCATAACAGCAGTAACTGCTGCCACAGGTTAGCCCAGGCAATTTCCCGGCTGGAGTGACGTGACAGTGGTGGAACCCGTCACGTTTAGAAAGCACCCACTGTTTCAGTCGGTATAGCTTCCCTAAAGCCTAGAGTGCTATGCTGATTTTAGCAGTTGAGAACGCATCCCACACTTAGCATCAAAACATACCACAGCATCTTACATAAGTTATTCCAGTTTGTTGAATAATTCACAATAGAACTTTTCTTTGGCATCTTGTACCAATGCTGCATGAGTTTTATCTAATGTTTATACTGCATATAATTCTACCTAAGCTCCAGCTGAAAATCACCATGGAATAAAATTGGCCTCATGCCAGCCCTGTAGCAGTTCAGTACTCCCCAAAGTAACATGCTTTACTCATACTGTAAGTGTAAAAAGTTTAACTAAAAATACTCCTCACAATATTTTACTTAAAGTGACAATACCAAATGAGGTGTTCCCATCTTAATTGTCTAATCTGGAGTATTTACAGTTCAGTAGCCCTGGAAACGGTGTGAGTAATATAGCATTAGTAAGTGGATTTATTTTTTTCCTTAGGCACACTTACAAATCAGTCAGATCACTTATGAACAGAGCTGCAGAAGGAGAAAATCCCTACAGATCCTCGAAAAAAGAGTTAAGTCTAAGGGTGAAATCAAACGAGATGATAGCTCACATTAGCCCACAGCAGGTGTGGGCGAACCAGCCTGTTTTTTAGGTGCTTGCCAGATGTTCACCCCCACCAGACACAGGGCCACCACCCACGGGACCCTCAGCCCCCACTGACGGCGTGGTCTTGGAGAATGTGAGCTTGCCATGCAGGCAAATGTGAGCAAATGTCTGCCCACGTGTCCGCATCTCATTTATTAGGTTATGTGCAGTCTCTCTGCATATCCAGATCTGCCACTACCATAGAGTAGCGGGCGGAAATCATAGAGCATCAGAGGAGTGACCACTTCCTGCTCCTCTCTCTGCTCTCATTTTCACTGGTGCTGCTGCCAGTGGGGTCTGCCTGCAAGCACGGAGCCCACCCATTTATTAAACTGGACACACTAAACATGCGAGTAGGACTGCACAGCTGCATGGACCGAACCCGAACTGCAGCGGGCTATCGTCTCGTTTGATTTCACCCTAAGTGTTAATACATGCGCAAATGCGCACAAAATAATATATGTAAAAAATATTCCACCTGCTTGCAACTTGGTTTTCTTTTTCTGCATGCCTATTAAGTTATGCTGTAGTTATAGTGAAGTTAAGTAGTAGCTAATTTGCAAACCTATGGGATTCAATTAATGAGGAGCAAATTATCAAGTAGCTGTAATGATCTGAAGGGTTCCAATTAGCCTAGAAAGCATATTATCGGAGCCTAATTCGATTTCAATTTTTTGGTCTATCCCTTTCTTTAGCCGTGAGAATCCCCCACCATCCATTATGGGGCCGCTGATTGGGAAGTACAATTGTACAGCGATCCCAGTAAAATTATTTTTTGTGGGGGAAGGAGATTTTGCTTGAACTTGCTATAAAAATGGCCACCTGTGTATGTGTGGGGAGAGAGAGAGAGTGAGTTTGCAAGGCCATGCCTTATGAGGTATCTCAGAGAGTTCTTCTTCCCTTGTCTGAGGTTGGCCAAGAGTGCCCTCCTGCAATTATTTATTTATTTATTTATTTAATACATTTTTACCCCACTCTTCCCGCCACAGATGAATCAGAGCGGCGAACAACAATAAAAATATAAAATACAAATATAATATAAACTTTTAAAAACATTAAAACACAACAGGGGAAACCCACCCTTTACCCCTCCTCTCCACCCACCCTTTACCCCTCACCAAATGCCTGGCGGAACAGCCAGGTGTTACAGCTCCTACGGAACGTCGGGAGGTCAGGGACCAGACGGGCCCCCACTGGAAGGGAATTCCAAAGGCACGGGGTGGCCATTAAGAATGCTCTGCTCTGTGTGGCCCTCCGGGAAACTCGGGAGACCTCTAACACGGCGCTCCCGGATAACCGCAGGGGCCGATCCAGAACCCGGGGAGTGAGGCGATCTCGCAGGTAAGCAGGGCCCTGGCCGTGTAAGGCTTTATACATTAAAACCAACACTTTAAACTGGGTTTGGAAGACTATTGACAGCCAGTGCAGAGACCGGAGCACTGGTGTAATGTGCTCCTGGCGACCCAGCCCCACCAAGAGCCGGGCCGCTGTGTTCTGCACAAGCCTCAGCTTCTGAGCCATCACCATAGGTAGCCCCACGTAGAGTGTATTGCAGTAGTCTAACCGAGAGGTAATAAAAGCATAGATGATCGTGGCCAGGTCTGGAACCGAAACCAGCGGCCGAAGCCACCGCACCAGATGTAATTGGTGGAAGGCACTCCTCGCCACAGCCTCCACCTGGAGATCCAGGCGGAGCTGCGCATCGAGGAGCACCCCCAGGTTCCGCACCTGGGATGTCAGTGGAGGGCACACTCCATTATTTGATGGAGCTGTCAATTCCACCAACCTACCCACTAACATCACCTCCATCTTGTCAGGATTCAGTTGCAGTCGATTAACCCTCATCCAGTCCCCCACAGCTGCCAGACACCGGGTAAGCACCGAGACAGCCAGGCCTGGGTTGGTCAAAAATGATAGATACAGTTATCAACTGCCTGTAACGTTTGTACAATACACTGCAAGCAGAGGGGCATTCTCAGTGGCTGAGCTACAATTATGGAACTCTCTCCCTTTATAGATCTCCCCAAGCCTGAGCCTGCTCACCTTTCAGAAGAGATGCAAGACCTTTTTGTTTGTCTAGGCATTTGGTGGACTGGGATAGGGCTGGGTGAGATTGGGTGTAGGGGTTAGAGAGAGAGTTAGTGGGTGGGGCTGAGGGGTTTAAAAAAGGTTTTTATGTGTTTGTATATGTTTATGTATGTTTTATGTTTTTATATTTTTATACTTTTGTCAGCTGCCTGGATCCTATGTGGGAAGGGTGGGGCAGAGCTCAAAAATAAATAAATAAATAAATAAATAAATAAATAAGGTGACTGCCCTGGGCCCAACTCATTTATCTATTTCCGGGGGGGGGGGCTCAGTGCCCCCTGTTTTCACCAGATCAAGGTGCAGTGATCCCACCCCCTTCCTCCTAGCAGGGCCCCAAACATGACCACTTCTGGGGGGCCCTGGGAGAAGGGGTGGGATCACCAGGTGCCCCTCAATTCATCTTTGCCTTGGGGTCCAAGAATTCTATGGCCAGCCCTTGGTGTTGGTTTACATCCTCCTGGGCTGGTTACCTTCTCATCTCCCACATGGGCCACTTTGAAATATTGTAGAAGATCAAGAAGGAGCTGAGGTGACTTGCTGGGGAAGGGATAAGGGGATGCACTAGGGGTGGTGTAAGTAAAAAAAATAAATTTAAATTAATTATTTATTTATTTCCTTATATTTATAAGAGTGTACACGTAAAAGAGTGGAAGCGCCAGTATCCCAGCCATGAATCTTGTCTAGAGCTGCAGTGGGTAGCACTTTAGCTAGCCACAGGTAATACCTGCATTTTCAGACACCCCCTACTGGGGCATCCTGGAATGCCTCAGGATGCCCCAGAACACCAATCCTGGCACCCATGGCTCCCTGGGCCCCAGACTAACTCACTTCACCGGCTGGGGTGCTGCTCCTCTGGTCCGAACTCCCGGCTGCTCCCTGCTTCACCCCAAACTGCGCGCCACTCAACTGAGCGGGGAACTTCTTCAATCGGCCTTTTCTGAATGGGTGGGGGGAGTGAGGAGGCATCTTCTCATCTGCGTACAGCCCCTAATGGATCCCCAATTAAGCACAGCACACTTGCTCATTTTGGGTCCCCCTGGGAACCTGAGAGGCTAGCGGGGAGGAAACAACCTTTGAAACTGAGAGCACATTCCCACATTCAGCAGACCAGTGCTTTTTTCTTTCCCCCGTATATTACCTTGATGTGTGACAGACTCTGTGTGCTTCTTTAACCGTGCTTGCATTTGTTTTTTAAGCGCATTGGCAAGTGGTCAAAACCTACCTTTACAAGAGCAGGTTTGAAATGACTCACATAAATCCTCTTGTCAGAATGTCGGGGCTAGTCAGTATCATGCCAGTTACACAGCGCCCCGCTTCCCCGGCTCTCGGCTCCCGGAGAGAGGAGAGCAGCGGAGCCGGGAGCTGCCACTCCTCCTCCTCTCCCTCCACCTCCCTGAGTACATTCAAATGCTGCTTTTCCTAAATAAACCCAGTGTGAATAGTGCATGAGTTTATTTAAGCACATTTTGAAATTGACTGCATTTAGGAAAAGCAGCATTTTAATGTATGTGTGAATGCTCTCTTAGAAGCCCTGGCTGGGACTGCTTCGGAGTTGGGCTCTGAAGTGGTCCTGGCTGGAACCTGGACCAGCTGACACATTCAAGCAGGAACAGGTTTGAGCAGGTGAGAGGCATTACGTGTGTGGAGTGGGGAGCACCGACTGGTCTTTGAAACCAACAGACCCTGGCTGGGACGGCTGAGGATCTGAGCTCTGCAGTGGTCCTAGCCAGGGCCAAGAGTTTGTACATTTCAAAGGCTGCTTCCCCTCCCATAGAGCCTCTCATCAGCTAATTTTAATACTCGATGGAGCTCTAATCCAGGCTCGTTTCATAATGCAGTAAATGGTTACGAAATAAATGGTAATTCAGTAACGGTAATGGGTAATATCCAGTATTCCAGTTTGGCAGTTAACCTCCGCGGTTACTGGATCATTACCAAATAGTCGCCAAACTATCCGGAATACTGGATATTAACTGCGGATCATTTTTAAATTATCCATTTCAGCTCTAAAGGGGACCTGCTTTTGCTTAAGAGGCTGCAGGGCAACTTTGATATCGGTGCTGCACAAAGAGGTCATCCACACCTCACTCCTTCCCTTGTGTCCAAACACCAGGAGCTGAACACAAAAGACTCCCATCCAAGGCTGCGTGCATCAACCTTTCTGGAAGAAGAAATAGATTTTACTCCTGCTCCACTTTCTATGCCTTACTTTCTTTGCACGAACCAGAACTAAATCCAGTGACTCCATTTAAAGTTATTTAGCCTGCATGTGCCAGGAAGAAAAAACTATGTAGGTATTGTCTTGGAATTCTTTTAAAAATGAATGCATGTCACCCAGGGTTACCTCTTTATGCTATCGAAGTGTCTTGCAAGTGAGTTCTGGAGAGAGAACACTTATTCGTGAAGGCAGTGCCTACTTCACAAAGTGCATACTAATATGTTTTGCAACACTTCATTATTTTTAGGCAGAGTTGGTAGTCTCTGAGATGACTTTTTACCATTGTCACCGTGTTTTTATTATTATTTTTAACAAAGTGGGAACAAGCCATGACAATGAAATGTTCTTCGAAAAGGAAGCTAGCCTCCTTTCCAGCCAATCAGAATCTCTCCCAAGCAGTGCACAAGGCCACTTCTTTTTAGTGATAAAAGGGGCAGGTTTTGTCCTTGATTGTGCGCAGGTGGTGCTGATTGAAAAGAACAGGTGCCAAGGTAGAGCTTAGCCCTTACAGTGATTCAGAGTACTGGGAAATCTTGCTTCCTGACTGAATGAATGAAACAGCCTCTCTTTGACTCGGTGTTTCTCCCTCTGGGTAATTTTAAACAGTATGTTAACCATGGAGGAAATTAACCTGTCGGTAATCTGTGCAACATTATCCTAAGGTAGAGCAGCTGTTGCATGTTGATGCTGCTACCCTATAGATTCTGCCCCATGGGGTGGGGGGAATTGGGTGGTGGCATAGACAGGTGAAGCCCAGAGCTCCTTGCTACAAGGCAATCCCTCCTGCTGGTGAAACTGACCAGAAAATCCTCCCCACTGCAAGGAAATTCCATATATTGCTATAACTAAATTGTCAAAGTTCCTTGCTGCAAGGCAACATAATGTGGTGGTGAAACTGACCAAGCAATTCTCCCCCGCTGCAAGGAAATCCCATGTGCTGGCGAAACTGATCGGATGAAGTTCCTTCCTGCAAGGCAACCTCATGTAGTGGTGAAACTTACCTGGCCATTTTCTCAACTGCAAGATAATCTATCCCATTGGTGAAATGGACCAGACAAAGCTCCATCTGCAAAGTCAAACTCCCTGCTGATGAAACTGCCAAAATACCCTTGCTGAAACTAGTCCCGCTGCTAAAACAGATGAGCCCAGTGAACAGACATTCATCCTCTAGCATGCCCCAAAGGTCTGCTGATGGGTTCTCTGAATTTGTTTTTAAGGAACAAACTTCTGCAAGCCTTTGTTCCCTCCATGGCTTATTCCTGGGTTTAGTGACCAAATATAATGCTTGCCCCTGTGTTAGGCAGTGGAAATGGGGGCAAGCACAAAGTGCAGCCACACTTACTTTCGCAGTGTCTCTCCATGAGACCAGGGGCGGCTGGTGGGTTTTTATGTTTGAGGGGCACTAGGGCAGTAAGGCCAGGCCGAGCCGCCCATGGCGAAGCCACGGCCAGGCTGGCAGGCCTAGGGGCGGAGCCAGGGGGATGGTAGGCCAGTGGCATGACATAACCCAGCAGCAAGGAGTTCCCAGAGTTAACATCAGATGGAAGAAAACACAATCTACATGCACGTCAAGCTTAAAAAA
>QEPC01015236.1:186228-200702 GCA_003113815.1 Sphenodon punctatus
CCCTCCCTTCGTACCTTCAAATCCCTCCTCAAGACCCACCTCTTCCACTCTGTCCTCCCCGACTCCTTGCTCCCCACTCCTAACTCCTACTGATACCCACCGTCCAATACAATCTGTTACCTGAGGTCTGTGTACTCATATCCTCACCACATGGACCAGCCAGCCATCATTCTTGATGTAACCAAGCCAAGCACATGCACCTGAGACCTTGCATCTTTGTGAATGTTACACTCCTTGTCTCTTCCTCTGTTCCCCTTCCTTCATCTCCCCCCCACCCCCCATCTCGTAGATTTTAAGCCCTAGGTCAGGGACTGTGTCTACTCCATTATTTTGTAAAGCTGGTGCTATATAAATGCTTGCTAATAATAATAATAATAATAATAATTTCAATCAGTCTATTAAAAAATTGGAACAAATGATCAGACCAATTGATCTGATTTTATTTACACCAAATGAAATGCCCCAGGGGAAAATTCAAAATTCAGACCTATTTCAGTAACATCATCTTCAGCAATTGTGTATGCTAATATTGCCAATATGATGTACTGAAATACCAAAGTAACTAAAATATCAAAATAGCCAAACCTAAAAAACTCAGAAAAACAAAAACAAAAAACAAACTAAAATTAACTTGAAACAAGAGATATTGGATGGAGTGTAAATAAAGATCGATTATTACCCAACCCACCATTTTCATTTGGGGTAAATGTATATTCATTAGGTTTACCAGTTTGCTTGGGTAGTAGTTTCATCTCTATAAAATACTGAGCACAAAATGTCAACATATCCAGGTGAATGCTGAAACAAAAATTCAAAATTGCAAACAAATATGGGAGAAAATCCCACTTCGTATCTGCTTTGCTAAAATGGATTTGAATATGTTGAATTCATTAAATTTGGTATTCACCTAGCTATCCATTTCAGCTCTAGAATTCATAGAAAATTCCAAGCATGAATGTCTTCCTCATAATCAGGGCTGCTCGGCCCTGCTGATTCTATTAGATCTGTCGGCGGCATTTGATACCGTTGATCATGAGATGCTGTTGATGCACCTGCGGGTCCGTGCAGGCATGGGCAGCACGATTCTTGAATGGTTCCACTCTTTCCTGGCTAAAAGAACTCGGCAAGTGGTGCTCGGGAATTATTTTTCATCATACCAATACCTCTCATGTGGAGTCCCACAGGGTTCTGTCTTGTCCCCTCTTCTGTTCAACGTGAATATGCAACCGCTTGGCAAGGTGGTCAGGAGGTTTGGCGTGCAGTGTCATCAATATGCTGATGACACCCAGCTTTGCCTCTCTTTTTCATCAGACGCAGGCCCTGCAGTCTTGGTGCTTACTGGGTGCCTGGCAGCTGTGGGGGATGAGGGTGAACCTACTAAAGCTGAATCCCAACAAGATGGAGGTGATGCTGGTGGTTAAGGTGGTGGGGGTGATGGCCCCTATCATTGATGGGCTCCTCCCCCTGCTGGTTCCCCAGGTGTGGAGTCTTGGGGTGCTCCTTGATTCACAGCTCCACTTCGATGCTCCACAGCTCCACGTGGAGTCTGTGGCAAGGAGTGCCTTCCACCATTTACATCTGGTGTGTTGGCTTCAGCCGTATGTTTCAGACTCTGACCTGGCCACCATCATCCATGCTTTCATCACCTCTAGGCTTGACTACTGCAACACACTCTACATGGGGCTACCCCTGGTGATGGTTTGGAGACTGCAGCTGATGCAGAATGCAGCGGCCCGTCTCCTGGTGGGACTGGGCCACCGTGACCATAATACACTGGTTCTTCGGTCTCTGCACTGGCTGCCTGTAGTCTTTTGGGCCTGATTCAAGGTGTTGATGCTTGCCTATAAAGCCCTAAATGACCTTGTGGGACCGCCTCACCCCCAAGGTCCTGGATTGGCCCCTGCAGCCATTGGGGGTGCTCTCCTTGAGGTCCCCTGAATCTGCCGGGGGACCATGATGGGGAGGGTGTTCTCTGTGGCCACCCTGCAGCTGTGGAACTCCTTGCCAGTGGAGACCCGTTTGGCCCCAGATCCCCCCTCGTTTCAACACTGTTGTAAGATGTGGCTGTTCCACCTGGCTTTTGAGGGGGAGGATGGGTAGGGTGGGTGTAATGGGTTAGGGTGGGGGGCAGTTGGGGATATTTTTTACTCCTCCCTTTTGCTTCCCTCCCCCCAAATTTTAATTGCTGGATCTGAGCTCTGGCAAGCTTCTCCCACAGATTAAGCCCTGGGGGTGTGGAGGTGTAAAGTTAGCCCTGGTTTAATGTGATGCATTATTGTAGATACCAGACACTTAACAGTCTGCCTTCCCCCACCCCCCTGTATGTATGTTTTGCTGGTTTTATACTGAAATATTTATCCGTCCGTCCGAGCAACGGGAAAATGTTAAAGTTATAAAGAGTATAAGGTAAGGTGTATATAATGTATAATACTGAGAGCTGGGGAAGATTTTTAGTACAAGCACCAGAGTTCTGTAAACACAACCTGACCCAGCAAGAGCTAACACAGAACAAAAGTCAAACAACCTGGACCTGACAATATAAAGTATTGCAGTGTGCCAGTGCCCTCCCCAGAGCCACCATGATTGGTTCAGGGAGGCAGAAGCCATTGAGCAATCATCATAGGGTGCCATGCAACTGGCTGTGACCTGCTTGCACTGCTCATTGGCTAGATATTATATCCATTAGGTCCTTGCTGTCTGTTCACCACTCCCATCATATCCCCAGTTCAAGAGTACAACACTACTCACTACTCCCATATCCACATTTTCCCTCCAAGAATAACTGCTGCTCTGCCAGGCAATAATGAAGTGAATAATGACAAATGAAAGTCATTATTGATTTTGTTATTATCGTTTTTGTTGTTGTAATAACAAAAAAGAAAAATGAAAATTTCATTTTATGATCAAAATAACAAAAACAAAGTGCACACCCCTATTAATTACACTTTTCTGCCTAGAGTATGCTTGGCAGACACTTTGGACAACCTCTTCAGGTGCTACAGTTCCTTCTTAAAAACTATTTTATACCTATCGGGCTTTAAGCTTGTCTTTATGAGGTCTCACAGGTCTGAAAATAACCTCTTGCCATTCCCTTCTATCTCCCAAGCTTCTGTAAAAGTTAGTTTTGTCCAGAAATAGGTTGATACACATCCACCTCAAACCATTGCTGTAGCTTTTTGTTTCTGCTTTAAAATAGCTCAAAAGACTAACCTCTTGTGTTAACACCCTTTGAAGTTGTTCTGTCGAAGATGCAGGTCAGCAGGAATACAGGCAGATGCGGTTTTCTTCTGAATCACCATTGGTAAATGCAGCAAAACCAAAACAGAATGTAGTGAATCTCAGCCACAGTAGACCAGCAGAGTGGAAGCCAAAGGTACAGGTGTAATAGGGAGAGGTGGTGCATAAATCTGAAAGAGGGTACATTGAAAAATGGGCACCCAATCAAATTGGGGATGCCTGAATAGACCCGGTCATGTTCAGGCACCAATCAGTGCCCAGAAGCAACCCAGAAGACTACCTGTATGCTTCCTGGGCTGACTCATCTGCTCGGCTGTGCTGCTTCTTAGCTCCTCCAGTCATTGATCCTGGTACTCCTCCTTGTCCAGCCTGCTGTTCAATTGATCTGGGCGGCAAGCCACAGTCCCCATAACGGGGGTGGGCAAGGATCGTGTGTGCCAGAAGAAGTATGAGGCTCTACAAGGACTGTGGCACATCACCTGGCTCAGCTGAGCAGTGGGTCAGGTTAGGAGGGGCAGCAGGAGCAGTGACTAGAGAATCAGTGGGAAAAGCAGCACAGCTGGGTGGTTGAGTCAGTCCAGGGAGCACCTGGGGCAGTACCTTCCTGGGGCGTCCTGGAAATTCCCAGAAAGACTAGCATTTTCAGGCATCTGGCACCTGCTGGGGGCTGGGTAAACCCATTGGGTGCCCATGGGGGGGGGGGCAAAATACTGTGGGTAAGACTAGCAATGGAGTGCCTGATGCATCCCTAGTGGTGCATCTGTGCCAGAGCCCACAAGTGTAGGGGCCCCACATTCTCTGATGTATCTTCTGTGCCAGGGCCCATTCCATGGTGGGAGCAGGAATGAGAAAGAATACAAAGCATGGAAGGGCTTGTAGGGAATCAGAAAATGAGATGTCAAGAAAGAAACCAAGATGTTAGAGCTGAAAAGTGAGTCTGATGAAGATGGGGCCATGAGGGCTGGAGATGAAGACTGGAGCATGAGTTGGAGACAGGCAGAAGGAGAATGTTGGAATGCAAGAAGGTAGAAGACTGTGGTTGTAAAGGATCGAGAACTAGGGATGGGTGAACGCGGTTCGGAAGTTCAGAGTTCGAACCGAACTTGGTCTGTTCGGTCGACCGAACTGAACTTCCGAACCAAACTCGAATTTCAAACCGAACCGAACCGAACCGAACCGAATTTCCAAACTCCGTTCTGTTCGCCCATCCCTAGTGGCAACACACACCAAAAAACCTGGTTTTGAATGGCCGAACTTGGTTCGGAAGTTCGGAATTTGACCGAACTTGGACTGTTCGGTTGACCGAACTGAACTTCCGAACCGAATTCGAATTTCAAACCAAACCGAATTTCCGAGCTTGAATTTCAAACCGAACTGAACCGAATTTCCGAACTCCGTTCTGTTCACCCATCCCTATTAAGAACAGGCAGGAAGGACTAGAGCACAGGCAAGCAGGAAGCTAGGGCACAGAGGCATAGCTAGGTTGGAATGTGCTTTGGTGCTGAAGAAGGAATGGGTCACCCTGTGATGCTAAACATTTGTTCATCTATGTAGACATTACCCAGAGACGCAGCTCCACCCCACCCCCATCCTCACTACATCTCCTGCACCTATTATCACTAGCTTTGCCTATGCCAAGGTAGACACACAAAACAGAAACCCTGGAAATGTTGGCTGTTCTTTGATAGTGGAAGGCAGAAAACTCAGACAGAGAGATCTGAAGGGAACCCTCCTAAACCCATGTCCAGGTGAATGACCAGAGAAAGCAGTGACACTGTGGATCTGGCCACTTCTCAGAATCCCTCAGACTCTGTAAGTCCTGTCCACAGGGATAGGCTCAAGATTTTTCTGCCTAACAAGGAAACTAAGACCAACAGGATGAGACGATGAGACTATAGATGTCATGGCATGGCATGGCAATAACACAAGTGCTGGTGATGGGACTGGGCAAATCTGGCTGATTCTTGTGTGAATGGGACACAGTAAGGCTTGAAGCTGCAAAGTCTCATAGCTACTGTCTTCTTGTTTACAAAGTAGAATGATTGTTATTTGTACATACTGTGCTTTCACACTGCTTGGTACAGAATAGAGAACAATACAGGCTCTTGATCCCATAGAAGACACCTTCTAAGACCATGGAACAAGAAGTTAGTTCAACGTTGCAGTTTTTATCCTTCAGACATTAAATTGCTTGGGTTCAGAATAGGGACAAAATTCTGGGATGGATTCTGTTTTCGATGGAATCTGGTTGCTTGGTTTAATCTGGCAAACCACAAACCAGAATGCATTCCGATTCCTGTTTCACTGGATCAGTCAGAATGATTCCGCTGCCTAGGGCGCATGCACAAAGTGACAGCAGCAGTACCATTACTGTCCTGTGCATGCCCAAAATGGCAGTGCCTTGCAGGGCGCTGCCATTTTGTGAATCCACAGTATGGCCACTGCCATTTTGCACATGTTCATTAGGCGGCAAAATCTTTTGATTGGAATAGTGATTGGCATTTCGCCGCACATTAAATCTATGGCAAAGTTTTGATGGTTGTTCCAAAAATGCAGAAAGATTCTGTGAAAATGGAAGGGCTGTTTCGATCAGAGTATCTTATTATTAATTATTTATATAGCACTAACTATGTGCCTGACACTTGTCATAGGAAACTATGATATGGCGAGAACATAAGTCATCTCAGCATTGATCTATTTCTGAAACCATGTTATGAAATCGAAAGGTTTCACAAAAGTCTGCATGATCCCAATCACATATTATACACTGGAATCTTTAGGTATTATTTGTAGGAACTAAAGTAAAGGTTAAACTAAAAGAAAAACCTTGTCAAACTGTATTGGAAGGTAATTGAAGATGGCTGGGTGCCAGAGAAAGCTATCAAAATGAATATACTTTCTTAGAAGAACAATTGGAGGGCAATTAAGGGCCATACATACTGAATGAAACCTGCCAGCCTACCTACTTCATGGTGGTTCAACAAGATTTACTAACACCTCCCCAGTGGAAATTTACCAGAGACTGAAAACACAATCCACTGCCATTAAAGCCGATGGCAAAACTCCTATTGACTTTAATGATGGAGGATTGTTCTGCCTGACAAGGAAAGGCAAGAGGGTTCTTAATGGGCACTTGTGTAGTAACATCTCCATTCATTCTACAGATTGCTTCTACCAGCACATGAAGATCATCAGACCACTTATCTTGAGAGCATGGCAGACAGGGCCTTTGCTCTTTAAAGTTTCAAGCCAGACCTGAACTGATCAAGGAAACTTTGGGAACTTATGATTTGGTAATGGTTGAGCTAGAGTAATTTGTAAGCCATGCTATCATAGCACATTCTTTCTCTTTTTAATTAATTTATGCAACTTTTGAATAAGCTTTCATACTTATCGACAATACTTATAAACAATCTCTTTATAAACTGGTGTCTGTATGTGTCATTGGAACAGAGTAAAGACAGCATTGAGAATTTCCCAGTCACCATCCTGGGATGGATTTACTTGACACATGTTGATAGATTTATGTGACTAAGCCACATCCAAGGTCCAGGAGATAACGGGTGTTAATAGATTTGAAGCAGGTGTGCTGGCTAAATGTCTCGGCGAGGAGGGCCACACCTGGCCGGGTCAGTTCGGGGAATGGAACAAATGTTCCGGCATATCAACCCAGCTGGGGAGGGGGGCCAGAAGCTATGTGAGGCTGGCTCCACCTCCATACTTCACCTGGAGCCCTGCCCACACCATGATGGGCAGCCATTAGAGGTGTCAACCCGCACTGATTTTTGATACGGTTTATTTTTAAATTTTTTAAATTTAATTGCGGGTACGGTACAGACCCATACTTATATTTTTAAAAAGCAACAGGTTACCCCGCCCCCACAGCTCATCTTTCCCACCCTCCAGGGCCCTGGTATGGTACTTAATGGCTTCGGGGTGGGCTTGATTGAAGGTCTGGTGGGTTGCCGTTTGACTGAAGGTCTGGAGGGGGGCTGGACTCATGTGTGAAGAAATCCCCCCAGCAGGCTTCCCCTTGCCGTGGCGCATTGTGGAGGTCCCGGCTTTACAGTGCACATATGGAAAATGGCTTCTGGGGCCATTTGTGCATTCGCAGCCCTGTTTCAAAATGGCGCCAGCAGTGTTAGTGCCATTTTGCAAAAGGGCAGCCATTCTGTGCATGTGTGAATGGGCCATTTATGCATGTATAGAACATCTGCCCCTTTGCCGAAACTGTCATCTTGTGATGTTTGGATTCAGTAGAGAAGAGCAAAAGCAGCACATAGACAGTAACTCAAAGGCTGAGACCAGACTGTTCAGTAAGCAATATTGACTTGTTTCTTTTACCTCCGCAGAGGGGCACAGAACACACACACAATTTACATCGGGTGGGCTGGCATGGTGGGGCAGTCCGAAGACCCAGGTTATATACCTTTTCCACTCACGTATTCATCCATCTTACATTGACACATCTCCATCCTAATTGGATCCTTTCATCACATGTACCTATTTGTTATGGTTAATTACCATGGAAACCACCTGTGCCCCCCTGTTCTCGGTCTGAGTTCATTTAGGTTTTTTCTCTTTGTACCTTCTGCAGCTCGTTCTGTTCTTCTCCGTTCCAAACGGTATCATCCAGATAATGTGACATCATCATCATCATCATCATCATCATCTTTTAATTATGACATTAGCTTCTGCCATAGCCATATAATTTAAAATTTAAATTGCCAACATAAACAAACATAGACAAAAATGCATATACATATTTAAATTTCCAAGTTCCTTAGACATGTTGCCTCATAGAAAGGATAGAAAAGTAGAGAGTACAGAATCTCTCCTACATATTTTCACTTGGAAAAAAGGCTGTTTAGATAGTCAATCCCAGTTCCAAGAGATCTTATAATCACTTAACAATAAACAACCATTAACATTACACTTCTTCAAACAAACATAAGGTTAAAATTAACTTTTTAGAGAATTTAAATAAACTAACAATATATAAACAATAAATGCTAATGCTAATATTAATTACAACAACCTGATTCCCATAATTGAGATCAGGCTACCAAAGCCCAGGAAGATTTTAGACATAAACCAACGTTAAGCTGATCTTATCCCCTGTTATCCCATTGACTGACACAATTCTTTGGTTACTTGGACAAGGAAGGTTTTCCAATATATTAAAAACACAATAATCCAAGGATATAATAATTTGCTTTGTGTTTGTACAAAGTAGGTAGTATATAACATTTTCCATGAGATACTCCAGTCAAGTCCTACATAATCAATCCCTTTGTCTTTTTTGTCTCAAGGTCATAAGCTTATAAACATAATTGGCCACTTTTCTTATCAGCTGTTCCTGAGGGTTCACAAACAGAAAATATAATTTATTTTGGGTTGACCAGTATAGTTTACTTTCTAATAAAGGCATCAGCATTTGTCTTCTTACATCCTTCGCAAACAGGCAGTTAAATACACAATGCCCCAAATTATCAACCTGATGGAGGTCACAAGGACATAAACGTAATTCATATGGAATTTGAGAATACCTTCCCTCTAATACTTTAGATGACATAAGTTGGAAGCGAAACAATGTATAAGCCTTGCATACTGCAAAGTTTTCAAGTACTGACAAGTAATGTTCCCAACCAAAATTATACTTCAAATTGCGATATATAGGGGCCATCTTGTTATATTTTGTTGCTGCCATGTCATTCTGCATGACAATATATTTTATTCTAACTAGTAAGGCTACTTTAATCTGCTCATTGGGTATCCCCTGAATTGCTGCAGATGACAACCCTGCACGGTTTAGTATGACACGCAAACTTTTTAACCAGGTGCACCTAGAATCTTGAGACAGTGCTTCCAATAGAGACAAATGCGGCAGTCTCTCCATTGGCATTTCCAGTAACTTTTGCCAGTATTTCACCATCCTCATTTGGGTCTTTATTTCCACAGAAAGTATACCCAACTCTGAGTGAAGGATATATACTGGGGTACGTTTTGGGACTCCCAGTACAGTTCTCACCAGTTCATTCTGACCTACTTCCAAGTTGTTTTTAACTAAGTCACCTCAAATTTCGGCACCATATAAAGCTCAGATAATGTAGATTTATTGTCAACACTACTTTACTTTGAGGCCCGGCTGTCTTGAGTTTACATTCCAGAGAGCTCCATGACGTCTCTGGCAGTCTTACTAAAATTAGTTTGATTCAGACCTTTCCACCTACTACCCATAATACTGTGCTCCTGACAGTGTATGCTACCCATAATGCTGTGCTCCTAACAGTGCTGTTCATGGTGCGCTGGTGTCACATATAATCTCCAGAGCATGCCATGACAAGGGGGAGCCTGTCGGGGGTACTTCTCTACGTAGGGTCATAGTGGGCCATTGAAGGCGAGTGCGTGTGTTAGTGCTGACATCCCAGCCGCAGAGTGGGACTCGCCATGGCCAGTCACCATGGCCTCCCGTTATTGGCAGTCATGGCTGCTAGGGATGGCAGTATGGATTAATCCATAACTGCCTGTAATGGGCTATTACAGAGTAATCTGTACCAGTCTGTAACAGCGGTCCACAAAATAACGGATCCACTGTTATAGACATGGGTTTCCCACCCCTGGGGCCCTGGTATGATACTTAACGGCCTTGGGGTAAGCTGCTGCTTGATTGGAGGTCCACACTGCCATCCCTAGCAGCCATGGAGAGTCCCACTCTGGGGCCTGGATAGCAGCACTAACACATGCACTTGCCCACTATGGCCCACAGTGGACCAGTATGGGCCAACCTGGGCACTGGCAGCCCTTGGGCTCGGACTGCGGGCCCAGTTCCTTCCGAGCCCACATTCCTGGGCAGCCTCCTACCCAGTTGGGGGCTGTAGCAGGCCCACATCTGGCTGCCTGCTACAGACATGCAGGTTAGGCTCTAGCCCAGGCAGGCCATTATTATTATTATTATTATTATTATAAACATTTATATAGCACCAGTAGTGTGACCTGGTGCTGTACAGAACATAGAAATAGACGCGCTCCCTGCCTGTGACTTACAATCTAAAAGACAAGGAGGGGGAGACAGGGAGAGGGGACAGTGGGAGAGACAGGGGAGAATGGGAAGCATCATGTCTGTTAACACCCAGTGAGTTTACACATGTAGGCTGGTATGCCCTGGGATTGAGCAATAGTTCTGGAGTGTACAAGTGGGTAAACTGAGTCATGGCTGGTCTGGGGACACTTGACACAATAACTAGATGGAGGGAATCCAAAGAACTCTGGTCAAAGCACCGAACAATCATTAATTAGAGACAGGACCCTGCCCCAGGGGAATTACATTCTAAGATGGACTGGAGGGCATGCAAGGCAGGGGGAATATAGGAAGAGATAGGAAGACATTCATGAAGAGGTCACAGATGCACGTATAGCTTTCCGGGCACAATCCAAGGTGCTGGTTTTGAGTTTTGACCTATAAAGCCCAGATGGCCTCAGCCCCAAATATCTAAAGGATCATCTTTCCCCTCATGCCCCATCATGGCCTCTGAGGTCATCTGGGAGGACCCTCTTGCATATAACATCTGCCCTTCAAGCTCATACAACAAGGTCACAGAGAGGGTACAGCCACATGAGATGTTACCATGATTTGGTCAGCCTTACCCCCAATTTGGGCACCATCGCCATGAGATGCAGTCCTGGGGTAGAGTGGGCACCTGACTGCTATGCCCTGTGTCCTCCGAAAAAGGCCAAGAATGCAGGGCATAGCAGCCTTACCCAAAGTGGAGTAAGGCTGCCCAAATCATGGTAGCGCGCTGCTGCTCATAGGTCCAGTCCCTATCTGCCTCACCCTGTGATGAGGTCCACCATGAGGCTTTGAGCAGTGGGTGCTGTCACCATTTCCACATGGCCACATTATGACTGGAGGTGGGATATTTGGCAGACCGGGGGACAGTGGGTGTGGCAGTGCTGGGTGCCTGTGGTTGTGGCCAGTGCCTTGGTCCACTGCAGGGCATGCAAGACGGCTGACAGCAGCCCTCCCTGTTTCCCTGGGGGGCAGGAACCATCTGCCCTTCTCTCCATTTTGGTCCTGAAGTGTGGTGGCAGCGATTGCCTAGCCTGGGGCACGTGGGGATCGGCCCCTGCCAGGCTTGTCTGGCTGTACCTAGAGAGACATCCTTAGTGGCTGCCCCACATTTATGGACCTCCCTTCCTTTGCTGGTTCAGCTAAGCCTGAGTCTGCTCATTTTACAGCAGTAATGTAAGACCTTTTTGTTTGGCCAAGCATTTGCAGGTAAGGGCAGGGGAGTTATGCATTACGGGATTTTATCTGCTTGGTTTTATTGGAGTATTTTAATATTTGGTTTTATTTTGTACATTTTTTATTATGTTTTTATGTTTTAATAATTCACCCCAAGCCTGAATGGGAGAGTCAGGATGGAAAAATGAATAACCATAGTTTACTTACAGGAGAAAAGGGACCTTGAATTATAGGACAACGAAGGAGCATCAGAGAGCAGCCTGGAGGGGTGAGGAGTTAGGGAAGGTGTGACAGAAGAAGCAGGGAATTTTAGAAAGGATTTGAAGGCAGAGATGGCGTGAGCAGCGTGTATGTGCTCAGGGAGGGGCAATTATCTCCTGAAGCTCTAGAATAAAGACTCGAGTAGGGATGGGAATTCCGGTTTCAGATAGAACTGAAACAACACAAAAATGGCAATTTTAGTTCTATCTGAAATGTTGCTTCTTGTTTCGGGGGTTTTGCACTCAATTTTTGTTCTTTTTTTTTCAATGCAAAAAAGGAAAACGAAGAAAAAGAAATCCGTGCAAAAAACTCCAACCCAAAATCAAAATGAGAACCGAAATTCTCTGAGAACCGAAACCGAAAAAACCCAAAACTGGTTCCAGAGTCCCATCCCTAGTCAAGAGCTCTGTTGCTCGGGCACAATGGAACTATCCTCTGTAAAGGCACAGCATGTCTTGGCAGGACACGGAGCTATTGCGGGAAACAGGTGTCCAAGATTGTGGAACAGAAACAAAGACCTACTGCAAAATGCACCACCTTTTGGCTCCAAGTCTATGGTGAACATCTAGGCCGTGCATCTTCTAATACAAACACTGAGCATATTGCACCAATAACACCCAGTAAACAAAACAAGGTGCTGCAAGCACCATCTCCCCCTCTGGAGAGGATGTGAGAGAGAATGGGTCCCCTCTCCAACCCCACCCCCTCCATGGCAGATGTTTAGTCGCATCCCGTGTTGCACTATTGGAAAAGGCTCAGATAACTATGGAGATTAGAGCCATGGAAGAAGCCAGATGAAACAGAAATACGGACAGTCATGGGGATTTTACTACTGAAGCGAAACAAGTTTGCAGCAGACATTGCTCCAGGGTTTTGGTAGCAGTCTCTCTCCTGCTGCCTAAATGCCAACAGCACATCACAATCACAAATATTCAGAGGTAGCAGGAAGGTTTGGTGCCCCTGCAACGATGCTGTGGCCCAGGCTGGTTGCCTTGATTGCCCTCCCCATATTATTTATTTATTTATTTATATTTCTTAGCCACCCCCTCATGCCTATGGCATCTCAGGGCGGCTTACAACATAAAAAATAGCAATAATGTAAAACAATAGGCCACAAAAATCAAAACATCTAAAAATCACCCCCCAAAAACATTTTTATCCCAACCTACTTTCCCCTCCTCCTAAGGCCTGGGAGAACAATCAGGTTTTGCAGGCCCGGCGGAAGGCCAGCATACTTGGGGTCAGACAGGCTTCCTCCGGGAGGGAGTTCCATAGTCGTGGCATTGGCCACTGAGAACGCTCTCTCCATTGTGGCCACCCCGTTTTACATTGGGGACTTCCAAGAAGGTGCCCCTGGAGGACCGAAGGGGTCACTCTGGGGCATGGAGGGTGAGGCGGTCCCTGAAGTATGAAGGACCAAGACCATGTAGGGCTTTATAGGCCAAGACCAACACCTTGAATCTGGCTCAGTACGCTATAGGCAGCTAGTGCAGCACGCGGAGCACGGGAGAAATATGCTCCTAGGACTAATCCTGGGTACAGAACAGTGTGGAGCTGTCAGACTCAAATGAAGATCCCTCCTCCCATGCCTCATCCTTCCCTTATCCATGAATAGGATGGATTGATCAGACTCAGAGACATCCCTGCAGGTGGTAGGTGGGAACAAACCAGTAGTGAGAAGAACGCAGGGGAAGAAATGAGAGACAAATGATGGGTTAAAGAATGGACTCAGGAATCAGTATAGTGCAAGGCACCAGGTACCCTGGACCCCCACTAGGGACTGGAGGTACCACTGCTGGTGCTTTGCAGAGACTAGAGGTACCTATGCTGAACCAGGGACTGGAGGCATCTCTCCAGCAGTCTGGAGAGACTATGGACTCTTCTTCCCTGAAGATTTTCAAGAAATGACTGGACAGAAGTCTGTCTGTGATGCTTTAGGTATAGGTCAGAGATGGGAAAACTCAGGCCCAGATGTCAAATGTGGCCTATAACTAGTTATTATGTGGCCCCATTCCAGTTCTTGCATCTGACCCCTTCATGCAGTTTCTACCCCCAACCATTGAAAAACTGAGCTTAGGGCAAGGGAGCAGATATGAGGGTATGCACACAAAGAATTGAGACAGATCCATGGCACAGATCCATGATCTGAACCCTTTAAACACCCCTTCCCACCACTTCTATGGGTGTTAACAAACAAGGAGATACTGCAGGAGGGGCTCAGTCTGTGCAGCCCCATTCCCATGTTTATTGTGTCCAGCCTCATCAATGGGCAGCCCCCTGCATGGATTTCATAGGCTTGCAGACAGCCCTCACTTGTAGGGGTGGGAATACCGGTAAATCCGGAATCTGATAATGCCGGTACTGGGCGTACCGGCATTATCGGATTCAACCCGGTAAATCCGGTCCAGTTACCGGATTCCGGGTACCAGATTTTTTTACATTGCAGCCATTTAAATGAATGGCTGCAATGTACGTACCACCAAAAAAGTTTTAAAAAAAAAAAAAACCTCCCCGAGTCCAGGCTGCGCGGGTGGAAGGGGGGACACCCCCCACCCACCCTGCCCTGCCTGGATTTTTGTTAAAAAAAAGAGCCCACCCCCCAGCACTAGCGGCCGCGGCGTCCCCGCAGCCGCCGGTAAGTATAGACCCGATCCCTGGGGGGCGTGTTTAACACCCCCCCAACCCCCCAGGGATCACCCCTACTAAAGTTGAGTGCTTTACCTTTGCGGAG
>QEPC01015236.1:212906-230644 GCA_003113815.1 Sphenodon punctatus
ATGGGTTGGATGGGTGAAATAGGAGGAGGATAGCAATGGATTAGGAATAGGAAGGAACAAAAACTGCTGGGAGAGAGGGAACCTTCTGAAACGCCTGCTGTTCAGGAACAGTGACTAGCTCAGAAGGTGTTGGGAAGGGGGGAGGCAATCAATTTTGTTTCTTGCTGCGCCCGCCTTACCGCAAGCCCCATTGGCTCCATGCAGTCTAGCCTGTGGCCAATCGCAGACTGCGAAGTCAGTGGTCTGAGGCGAAAAGGGATGGTGATTGGGCAGGTGGGCTGCTACTCCAATCCTCTCCACCGTCCACCCCTGGAAGTCTGCTCCTCAGCTGACTCCCCCTCCCTGCCACGTTTGGCCTTCCAGTGACACCACGTTTTAGCCACCCGAACTCACTCTAATGCGATCCGAACTGACCAAACTGTTCGGTCATTTCGGCGTTTGGAATTGAGTTCGGTTTGGTTGGTTCGGGTTCGGGTTCGGTCATCCGAACAGGCCGAGTTCAGGCCGAACTCCGAACTTCCGAACCATGTTCACCAACCCGTAAGCACTGCGTGACAATTGCACACAGGCACCCAGCAATCATCAAGTGTCCACCAAGTGCAGGATAAGTGCACAGCATGTGCAATGCATGCATATGGTGTGTGTATGTTCTGCGTTTACTGTGCACACATTCTGTGCTTGATGGGTGCATGGTGTACACTTGGTGTGCCCTCTGGAATGAAAACAGCGTGACCCTATGTGGGGTGCTCTGGTCTGGGAATTGATTGGAGTTCTGTCTTTGATCAGCTAAAGTGTTTAATTCACATCTTGATTCCTAGCTCAGTTCCTCTCATCCCAAGGGCTATGGAAGAGACATCCCTGCCCCAATAGAAAAAGCAGTTCAGTAGGTGGTAGGGCAGATGGAAGGCAAATATCAGTGACACAGATATGTTCAGTGAGTTCCTACTCAGAGAATGGATTTGAATTTATTAAGGAAATCATACTGATGCCCACCAAAAATAGCACACAATGTTTCTTGGCAAAAGAATTAAGGAAGAAAATGGCAGAAAAGCAAAGGATAGTTACAGTCACGAGTTTCCATTCACAGAGCCCGGATGCCATGTGATTTTTGTAACGGAACCCCACAGAACATGTGCCAACAGCAAGTATTTGCCATGGAGGGTTTGCAAGTGATTTGCAGAATGCAGATCAAGGATTTCTTCGCTGAAACATTTGCTCATAATTATGAATAATGCATAAATCTGAGAAATTACTGATCTGTTTGGTAGGAAATTCTTAAACAGTGAATAACAGGCAGGATCTGTGTCATAAATGATTTGTTGCAAATTCTTACATTCATTTCTTTTTTTTAAAAAAAAAAAAGAAGTCTGGCTAGAAAATTTCCAGTTCACACATTCTACACTAGTACTTGCCTGAAAGTATTGCTTTGGATGTGGAGGTTTAATGAAGCATTGTGTCACTTTATCCAGCTGCTGTAGATTTGCCTTCAACTATAGCCCCTGGCCCACCAGAACTGGCGGCCAGTGGGCCCCTTGTCATGCTCCCTGATATGGAAGAGTCAAGGTGGGAAAAGTGGCTGCTCGGGAAGCCCCAGCAGGCACAGTCCAGCCGGGGCTCCTGTTGGCCGAATAGAGCTCAGAAGGGTTGGGTTCCCTGTGGGGAGGTTCCCAGCTCTGGCAGGGGCACAACCCCAGTGGGACACCTGGTGCAGCAGCTTCCCGCCCCCCCTCCCTCTTTCTCATCTCCTGCCTGGCTTGCTGAAGAGATGGGAAAAGCAAAGGCGAGGGCAGCAAGGAAGAGCAGTGCAGCCGTCATAGTCACAGCCTGCCCCCTCCCATGAGGGGAGGCGAGGTGCCCGGCACCAGTGCTGGGCAAGTGCAGCCCTCAGAAGGCCCGCAGGTGGTGGTAAGTAAGCTGTGAGGCCCTAATGCAGCAATTCGTTGCTGCACAGGGTGGTGGTGGGGGGACAACTCCCCAGACCCATACCAGCAGCGCTGGGAATGGCACCCCGAGGGGCCAGGAGCAGTGGTTCCGGGGAATGCAGGCCCAGTGAGGGTGCCACCCACAGAGCGCAGGACTCTGCCTACCCCCCTTTAGCTCGGGACCCTCCCCCATGGAACCCCACCATCGGCCCTTGGCCCTCCGGTATACAAGCCCCTCCCCCCCATAGGCAGGGTGGCAGGACAGTGATTCCTCCCACCAGATACAGGGATGAGGGCCCCCCCGGTGGGGTGGGACATAGGAGGGCTCCAGGGACCCCCCACTGGTGAACCCCCAACCGCAGGTCCCCAGGCCAATTGATGAGGGAGAAGAAGAGGGGCCATTGCCCCCAGGAAGTGCGGCACCAGCTCCCGCAGTCCCGCCAGCGCCCCTCCCCTATAGAAGGGCAGAGCGCAGGGAAGCACCTCACTTTCCCTCCAGGAATGAGACACCCCCAGCACACAAACCAAGGGATGATAGGCAGGAACCACCCGAACAAGAGGACCTGGACGTGCTGCAGAGAATCGAGGCACTGGACAGTGGGCTCTGGGCCATGGTGCAAGATTATCGACCCCCGCAATCTCTGCCTGATCCAGGAGACCAAACTGAAGCCTACAGAGGTATGGAGGACCCAGGGATGGGTTGTTAATTGTCGGGCTGGGAGCAGGTTCCCCCTTACTGGCAGCTGGCAACAAGGGCCACAGGGTGGCTGGAGTGGCCCCACAGGCACAGGCATGGACTCAGGCACTGACATGGGCCCAGGGATTGGCATGGACACAGGCGGCATCCCCTGGTGGGCCACCAGGGGTGGCCCAGCACACTGCAAGCTGGAACCCATGCCAAGGAGGCAGCACGTCCCCACTGAGCACCAGTACTGAGACCCTCCATTTATGATGGAATGGGGCTTCAGCTTTCCCCACCCCTTCCCCTGGGGTTGCTGGAGGGACTGGAGGGCCACAGGGCCACTGCCCCCTGGCCATGGCGGTGGAGTCAGACCCCGCCGGAGCTCACTCCCTTCAGGGGTGGACCCAGTTCCAAGCCCAATTAGGCGGTAAGGGGAACTGGACACGTCCTTCCCTGCTTCCCCCCCCCCCCCGAGCGGAGATGGATACACCCAGATGTCAGTCACCATAGGGGATCACCTGCACCAATCTACAAGGGAGGAGATTTGGAAGGGTGAATATATCGATATATTCGCCCTCCTATTTTCTAGGGATGTGCAAACGCAGTTCAGAAGTTCGGAGTTCAGACCGAACTCAAATAGTTCAGTCGACCGAACCGAACTTTCAAACCGAACTCGAATTCGACCGAACTGTTCAGTCGAATTCGAACCAGTTCAGATGGCCAAAAAAAACCGGTTTTGAATGTACGAACTTGATTCGGAAGTTCGGGATTCGACCGAACTTGAATAGTTCGGTCGACTGAACCGAACTTTCGAGCCGAACTCGATTTTCGAACCAAACCAAACCAAATTTCCAAACTCAGTTCTGTTCACACATCTGTTCACCCTACTATTTTTGGACACCAGACCAGACTTGAATGACAGGGAGGATAAAGAAAGAGAAGGAGTGGTTCTGTTTCCCAAAGGCAGACAAGAACTGGGCCAATTGGACTTTAGCCTACTCGATCTTTCAGGGGGTCATGGTCCAGGTGTACCCAGACAAGGCTTATCCCCTGATGAAGTACACTGATATAGTCCATCGTGTGTATGATTTGGGCACCCGGGGGGGGCTGGTTTGGGTACGATGAGGCATTCTGGCACAGGGCGCCCTACACACCCAGATTAAGGTGGGATGTCCACACCCAAGACTTCTGGCTGGAATGCATGAATGATGCAGCCAATGCTCCCAGAACAGACAGCGGCCACGTGTTAACAAAATGTGGGGTCGCCCTGGCCAATGATTCCTTTTGGAATGAGGGCCGCAAGGCTCAGACTCCAGGGAGGGCCCAGTGTTGGGAATTTGCCTGCACATTTATACTGCCCCCCTCACAAAATTGCTGAGAGAGGATTGGGAAATCCGCGAAGAGAGGAGACTCGTCTAAAAATGGGCGAAGCGTGGCCCTGAGACCATGCTTCCTAGAGGTGAGAATCTTTTCATCCCAGTCATAAGAATCTGACAAAAGTCAGGGTATGAAACTGAACTCAGAGAAAAAGATTATTACAAGTGTTCCCCAGCTAATTCCAATTAAACTTTCAATCATATATAAACAATAGTGCTCATCAAAATTTTCAAATAATTAAAAAAAATTCATTTGGGAAATAGCTTGTTTTTTTCTTTCCAAAAGGATTTTTTTTTGTTAAAAACTTCCTCCAAATTTTCTCAAAATGTATCCTAAATTTCCAGTGTGATTCCCTGCCTCCAGTTTTGACAAAACAAAATTTACCAGATGCTGGAATAACATCTGAAGTAAAAGACCCAGCTGATTAATAGAGGATTCCTCAGTAGGGCTCAAACTTTGTTTCCGACTGGATTCCATTTCCGACTGATCTGGCCAGTTTGATCCTTTCTGGTGAAAACTGGAACAAACTGTCATTCTGATTTTTGTTTGCTGGACAGATCTAAAAATATTTCACTGTATTGAGCGTACCCAAAATGGCATCAGCCGTATGCAAAATGGTGGCGCTGTTACATTTTGTGCATGAACCACGACAGCTGGCTTTTTGCGCAAATCATGGAGTCATCATTCTGACTGAAAATGTTGATCAATCGGAATTCTGATTGAAATTTGGACAGCCATTTCATTTTCATGGAACTGTTCCACGAAAACGGAAGAACTGTTTTGTCCTTAGCCCAACTCCTCACCCTTAGATATCACCTCGCCACTGCTACTTTGTGTAAAGTAGGGGGACGCCCTGTTAGTCCCACCCCTACACCAGAAGCCCTGCCCCTAGGGAAGAATGCTCCAGGGGGGAACTGCTGCTCCGATCATGTCGTCTCTGGGGTTTACACTATTATAGAATCAGTTGAGGAGATTCATCTAATCAGGTGATCAGCAGCATTCCCCATCTGCTTTACCTTCTTATCTTCTCTCCTCTCCTCAGGGGTGATTAAGGGTCAGCATGACATGTTAGCTTGGTGGGTTTTGCAGATCATAAATAATGATGATTGTAAAGACAGCTGAAAAGACACAGTTGTAAAGACAGCTGAAATCTGCATGAGCAGTTTTACTGATGCTCCCATTGCTTCTCCTCTGTGTGGTCCCAGCTGCTTCTCGGGTTCCGCTGGAACCACTGGAGTGATAGCAGCACAAGGCCGGAAAGGCAATGATCTGAGCAGCAGTTCCCTCCTGGAGCATCGTCTGCTGGGGGACGGGCTTCTGGGGTGGAGGTGGGACTAATGGGGTGTTCCCCTATTTTCCGCACTCATATCTCATTCCTGGGTTTATGCTATTATTATAGGGTCAACTGAGGAGATTCATCTAAAAAAAATGTAAAAAATTGGGAAGGGAATCTTTTCCCTCCCAGGGACCGCTTTGAAAATGAGTCGAAGCTCTGAAGGCTGCTTAGGAGATGGGGGTGATTAAGGGGTGATCTCAGGAAGAAGAGGGTCATGGGTCTGTCCCCTTTACTCGTGTGCATGCCCATATCTCTGCTTTCTTTTACTGATCTGAGTCTTTCTGTGCTTGAGGGTAGGAACGGAATCCAGGGTCCAGATCTAGGAACTGGAAAAGGGACCAATAAAAACAAGCCGCAGGGTGGACTTGGCCCCCGTGCCTGAGTTTCCCCACCCCTGATGTACAAACCAGACGATCAGCAACATTTCCCTTCTGCTTTACCTTCCTAACTCCTCTCCTCATATTCGTCCTCCTGAGGCACTGCTGCTGAATGCTGATGAGATTATACGCCAGTTTGGGGAAATTAATTCATCCTCCATTCAACTCCCAAGTGGCCCTCTTTCAAGTACTAGGTCATGATTTTTACCCACCCTTCCCTCACCTGTGGCCGTTTTGGGTCATTGACAAATGATGTCTTAATTTGGGTCTATTTGCAGCTGAGACTCCAACGGCTTCGGGAGTGAGATCACCTTTGCAGTGACATCATGGCCAAGCAGTCACCTAGGTAATGGAAATAATTGCCATGGCAACCAGGCTTTATCATTCAGAAGCACTGAAAAAAATTGACAGATGGGAGAGACTGATGGGAGATTTCAAGCAGGACCCAGTTGTAACACATCTCATTGGCCAAACTCTCATTAATAACCAGCTCCCAAGCAGAGTAAATCGTACCTTCGGGTTCTTGTTTCCTTCATAATAAACAGGGTTTTTTAGAGTCCAATCTTCAGCCCCTTTATTCATAATTCTAACGAGTGATTAGCTTAACCGTTTATGTCAAAGGGGGTGGTGAAACCTTTTCCTCCTGTGGCCCACTTTGAAAATGAGTCCAGTCACACTCTGTTGGCCAGACATGAGTGGAGGCAGGGGTATTTAAGGGATGTACTCAGGATGGGGGGATGATCTAGCTCAGGGGTGGAGAGCTTCAGGCCTGGAGGCCAAATGTGGTTCACACCTGTGGTCCCTTTCCAGTTTCTCGATCCAGGTCCTACCCTCAAGCACTGATGAACTGAGCTCAGGGGACGGGAGCAAAGATGAGGACATGCACAGAAGGATAGAGGACAGATCCATGGCACAGTTCCATGATCTGGGACCTCCTCTTCCTGAGTGCACTACTCCTTAAGCACCTCCAGTCCCAAATTCTATGCAGCCCACAGAGCTTGTATTAGGGTTGCACCAAATAGGTGCTCCAAGCACTCGTGAGGATTTTCAAAGTTCTGAGTACTGGGACTGAGTTCTCGGCCGACACTCAGAACTTTTCCAAGAACTACAACATTGGAATTTGGAACTCGGACCCTCGGAGAATACTTGGAAATTCCGAGGGTGGGGGCTGAGGAGGGGGCCAGAGGCTAGAAGAAGCTGGTGGGGGGGAGGGAATAGACTGGGGCTGAGGGTGTGTGGGCCTAGCAGGGGCTGAGGGAATAGAGTAATCACCCTCTAGAGGGGCTCCAGCAACGTGTGGCTTCCTCCAGACCAGGTAAGTTTAAAACAAAACAAGAAAAAAAAATCTGGGCATGCTCAGAAGGGCCGAATGGCACCTTCTGAGCATGCTCAGACCTTTCCAAGATGGCTCCTGCAGCGTGGTGATGCTGCCAGTGACATCTTGGGAACAGTGGCGGCTGGTGGTTTTTGAGGCTGGTGGGGCAGTGGATGGGTTAAACCTACCGCTGGTGGACTCAGGGGCGGAGCCTGGCCCAGGGGCAGAGCCACGGCAATGGTAGGTGGAGCCAGGGCAATGGTAGGCCAGTGGCATGGCTTAACCCAGCAGTAAGGAGTTCCCAGGGTTAACATTGGATGGACATTATTTTAGTTAACGCGGGGAACTCCTTGCTGCTGCATGAAGCACTGCCACTGAGGGATAGAGAGCCCTCTTACTGGGGTCCCATCCACTCTCTCTTTTCCACCGGGTCCAAATTAACCATAGCAGGTTAAAAAAATATATCACATTGCCATCACCTACCTTTATCCTGAACCCTTGAATCCTCGATTTTCATGGCATCCTTGGCCACCTGTAGTCTTCTGAAGGTGTAGGCTTTGGGACAAGCCTTCCTTATGGTTTGGAGAACTGGGACGACCGAGTTAGCTTCTTGTTCTGCGGCAAGCCAAATGAGAAGAGAATGAAAGGGAAGAGAAGGACAGGACAGAAGAGAAGTAGGAGGGGAAGGGTTTGATTTTGCTGCATGAGAAGAGGAAGGGGAAGAGGTGGGTTCAGTGGGGGACAGGGGAAAGGGGTCTCTTTGTTGTCTGCAGCCTTCTCTTCTGCCATGTTTCTACCTATTTTCTCCTCTGTTCACAAGGAGAGCAGTTGCAGGCCTGTACTGCAACCAAACAAGCCCCATCCAAACCAGCAACCCTAGTAGCTACACCATATCCCCGGCATCCAATGCCCATCCAAACACACAGGCCCTTTTTAAAAACTTTGGCCTGTTGTGGGCCTGCATTGCCACCTAACCAGACCCATCCAGACCACCATCCCCAGTACCCACACTGTATCCCCAGCAGCCAAATGCTAGGCCTTTAAAAAAACCCTCCAGTTTCAGGGCTGCTCTGCCACCAAACCAGACCCATCCAGACCAGCATCCCCAGCAACTACACCTTATCCCCGGAAGCCAAATGTCTGTCCAGGCAAACAGGCCTTTTAAAAAAGTTTGCCAGTTTCACAACTGCACTGCTACCAAACCAGGCCCATCCAGACCAGCACCCTAGTAACTACACCTTATCCCTGGCAGGCAAACGCCTGTCCAAGCAAACAGGCCTTTTAAAAAGTTTGACCAATTGCAGGGCTGCATTGCTAGCAAACCGGGCCCATCCAGACCAGCATCCCTAGTAGCTACACCTTATCTCCAGCAGCCAAACACCTGTCCAAGCAAACAGGCCTTTTTTTAAAGGCCCCATAAAATGGCCACAGCCTTTGCACATGCTTGGGGGAGGAGGGGGAAAACCAGCAGTGCACCTGCAAACACACAACAAGCAAAAACAAACCACTGAAATAGTATCTTAAGCTAACCATATTATCCCCAGCACACCACAAAAGCAGCAGTGTGGAATTCCACTTGTCCCCGAAAACATGGTTCACTTCACATCTCTGTTGCAGCCCCCTCCCCCATTGTCTCCCAGTGCACCCCCTCCCCTCTCCCCATTTCCCAGCCTGACACCCCTGAGTCCCCCCACCCCCTCCCCCATTGTCTCCCAGTGCACCCTCCTCCCCAATCCCATTCCCCAGCCAGACTCCCCTCCTCCCCCCACCCTCCTACCAATTGTCTCTCCGTGTACCCCTCCCCATTGTCTCCCAGTGCATCCTCCTTCCTCCAGCCCCGCTCCCCAGCAGGCTCCCTGAGTCCCCCTGTTCCGCATTCCCCAGTATCTCCCAGTCCCCCCTCCCCCATTGCACCCCCCAGTGCACCCCCCAGTCCCATTCCTCACCCAGATTCGCTGAGTTCCCCCACTCCCCACCAACCCCATTCCCTGGTGGCATTTTCCCCAGTGTTTACCACCACCCCCGAGCAATTTACTTACCACGCTTGCACAGCCCTTGTGCTCACTGTAGTGCTAAGCATGCACGCCAGTCCCTACCTCTCCACTCTGATGTTTTTGCAGGGCACATCTCACCTGAGCACCTACAACAGGTGCCCAGGCAGCATTTTAAAATGTGAGCCATAAGGCTCTATTAAATGCCTGCCACCTGGTGGAGATAATGGGAACTGCAGTTTCCCATTTGTGCACTTGGACATTACCCCCCAGCCGCCCAAGCGCGTTCCTGCTATTTTTGTCCCTTATGGAACTCCTTTCTCCCTCACAGTAGAGGTCCTGTCCACCCTGAAATTGAGCAGCAGCTGCTGCTGGGGTCCCTGATATCACTTTTGTGACCCACAGAGGGTCAGAAAGTAATCCCCTTTGGCACACAGTTTCACTGTAAGTAGAAGGGGACACAGGAGCGGGGCAGGAGGGCACAGGAGGGGCACTTTCCCTGGTGCCCAGGAGTGGGGCAGGAGGGCACAGGAGGGGCACTTCCCCTGGCGCTCTCGGGTGCGCACTGCGTCTGCTTGGGAAGGCAGCCCTTCTGAGCATGCACACCTCCCCCCCCCCAGTCAAAAGAAAGCCACGCATCACCGGAGCCCCTCTGGAAGGTAAGTACTCTATCCCCCAGCCCCCACTAGGGTAAGTACTCTATCCCTTACCCCCCCTACCAAAATTACCCAGTCCAAAGAAAGCTCCACCCTCCCTTCTTTGGCCCTCACTGGCCTATTCTCTCCCTGGCCAGCAGGGGCCAGGGAAGGGGGATCAGAGGCCTAGCACCAGCCTTTCTTACATAAAAAGAAAAAAGAAAAAAAAAAGAACTCAGAAAACTGAGTCAAGTACCGTGAAACCCAGCATTTTCCAAGGAAAACTGAGGATTGAGTTTCAGCACTACTCATTGTCATAGAGGTCCCTCAGAGGGGAAAGGGTTCCCATACTGATCTAGATCATGGAACTATGCCATTGGTCCAAGCCTTATTTCTGAGTGCATGTTCTCATTGACCCTGAGTTCACTCTTTCAGTCCATGAGGATAGGCAAGAGCTGGATCCACCCTCCAGACCCAAGATGGGGAAAGGGGCAAAATAGCCTGACTTGGTCCATGGGGTGAAGGTTTGCCACCTCTGAAATAAGTGGTTACTGCTGTTACAAGCTGTGTACAAGGCAATAAGCAAATAATGAAGCACGTTTCTTGGAACCTTTTGGTTGAAAAAGAAGTCATTATAGAGTTAAGAATGTTTCTGCCTTAAATGCTTTACTTCAGTCTTGAAGAGTACCATGCCCAACCTTTATGAGTTGCTACTCTCGATGTGGCATTAGAACAGGGCTACTCTTTCCTGGTGCTTTTACCTGTACTAATTGAAGCCAGACTAATTGTCTCTCCTTCCTTGATAGAAGAACAAGAGTGGATGAGGGGAATGCTGTGGACAATATCTTGATTTCAGTCAACCGTTTGACACAAGTTTCACATGAGATCCTCATTGACAAGCTGTGAGCTGGAAGACACTACAATATGATGGATTGACAGCTGGTTCAAGACCTGTGTTCAAAGAGTGATCATTAATGGCCATCAAATTGCGGGGAGGTATGCAGTAGGGTCCTACTGGAATAGTCTTGGATCTGGTGCTGTTCAACATCTTTATTAATGACTTAGATGAAGGAATGGAGGGCATACTTATCCAATTTGCAAAACGGAAGGAGGAGATAACACCTTGGAAGATAGAATTAGAATTCCAAATAAGCTTAATAGGTTGAAAAACTGAGTTGAAAATAACAAAATAAAATTCATCAGAGAGAAATGTAAAGTTCTCCATTACAAAAGAAAAAACAAATGCACAGGTATAAGATGGGGGCAGAGTAGTTGGCTTGGCAGAAGCTCATGTAAGAAAGTAGTAAGGATTTCAGTTGATCTCAAAGTAAACATGAGACAATAATATGAGGTGGCTGCAAGAAAAGGCTAATGCAATTTCAATCTGCATTAGCAAAAGCATTTTTCTAAGTCATGAAAAATAATAATTCCACTGTATTCTGTGCTAGCAAGTAGTCACCTGGAGTACAGTAATAGGGTTTCCAGTTTGGGGCACCTCATTTTAAAAACAACATTGACAAACTGGAGTGGGTTCAGAGGAGGGCAACAACGATGATTAAGGGCCTGGATAAGAGGAAGGGTTGAAGGAACAGGGCATATTTAGCCATAGAAGAAGATTGAGGGGAGTCACAATAGCAGCCTTCAGACATCTAAAGGGGAGATACAAAGAAGACAACAAGGTGCCTTCATCACCTTGAGGCTGGATTACTGCAACGCGCTCTACGTGGGCTTCCCGAGAAGCTGGTCCGGAGGCTGCAGCTCGTGCAGAATGCTGCAGCCCGTCTCCTTATGGGGGAGGGTTGCAGGGAGCACATGAAACCCGTGCTCCGGGCTCTGCACTGGCTGGCTATAAAGCACCGGGCCCGCTTCAAGGTGCTGGTTTTAACCTTCAAAGCCCTTCATGGCCTGGGCCCTGCTTATCTGCGGGACCGCCTCACTCCCCATGTGCCCGTGCGACTCTTGAAATCGTCCGTGGGAGTCTTTTTGGAGGTTCCCCGGGCGAGGTGGGTGGCCACCAATGTTAGATCTCTTTCGGTGGCCGCCCTTGTGCTGTGGAATTCGCTCCCGGAGGAGGCTCGATTGGTTCCCCCTCTCCTGTTGTTTTGGCATGTATGTAAGACCTGACTGTTCCGTCAGACTTTTGGCGAGGGGTAGAGGTGGGGGTGGGGGGTTTCCCCACATTGTATTGTATTTTAAATTGTTTTAAATTCTTTAAATTGTGTGTTTTTAAAAAAATATTGAATGTTTTTTGCCACCCCGGGCTGCCCTGGGGGTAGGAGGGGCGGGATATAAATTTTAAATAAAATTTAAAAATAAAATAAAAGGAATTGTTCTTCATTGTCACAGAGGGAAAGACTTTTATAGCAAGACAGGGGATTGAACTAGATGATTCTCAAGGTCCCTTCCAACTCAATGATTGTGAGTTTCCGAAGACACCATGTAAGATGCCTTTCCCCCCCCTTTCTTAACCCTCTACGTGTACTTCGTAAAAGACAACTTGCAGTTTATGTTCTGTAACCTCAATGGCTTTTGGGCCTAGAAAGCCACTTTGTCTTCTAAAGGAACCGGGGGAGGGGGAGGAGGGAAATCACAGCTAAACAGCTGCTTGGTTTAATGAAATATAAATGGCGTGGTTTGAATATGCACAGATGGCTTCTTGGTGATGCATTTCACAAACTGTGCTTAGATGTTGTTCAAAATATGAATTTGAGTTAATCTAGGGATGATTAATAATAATTCTCTAGCCAATAGTAACAGCCCATTGGTGGGATTCTTCGCCCCCCCCCCCGCCCCCCCGCTTTCCCATTTCCCCAACTTGTGCACAGTTAAGTCAAATCTTCCCTAATTCAGCTGTAAACTTCCTCCTTCCCCGCAACCCCCCGCCGCTCCCCCATACTTCTGTAACTCTTGTTCAGGAGGAGTGGGTGAAGGAGGGCAGATTATTTCAAGGGGGAAGGGTGCACGTTCTTTTTGTGTGTGAAGAAAAATGTGTTCAGTCTTTCAGTCTCACTGCACTCTAGTGGATTCATGTGAATGGGTTTTAAAAAAAAAAAAATGTTTTTTTTTTTAAAAAGCCCAACTGTTCCATCCCACCTTCCAACATGTGCAGAATAAATACAAGACATTGACATATGAGCAGAAATATGCAGTGCAGCACAATGTGCTTGGATAATGACTGCGTCTCAAAAAGCTTTAATTTTAATGCTGATATTTAGAGCGTCCTAGGGAGAAACTAACATTTGTAGAATCACAGAATCATAGAATTAGAAATAACCTCAAATGTCATCTAGTCCAAACGCTCACTCCAAGGCAGGATACCCTCATTCACCACAAACTTCTTGTCTTTATCTTTAAAGTCCATCATGAATTTGCCCCCTCCTATCTCATTCAACTTGCTTCCTCCCATCCATCGAGGAGCTCCACTCCTCCTCTGCCACTATCCTTGCCTACTCATGACCCCCTTGCTCCTCAAAATGTATCTGCCCCTTCTCCGTTGCGGCTCCCCATGCCTGCAACTCCCTCCCTGAACACATTTGTTCTGTTCCCTCTCTTCCAACCTTCAACTCCCTCCTGAGGGGTGTGCATGTCATTTTCGTTATTACAATAACGATAACAAAATTTGTCATTTTTGTTATTGCACTAACGAAAACAACAACCAAGAATAACGACAACGATAACAAAAATGTCAACCGAGAATACAAAAAATGATAACCGAGAATACTGATAACAGTAACAATACCAATAATGGTAATGATACCAAAAATGACACCAAAAATGACACCAAAAATGATACCAAAAACGATAATAAGAAACAAAAATGACAATGTCATTATCATTGTGGTTATTATTAGTGCTGTGGCAGTAGGGTTTTGGAGGGAAAATGTAGAGAGGGGAGGAGGGAGCAGACATTTCGGAGTCTTAACAGGGTTGAACTCTTGAACTGTGCCTATGTTGGGAGGGGTGAGCAGCTGAGCAGTAGCTGATGGATGTATTCCTGACCAATGAGCAGCACAAACAGGCCCCAGCAGTCTCATGGGACTCTGTGATTGCTCAATGCCTTCTGCCTCCCACAACCAATCAGAGGGGTTCGGGGGAAGGGCACTGCAACCCTTTATAATGGGAGGGCCAGGTTTTTTCTCTCCATTATGTGAGAGCTCTGCTTGTCAGGTTGCGTTTATAGAACTGTGGTGCTTGCACATAAAAAATCCGCCATAGCCCTCATTGCATTATTTATTTATTTATTTATTTGGTATTCCCACCAATACCTTTCCTTCCTGATACCCTACATTTTACCTTCACCTTTTCCCTGCCCTTCTCCTCCCTGTTTATTATATAGAGATAGGTAGTGTGTGTGTGTATCGATCTATCGATTTATCAATTAGATTATATTAGATTAGATTAGATTATAGATAATTGATTTGATAATAGTTTTCCTTTCTCCTTCCCCTGTCTCCCTTAGATTTAGATAAATATTAGTTATGCACAGGAATCAATAATGATACTGATATCAAAAATAAAATCTTTGTTTGAAATGGTACTGATATCAATAACAATAACAAATATCTATATGATAACAAAAACGATGCTGATATCGATACCGATAATGAAAACAATATCAAAAGATACAAAAATGATAAAAATGACAATGACAACGAAAAGGAAAATGACATTGTTAATAAAGATAACGAAAATGACATTTTTGAATAATGAAAATAACATGGGGACCTGGTGCACACCCCTACTGAAAACCTATCTCTTCCATCAGGTTTTCCCTGGCTCCTCATTTTCATATACACACCCTTAGTCTCCTCCATGATTTACTCAGGGTTCCCATCTCCTCTGTAATTAAGCTAAGCACATGCACTTGCGATTTCTTGACTTCATTAGTATATCCCTGTCTCTCCCTCTGCCCCCCCTCCCCACTTCATCTCTCCTCCCATGTCTATCCGAGATTGTAAGCCCACTGGGTCAGGCAGTGGCATAGCAAGCCTGATGTGGACCAGGGCTCAGATCCCAATTATGGTCCCACCTAACGGCAAGGGAACAGGGTCTTCCTAAGAGGTGGTCCTCTCAAGGGGGTCCTGGTCAGCTTCGGCCTCCTCCAGCAAAGGTGGAGCGGTAGCCAGGTATCTTGTGGGTCAGGCACCCTGTTGAATCTGGGATGCCAGACTTGCCCTGGTATCATTTCCCACCAACTGGTACCCAAATGTAACCTGACAGACTACCCAATAGGGATGGGCGAACGCGGTTTGGAAGTTCGGACCGAACTCAGTCTGTTCGGTCGACCGAACCGAACTTCTGAACTGAACTCAAATTTCAAACCAAACCAAACCAAACTGAATTTCCAAACTCCGTTCTGTTCGCCCATCCCTAGTGGCAACACACACCAAAAAACCTGGGGTTGAATGGCCGAACTTGGTTCGGAAGCTCGGAATTTGACCGAACTTGGTCTGTTCGGTTGACCAAACTGAACTTCCAAACCAAACTCGAATTTCAAATCAAACCGAATTTCCAAATCGAATTTCAAACCGAACTGAACCAAACCGAATTTCCGAACTCCGTTCTGGTTGCCTATCCCTACTTCCCAACTCCCTGAGCTGACTCATAGGGATGTGCGAACAGAACCGAGTTCAGAAATTTGGTTTGGTTTGAAAATTGAGTTGGGTTCGAAAGTTCGGTTTGGTCGACCAAACTTTTTGAGTTCGGTCGAATTCCGAACTTCTGAACCAAGTTTGTTCATTCAAAACCGGGTTTTTTGGTCTTCCAAACTGGTTCAGATTCGACCGAACAGTTTGGTCGAATTCGAGTTCGGTTTGAAAGTTCGGTTTGGTCGACTGAACTATTCAAGTTCAGTACGAACTCCAAACTTCCGAACCTCATTCGCACATCCCTACTGACTCGCCTCACTGCTGGGTTACTGCTCCTCCAGTCCTGGCCGTTGCTCCCTGCTTCTCCTTAGCCTGTGTGCTGCTCAGCTGAGCTGGGAACTTCCCCGCTCTGCTTTTTCTGAGCAGGGGGGATTGAGGAGGCCTCTTCCCACCTGCGTTCACCCCCCCTAATGGGTGCCCAGTTCCCAGAGGGACCCAAAATGGGGGTGCATATAGGACCCATGGGCACCCCTGCTATGGGTCCCCCCAGGAATTGCAGACCCATTAGAGGGGTTCATGCAGGTGGGAAGAGGCCTCCTCCCATCCCCACTCAGAAAAAGACAAACGGGGAAGTCCCCAGCTCAGCTGAGCACCACATGGGTCAGGGAAGATCAGGGAGCAGCAAGCAGGGTGCAGTGTCCAGGACAGGAGAAATAGCAGCCTGGTGGTGAGGTGAGTCAGTCCATGGAGTTGTGAGTGCCAGGACTGGCTCCCCAGTAATGCCTGCATTTTTGGGCACCAGATAGATGATGGGGGGGTGGGTACTCCATCAGATGGTTGCTGGGGCTGCCCAAAATGTGGGTATTAACCATGTATTCATGAATAAGTCATGCCATGAATAAGCCATGAATGAGTCATGCCGACTAGACCAGGTTACTAGTTCAGTGGATCATGGGGACATTGTGGACGTAATATATTTTGATTTCAGCAAAGCATTTTGTCCCCCATGATATCCTTGTTGACAAGTTGGTAAAATGTGGGCTAAATGATAATACTAGGGGTGTGCACTTCAGTTTCATTATATCAATAACAAAAACGAAAATATTCATTTTAGTTTTCATTATTATAATAATAAAAATGGAATCAATAATAATGAAATCACTAACTAATTTCATTTTCATTATTCACTTCATTATTATTAATGGCAGTTGTTTTTGGAGAGGAAGTGTGGAGAGGGGATGAGGGAGCAGAACATCTCGGAGCCAGAAACAGTGTTGAACTGGGCCTGCAATGGGAGGGGTGAGCAGTCAGCATCAAGGGCCTGATGGATGTATTTCTGGCCAATGAGCAGTGCAAGCCGGTCCCAGGCAGTTACATGGCACCCTGTCATTGCTCAATGCCTCCTGCCTCCCAGAACCAATCATGGGGGCTCTAGGGAGGGCACTGAAAGCCTTTATATTGCAGGGCCAGACTGTTTGACTCTTATTCTGTGTTAGCTCTTGCTCTGTCAGGTTGTGTTTACAGAACTCTGGTGCTTGCACTAAAAATCTTCCCCAGCCCTCATTCTGTATAGTCATACCCTAATGTACCTTTACATTTTATCTTTTTCCTTCCCCTGTCTGTCTCCCTCCGTACACGCACACGCACACGCACACGCACACAGATAGATAGATTAGATTATAGATATAGATAGATTAGATAATAGATATAACTCATAGTTTTCCTTTTGCCTTCCCAGGTCTGTCTCCCCTGTCCATATTATATAGATATAGATATTATATAGATATTAGTTGTATATATAGATTAGATATTATATAGATATTTAGGTACTTGGCTTTTTTATTATATACATTAGGATTATAGGATAGGAATATATTGTACACATAGGTTAGGTTCTGTATATATTATATACATACAATTACACACATTACCTAGTACAGATGACACAAAACTGGGAGTGATAGCTAATACCTTAGAAGAAAGAAATAAACTTCAAAATGATCTTGACAGGATGGAAAACTGGGCTAAAATTTACAAAATGAATTTCAACAGAGATAAATGTAAAGTTCTGCATTTAGGTTAGAAAAATCAAAACGTCCAAACACAGGATGGGGGATAGGATACCTGGCTTGGCAGCAATACATGTGAAAAGTATCTGGGGACTGTGTAGACTAGGGATGGACGAACGCGGTTCGGAAGTTCGGAGTTCGGCCCAAACTCGGCCTGTTCAGACGACTGAACACAAACACGAACATGAACACGAACATACCGAACAAACCGAACACCGAACGGCAAAATGGCCGAACAGTTCGGTCAGTTTGGATCACGTTCGGGTGAGTTTGGGTGACAAAAAAAGGTTCACTGGAAGGTCAAACATGACAGGGAGGTGTAGTCAGTCACTGAGGAGCAGACTTCCAGGCACCAGGGGTGGAGAGGCTTGCAAGAAACGAAACTAATTATCTGCCTCCCCCCTTCCCAACACCTTCTGAGCTAGTCACTGTTCCTGAACAGCAGG
>QEPC01015236.1:240012-254335 GCA_003113815.1 Sphenodon punctatus
GGGGGGTTATGGTCTCTGGAGGAAGGGTGGGAAGCCCAGTGGTTGGGGCCAGGAGGTAGCGGATGGAGTGAAGGGAGCGGCTATAGGGGTGGTTCTGGGATGAGAATGGTATGGTCCTTGGGGGCAGGTGACTCGTCCTCTCAGGGGACCACGGTTCCTGGTGGAGGTTAGGAGGGTCGCTCCCCCCAAAGATGAGGATGGATCAGGGTCCAGGGTTCACCTGTGGGGGGCTGATGCTGCTGAATGCAAGGTTTGTAGTGAACAAGGCCCCAGTTATCCGGGAACTCATTCTGGATCGGGCCACAGACCTTGCATGCATTACAGAGACCTGGCAGGACGAGGGGACTGGACCAGTTCTGGCGGACTTCGTGCTGACCGGGTATGCTGTGCAGCACCAGCCTTGTACGGGGGGCTGGGAGGGAGGTGTAGCTATTATTTTTAGGGAGGACTGGCCAGTTAGGAGATATCCAGTCCAGGAGATTCCAAGTGTGGAGGCCCTCCATGTGGTGTTTGATTTGGCTGGGGGCAAGCTTGGGATGCTGCTGGTATACCGGGCCCCTTCTTATCCGGCGGCATCCCTTGCCACTCTAGCAAAGCTGGCCTCGGAGGTAGTGCTGGACTCCCCCAGGATCGTGGTCCTTGGGAACTTCAACACTCATGTCGATGCCAGCCTTGTGGGAGCAGAGCGGGAGTTTATGGCCGCCATGGCAACCATGGACTTGTCCCAAGTGGTCAACTGCCCGACTCATGTGGGGGGCCATATCCTTGACCTGGTCTTCTGTTCTGGCCTTGAGGCGGGTGGTCTGTTAGTGGGGGATGTGAGATCTGTGCCCTTGGCATGGACAGACCATTATCTCCTGCAGACCAGCCTCCTAGCACACCCCGTCCAGAAGGGGAATGAACCAGTTAGGTTGGTCCGCCCTCGGAGGCTGATGGAACCGTAGCGGTTCCAGGAGGCCCTGAGGGAGTTATCCCTGGACCCTGATGGCCACTCTGTTGATGTGCTGGTACAGCATTGGAACATCTTGCTGGGGGAGACCATCAATAGGGTGGCTCCGAGATGTCCCCTGCCCCTGTCTCATCACTGCAGGGGCCCTTGGTCTACTGAGGGGCTGCAGTGAATGAAGCTGGTAGACAGGAGACTAGAGCAACGCTGGCATTGGACTCACTCTGAATCTGATCGACATCTCCATAGGACCCATTTGCGGTCCAATGTTGAGGCTGTGAGGAATTCTTTGCTGCTCTCATAGCGTCTGTAAAGTCGCGTCCAGCTGAGCTGTTCTGAGTGGTGCGGGGCTGGTCAATCTGGCCTCCCTCCACCTGGACAGGGACTTGTCCCAGGCCCACTGTGAGGAGTTTGCCACCTACTTTGCAGACAAGATCGCTCAGATCCAGAGTAACCTCGACACCAGGGTGGATGCAGTAGGAGAGGAGCGTGAGGTTATGGAGGCATCATCTGGTCGATCTTTCTGGGAGGAGTTTCAGGAAGTGACGCCACCTGATGGAGTGGATGTCTTGGGGTCTGTTCGAGCCACAAGTTGTGAATTAGAACCGTGCCTTTCCTGGTTGGTAAAAGCTTCCAGGAAGACATTGGGGTCAGTTCTGGCGAGGGTGGTTAATGCGTCCCTTCAGCAGGGGAGGTTGTTGCCCAGTCTCAAGGAGACTGTGGTGTGCCCCCTGCTGAAGAAGCCTTTGCTGGATTTGGACATGCTTGCCAGTTACTGTCCTGTCTCTAATCTTCCCTTTTTAGGTAAGGTTATTGAACGGGCGGTGGCTCTGCAGCTCCAGGCACATCTGGATCGTATCGGTTTCCTTGACCCTTTTCAATCTGGGTTCTGCCCTGGCTATGGCACTGAGACAGCGATGGTGGCTTTGGTGGACGATCTCCGCCAGGAGATGGATGCATGATGTTCTACATTCTTGATCCTCGGCTGCTTTTGATACCGTGGACCATGGACTGTGGACCATGAGCTGCTGCTGAGACGGCTGCGAGACCTGGGGGGTCTGGATGAGACTGTCCTTGGGTGGTTGCGCTCATTCCTCTCGGGGAGAAGCCAGCAGGTGGTGCTGGGGGCTGAAACATCTAGCCCCCTGGCCTTGACCTGCGGTGTTCTGCAGGGTTTGAGTCTGTCTCTGCTTTTGTTTAATGTATATATGCAGCCCCTGGGGGAGATCGTGAGAGGGTTTGGGGTGCATTGTCACCAATATGCTGATGATACTCAGCTGTACCTCTTGTTTTCGACCGACCCAGGTCCCGCTGTCTCGTTTCTTTCCCAATGTTTGGAGACTGTGGCAGATTGGATGCAGCAGAGCAGACTGAAGCTCAATCTTGATAAGACGTAGGTGATGGTGGTAGGTAGAGTGGGGGAGGTGCCAACCCCTCTGGTGGGGGGGGGTCTGCCCTCCCATAGCCCAGCAGGTTTGGAGTTTGGGGGGGGTGTTGGATCCGGGCCTCCATCTGGATCAGCAGGTGGAGGCGGTGGCTAAAGTCGCCTTCCGCCAGCTGTATCCGGTGCGGAGTCTGTGGCCATACATCTCCAGGCCCGATCTGGCCACTCTTATTCACACCTTCATCACCTCGAGGCTAGAATACTGCAACACGCTCTACGTGGGTCTTTCCTTGGTTCTGACTCAGAGGCTGCAGTTGGTGCAGAATGCAGCAGCCCATCTCCTTGAGGGGACGAGGCGATGGGAGCATAACACACCTGTGCTCCGCACTCTGGACTGGCAGCCTATAGCGTACTGAGCCAGATTCAAGGTGTTGGTGTTGGTTTATAAAGCCCTGTACGGTCTGGGCCCCTCATACCTTGGGGACCTCCTCGCCTTCCACACCCCAGGGTGGCCCCTGCGGTCTGCCGGGGGCACCTTCCTGGAGGTTCCCTGTGTTAAACGGGGGGCCACGATGGAAAGGGCGTTCTTGGTGGCCGGGCCGTGGCTTTGGAACTCCCTCCCTGAGGAAGCTCGTCTGGCCCCGGGTCGGATGGCTTTTCGTCAAGCCTGTAAGACCTGTTTGCCCAGGCCTTCAGAGGGGTGGGTGGGTGGGGAGGGGAGGGAGGGGGAATGTTTTGGGGGGTATTTTTAAATTATTTATATTGTGGTTTTATGTATTTTATTATTGTTTTAGTTGTTGTGAGCCACCCCGAGATGCCGTAGGCATGAGGGGGCAGCCAATAAATGTAAAGAAATAAAATAAATAAATAAATAAAATAAATGTGGGCTAGCATGTCTGTTCAGCCCCATCATACCAGCCCTGGGACAGGGACCGCCCTGGTCAAGTGCCATGTCTGTCAGTTATGGCAGGGGGCATGGCGCTGGGAGCAGGGGGCATTTGAGACCAGCCGCTAGCACTTTTGTTTAGCTTCCTGCCCTACCTGGACCGTGTTGGCAGCAGGATGGCTTTCCAGCTGTGGGCACTTTTGTTTGGTGCCTGTCCCTGACTCAGGTCATGTTGACTGCGGTTTCCCACACCAGGCCACGCCGGGCCATCACTGCGTTGCCCCCATGTCTGTTTTTACCCATTGTTGACTCATGTCTGCTCCTTCCTGGTCAGGGGAACTCAGCGTGTAGTGCTTGGGGATTCTTCTTCATTTTCACGGAACCTCACGTGCGGTGTCCCACAAGGTTCTATCCTGTACCCGTTCTTGTTCAACATGTATATGCAGCCACTTGGCGAGGTCGTGAGATAGTATGGGGTGTGGTCGGTATCATCAATATGCTGATGACACCCAACTCTACCTCTCGTTTTCATCTGACCCAGACCCGGCAGTCTCGGTGCTTTCCCTATGTCTGGCAGCTGTTGGGGATTGGATGAGGGCGAGCCGACTCAAGCTGAATCCTGACAAGACGGAGGTGAAGGGCAGTGGATGTGGCAGTTCCCATCATTGATGGGGTCCACTCTCCACTGGTATCCCAGGTCCGTAGTCTGGATGTGCTCGTTGATTCACAGCTCCGTCTGGATTTCCAGGTGGGGACTGTGGCAAGGAGCGTGTTTTGCCAATTACATCTGGTGCAACGGCTTTGGCTATATGTTGCAGAGAGTGACCTGGCCACCATTATCCATGCTTTCATTACCTCAAGATTGGACTATTGCAACGCAGTCTACACAGGGCTACCTATGGTGACGGTCCAGAGAGACTGCAGCTAGTGCAGAATGCTGCGTCCCATCTCCTTACAGGGACAGGTCACCGTGAGCACATTACATCGGTGCTCCGGGCTCTGCACTGGCTGCCATAGTCTTCCAGGCCTGATTCAAGGTATTGGTTTTGACCTATAAAGCCCTATATGGCCTTGACCTGACTTACCCGTGTGGTCCGGGGGGGGGAGGCACTATGGAGAGGGCATTCTTGGTGGCTGCACCTAGACTGTGGAACTCCCTCCCGGTGGAGGACCAGGGGCCCCCAGATCTCCCCTCCTTCCGTTGTATGTGCAAAACCTGGCTGTTCAGTCTGGCTTTTCGAGAGGGAGATGGGGTGTAGGGTGGGATGGGGGGAGGGGGCAGTTTTGATTTTGTGCCTTCTTTTTATTGTATTTTATGGTTTTATTGATTTTATCTGTTTTAACACTGTAAGCCGCCCCAGGCTGCTTGGACCAGGAGAGATGGGGTATTAAATAAATAAATGTTCAGTCAATTTATTATTATTCTCTGCTGTGCTACTGCCTAGCCAGTACTCCCCCATTTTTCAAGCTGTTGATTGGGATGTAGTGCATTACCACATTTACATAACCCACGATTAACCCACTCAGCCTCCCTGAGTCTATGGAGAAGGAGAGGGTAAAAATGTAATAAATAAATAAATAAATAAATGAAATAATTGCTTTGGGATGTTGTGAAGGCCAGTGTCATTATTGAGGGTTTTTTAACAAAGGATTAGATAAGTTCATGATGGATGATAGGTTCTTCAGTGGATAGTAGCCAATGTAATTGAGGAATACAAGGTACTGTTCATTGTGACCCTAAATTTTTGACTACCAGAAACAGGGAATGAATGATAGGGGATGATTCATTCCATGTATCCCTATTTTCACACAATTCGCCTGCAGCATCTACTACTGGCCATTGTCAGAGAGAGGATACCAATCCATATGGACCATTGGTCTGGCTGAATATGACAGTTCTGATGGTCTTAACACGGCCAAAATAAAAGAATGTACGTTTTTTTTCTCCCTCAGACACTGATATTCATGAAATAACTAACCTCAACCAGCTAACAAGCTTTGTCTAAAATAAAACACCATCCTTTTAAATTTTAGTTCCCTACATGGCAGCTCTGTTTAAAAAAAGAAAAGAAAAAGATAATACTAAAATAGCACATCAATATGCAGCCAAATTAATCAAAGAATCCTGCTCCCTGAAAACCTGCTCCATTAATGCTACATCACTTTATTAAAAATGAAAGATTTTGAAAATTGGAAACTTAAAAATAAGTGGCATTAGTAAAACAGAAAAATGTGATTTAATAGAAGGCGCGGACAACTAAATAATGGGGCATTATGTGATCCATGATATGCTCTTTGTTTCTTTGGATAGGAGCTTGCTTCCTATTGAAAAATCATGGCCGTATCAAAATGAAGTACGCCTTTGTCAAAAAGTACATGTCTCTAAAATGGATGGTCGTGAGTTCAAGACCTGGGCCTGTAAATTTCAGAACCATATGCATATTATTGATTCCTGATTTTATAAGCAATTTAGGCCTTTTTCAAATGGGCCACAGTGGATGAGGGGATGTCTGCCGGCAGAGGTTCCCACGGGTGCACACCCATCTCCACTCATCTCCACACACGGAGCAACTGGCATTAGCACCGGTTGCTCCGTGCGTGGGTGATAGGTGGAGGTTGGTGGAGATGAGTAGAGCACAGGAGCCCGCATGCACCCCCACCCACCACCAGCGCTGTTCCCACGGGCACCCCACCCACCACCAGCAATGACCTGCGGCATTCATATGGACGCCCACCCACCCACCCAAATGTGCGAGGGGGAGGGGCATTTGAAAAGGGCCTTAATTTCATGATTTGTGCACACATTTCCATCTGTAATGTTTTTGTTTTCCATCCACTTTTGTTGAAATTTTGATATATATATTTTTTTGGTACTCCCTATGAAAGGGATCATCCCTGAAAAAATTCAGAAAGATTGGATAAAGGGTTCTGATTTTATAAGCAATTTAATCATTTCATGGTTTGTGCACAATTTGCCAGCTGTAGCATCTTTGTTTTTCATCTGATTTCGATGGAAAATTTTGGACATGTTGATTCCTTCACCCAAGGGGTCATCCCTGCCAAATTTTAGAATGGTTGGATAAAGGGAACCAATTTAATAAGCAATATCAGTTTCATGGTTTTAACAGAAGTTGCAAATTTCCTTAAATCACTGGCAGGTGTTGCCTCTCGAAGTTTTACTAGATGCAGAGATCTGCTTTTTGGAGCATTTATAGAGAGAGTGAACAAGACAGGAGGAGATGGCAGAACACAGGAGGAGAAAGGACTAGAGGCACTGGAACTGGCACAGGCTACAGTCATTGGCACCTCAAAGTCTGTGGGGGCATACATGTGGCATACGTGCAGAGTTCTGATTTTTGGAGCACTTCCCGTGAGGTTGAAGACTGCAGCACACACAGTTACACACACAGAGCACTGAGCCAGCCTATGAGGCACACAAGATCTAGCCATGGTGGGGGCTATGCGCTTGGCAGAAGCTTACATTTGCTCCCCAATGCTCACCCCCAAACCTCCCTGATTGCAGTGATTGGGTACTGGCAAGTTGGAAGCCTGGGCAACATCTCCAGAGAGAATGAGCCTATACTGTAACAATACTGTAAGACCTGGCTATTCCATCAGGCTTTCGGTGATGGAGAGTGGTAGGGTGGAGGGGTGAGGGTTAGGGTGGGTGGGTTTTGATTTATCTGGATTTTTTAAATTATTTGTATTTATATTTTTTCTGTCATCCCCTTTTGGACGCTTTGCTGTTTTTATAATGTATTATATTTCTGTTATTTTATACTGATATTTATATGTATATTTGTATTTATATTATAGTATTTTTATATTTTTGTTTTAGATACTGCAAGTCACCCCAAGCTGACTTGGCAGGAGGGGTGGGGTATAAACTGATTTAAATAAATAAATAAATAAATAAATATACTAGGGATTTTCTTATGTTTGTCACAGTGGTACAAGATGGGTTCATAATGCCAATTGGCCAGCAGAAATATCAATCATGTATCCTCATTATGTGCTGTGCCCACCCCAGTGCCCCTGCTTGTTCCTGGAAAGAGCCAATAAGTGCTTCTCTTATGTCCTCTGTCGCAGTGCTGCAGGATGTGTTTTGGATGCCAGTTGGCCAGCTTGGTTATTTCAATCATCTCGTTTGATTTCTGGGCTGCTTCCCCCTCCCCTCTGCCTTGATGCTTGACATCCTGGTTATGTCCTGAAATTTTCATTTTTGTCCCAAAATTTTCAGGGCTTCTATTTGCATGTCTTCTGATAAGATCACAAAAGTCCAATTTCTTAGAAAATTGGGTCCTTTTATCCAATCATTCTGAAATTTGGCAGGTATGATTCCTTGAGTAAGAGGTATAAAAAGTCCAAATTTCATCCATATTGGATGGAATGTAGAGTCATTGCCACTTGAAAAGTGTGGCATAAACCACAAAATATAAATTGCTTATAAAATCTAGAGCTTGTGTCCAATCTTTATTAAATGTGGCAAAAAATGATTCTTTTTGTGAGGGGTACAATTGGTCCAAATTCCATCCACAATGGAATTTGGGCTGGAACGGAGGTGATGGTGGTGGATAGGGTGAGAGAGGTGCCAGCTCCTCTGGTGGGGGGGGGGTCTTCCCTCCAGTAGCCCAACAGGTTTGGAGTCTGGGGGTGGTTTTGGATCCGGGCCTCCATCTGGATCGGCAGGTGGAGGCGGTGGGTAAAGCCGCCTTCCGCCAGCTGTATCTAGTACGGAGGCTGTGCCCATCCTCTCCCTCCTTCTGTGCTCTCATCCAAAACTCTGCCAAAACTTGTTTCTTTCTCTATAATATCACCAAAATATGTTCCTTCCTGTCTGAACACACTTCTAAAACCCTAATCCATTCTCTCATCCCTTCTCACTTAGAATACTGCAACCTGCTTCCCAAAGGTCCCCCACTGAGCCACTTATTTCCACTACAGTCTATTCAAAATTCAGCTGCAAGACTCATTTTGCACACCATCATGACCATGTAACCCCTCTCCTCAAGTCACTACACTGGCTCCCCATCTGCTTCCGCACACAGTTCAAGCTTCTCTTACTTACAAGTCTTCACTCTGTACTTCTCCTCTCTTATCTCGCCCTCCACACCTACTCGTGACCTCCGTTCATTGGGCAAGATGCTCTTATCTTCTCCTTCACGGCTAACTCTCTACTCTGCGCTTTCCACCTTGCTGCACCGTATGCTTGTAACAAACTTCCTGAGGTGGTGTGTCAGGCTGCCTCCCTGTCCATATTCAAGTTCTGCCTAAAGGCCCACTGCTTCGAGATCTCTTTTAAATCATGAACCCAGGCCCTATCCATATCATAGACTTGTTGATTTCAACCATGTTAAGAGAAATAAATAATTTTACTGAATACCTGCATCCTGTAGTCCATTATTCATAGGAAGACTCTTATTTGTAGTTGTCTCTATCTTTGTGGCTTTATTAGATTGTAAGTTCCATGGAGCAGGGACTGTCTTTATGTTGTGTGTATCTGTACAGCGCTCTGTACGACTAGTAGCCCTTTAGAGTAGTAGTGGCACTGAATAGTCATCATTCGAGACTAATGGGCAAGGATGGCCTTACTACCGGGTGACCTGGGGCGACCACCCTGGCCCCACTCTTTTGGGGCCCCACAGTGGCCTCTGTTAAAACTCCCTCCCAGAAGGGTCCCAAACACAACCTTCTTTAGGGCCCTATGGAAGGTGCCCCCAAGGGGGTGGGCCCACAGGGGATGAACCATCAGGGGCATTTTATATTCACCCTGGACCCACAAATTCTAAGGCTGGTCCTGCTTGACAGGCTTGTAATCCAGATGTTTTAGAAGGCACTGTGCTGCTGTGTTTTTGAGGAGAGCTAAAAATCAAAAGCATAGCTACTCGTTGCATTCTTTATAAGTGCAAAAGTGTTATAGCTTGCAATTTTAAGTCTGTGTACTTGGATAGCTTGCCTTGGTCATAACTCTTAGTACGTTTGAGCCTGATGTTCACAGTTTTTCCTTCACCAGTGTCCTTTTACTTGGAATTATTCCTATACACCCTGTTATTTTCATTCCCAAAGCCCATAAATCCACCAGCTCCCTTCTTCAGCAGGCCACACAGAGTCAGGTTCTCCTTATCCAAGGATCTGAGCTCTGGTCTTGAGGCTTCCATAGCCCAGCCAAATACAAAGTGGACTCTGGCCTTGACAGGGCTGGCCTAACTCAGGAGTGACCAGGGCCTACACCCCTGCCTTCCGTCTCTTTCAGTGCCCCCATACTGCTGAATAGGAAACTGCACAAAGCAAATAATGGGAACTTCTGGTCCAGACACCTCCTTTGCCTGCCAGAAGCCATGCGTAGTTGGGCCTGCCTTCCCCCAAAGTAGGTCCACCGGCTACCAGGACCCATGATATCAAAAGGCCCTATGCAAAGTTTTCACCTCTAGCCCTGAAAACTCTATGGCTGCCTCTTGGCCTTGGCCTTTCAGAGGTCATGCTATCTCCAGTCTGCCTCCTGCAGCTCCCTGACCTCACTGTCCCTTATAGGCTTGGATAAGGCTGCATTAGGCTCCCCTGAGTCTTGTCACTTTCATCTAGGAGCTCCAGAGGACAGTTTCTTGCCTCTTCCTGGTGGTCTCCTCTCCAAGCCATTGTATCAGCTTCTTATAGTCTGACTCCCACAGTTATTTTTTAAAATAATAATAATAATAATAATAATTAATTAATAATACATTGTTGTTGTTGTTATTGTTATTGCTTATGATAAGCATTTATATAGCACAAGCAATGTACCTGGTGCTTTACAAAAAAACAAGATAGACAGTTACCTCACAACTCCCGCGAGATTCTTGAGAAACCTCAAAAAATCTCTGCGCATGCGCAAATGGCTGCTGCGGGGCTCTGCATGCACAGTATGGCCACGGTAACCATTCTCCACAGGCGCAGAGCATTTTTTGAGGTTATCTCAAGAATCTCACGAGACTTGAGAACCCTTGCAAGAACCCGCGAGATCTCTCTGGGGTTGAGAGAATCTGGCACGTTCTCGCGCGTGTGGATTTCCATTCTTGTTTTGCCCCTATTGCAGATAGTGTTCAGGTACTCAAAGAGCTATCCAACAATGTAAATAATACCTGCAGATGATAAACCCCATTCCCTATTTCAGCTCTTGCTGGCATCAGCACCGTAGGCCTGTCTTTTGGCAGAGCCAGTCAAGAACATTTCACATCACATTACATAACACTCTGAGCTGCAGCAAAATTAATTAAGGCATGAAGAAACACAACCCCCTCCCCACGACCATCCTTTCCAAAAATGCTCAGGGCAGTTTACAACCGCATAACAAATACAACTAAGTATCAATTACTCCCTAAATTCAACCTACAAACCCTTTCTCTACTCACAAAACAATAAAAACTAAGCAATAAAGCACAGATAGCCACACTGCTTCACTCTCGCCTGCTCCTTTGTCTCTCGCCCAATGGAATCCCTGCTCCCCTTCCCCATGCAATCCCCTAATCCCCCTCCCCAAACGCTTCTGAAATTTCCCACGCAATCACAAACTGATTTGGGGATTGGAATGCAAATTTTGGGGTGAACACTATGGTTTCCAAAAGCGCATGCATTCAGCTTCATGGACACTAATGGTTTTTCACTATAATGTCACTGTCCTCTAGAAGAGGTTACAGAAAACCAGGAAGAAACCACTCTCTGTGGTGTACACTTTGGTGGTTTGTTTTACGTTAAACCGGATTCCAGAATTTAACACATTTGTCCTCCTATCAGGGGTGTTACTTGGTAAGGTCTGGGGTGGCCTGAGAAGATCATGAGCCCTGTTGCATCCCCAACCATGTCCCCTCCTGCTGCTTGTTCTGGCTGTCTGTGCTGCTCCTTCTGGACCCCCTCTAATGCTGCTGTTCTTGCTGCCACTGGGGTTGAGCCCCCCAATACTGCCTGCCTGGTCTCAGATGTTTTAAGGTGGGTCCTGGATTTTTTTTTAAAAAAATTAGTTGGTCTTGCCCACAAAATGGTTTTGAACCCCTGCCCCAGGTAATTCTGGAGAAGGGGGAGAGCAGCTGTCTGATGCTACTTGGGTCACATCCTTCCACACAGAGATAGGGGATCAACTGGACAAACCCCAGAGGTGGCCCATCCTCCCAGCCTCTCCCTCAGCCGGCGTAGGTTTGAGACCCCAGGAGCCAGCAGCCTAATCACAGGCCCTTCCCCACTGCTCCCTTACAGAAACAACTTTGCCCCCTAGCAGTTTCCTGAATTAAAATGACGCCCCTGCCTCTCAATCTTCTTCTGTGTTGCACATGTGGCTGAAGCTTCCAAGAACAGCATTAAAAGAAGTTCTTAGAATGAATGTTGTTTTCCCGGCTACACAATGACTCCTGCCATATGCTCACAGTTGGTAATGGCATGAGATATTGTTCATAATGGCCTGTATTCATCAAAATCTCCAAGTGCCAGGGTTCTAGCCATGAAGGCTCAGCAGGTTTTCACAGCTCAGCTGCTACCAAATCTAATTCTGATCCTTTAAGAAGAACAAACCAACTCTCCTGCATTCAGAAGTGGGATACAGATGCAAAAGATGAACTCTAGCAAAATCATTGCAAAACTATTATTATTATTTATTATTAGTATTATTTTATTTTATTTTATTATCAATAAGTATTTTTTGAGTATAGCACCAGCAATGTATCTAGCACTGATCAATCCTTAAATTGCAACTGGGAGATGAGAACACAGGAAGAGAACATAGGGAGGGAAAATTAGTGTCTCAAATAATTACCAAAATATAGGGTGTTTTCAGATGTGCTGGTGCTGAGCGCTGTCACGCTTTAATCCTGCCTGGAGTGAGTTTTTGTATTTATGGTTTTGTGTTTTATATGTGTAATGTTAATATTCTAAGATGCTCTGAGCCACTTTTGGTGGAAAGGGTGGGGTAAGAAATTTAAATGAATTCATTAATAAATTAATTAAACCTAGAAGTATTCCCAGGAGTCAGAATGCTGCCTGGCTACCCACTGATGACAACCCTAAGTGATTTCCTGCTGTTCCTGGTTCCCTGCACCTCCTCTGGTTCCTGGTTTCCTGATCTAGCTCCTGACTACCTCGCTGATGCTGGAGTACTTCGCTCCAATCCCACACAATCCCTCCACTTTGACTTAGGCAATCCTTTAGCACCAATGACCCAAGCTTCTTCCACTACCTGGTTCCAGCCCCCATGTCCACCCAGCTGGAAAACAATACAGTTATTATTTATTTATGTATTTATTTAAAACATTTTTACCCCACCCCTCCTGCCACTGGCAGCCCAGGGTGGCTAACAAAATCATCAATAAAAATACGTTAAAATATGTAAAACATTAAATACCAAAAACAATGATAAAAATGAAGAGACAAAAAAAAAACATACCCCCCTCCCCCACCCTTCTCCTTCGCCAAACGCCTGATGGAACATCCAGGTCTTACAATTCCTATGGAAACTCGGGAGATCCGGGGCCAGACGGGCCCAACCGGGAGGGAGTTCCAAAGGCGTGGCGTGGCCACCGAGAATGCCCTGTCCTGCGTGGCCTCATGGGAAACCTGAGGGACCTCCAACAGGGTACCCCCAGATGACCGCAGGGGCTGCTCTAGAACCCGAGGAGTGAGGCGGTCTCCAAATAGGCAGAGCCCAGACCATGTAAGGCTTTATAGGTCAAAACCAACACTGGAAGACTATCGGTTAGGAATGTGCGAACAGAACTGAGTTCGGAAATTCTGTTTGGTTCAAAAATCGAGTTGAGTTCAGAAGTTCGGTTCGGTCGACTGAACTAGTCGAGTTTGGTCAAATTCCGAACATCCAAACCGAGTTCGTACATTCAAAAGCGGTGTTTAAAGCTGGTTTTGGCCTTCTGAACTGGTTCGGATTCAACCGAACAATTTGGTCGAATTCAAGTTTGGTTCGATCCAAACTCCAAATTTCCGAACCGCATTCGCACATCCCTACTATTGGCAGCCAGTGCAGAGCTTGGAGCACTGGTGTAATGTGCTCTCGGCAGCCCAGCCCCACCAGGAGCCGGGCCGCCGCATTCTACACCAGCTGCAGCTTCCGAGCTGTCACCATAGGTAGCCCCACATAGAGCGTGTTACAGTAGTCTTACAGAGAGGTGATAAAAGCATGGATGATTGTGGCCAGATCTGAAACCAAAACCAGTGGCCGAAGTCGTCGCACCAGGTGTAACTGATGGAAGGCACTCCTCGCCAAAACTTCCACCTGGACATCCAGGCAGAGCTGCGCATCGAGGAGCACCCCCAAGTTCCGTACCTGTTAAGTCAGTGGAGGGCAAACCCCCTCAATTGAGGGGGTCACAATCTCCGCCGACTTACCCACTAGCCTCACCTCCATCTTGTCAGGATTCAGTTGCAGTTCATTAGCCCTGTCAGGACTGGGTCTTGAACCCCCAGCCCTGGAGGGTTTGGAGCGCTGCCTTGGGGGGCTGGTGCCACTCTGGGCGGGGATAATGGTCAGGTTCGGATGCTCGGGTTCTTTTCCACCTCTCCACCCTCTCCTTTGTGACCGCGCCTTTTCCCAGCTGTGCCTTGTCTCCCTGACTTTGGCTCCCGCCTTCCCGATTGGTCACAGATGGATATATAGCCTGTGGTATCAGCCACAGGAAGCTGTGGGAGCAACTGCTCTTACCCCTTGTGTGTGAATCCCTGTGTGACGTCTTGTGCATCACCTTTCCCTCCTTTTGTCAGTGAGTCTTCTCTTCCTATGGTGTTGGTTGTTTGGGTGTCTGGTTAGTTGTGTCCTCCCTGTTGTGTTCTCTGTGTTTCCCCCATTGTTCTGTGCTTCCCTGAGGGCCCTGCTCCCCCATTGCTGTGTGCATCTCTGGAGCTCTGTCTCCCCCATTGCTGTGCGCATCCCTGGAGCTCTGTTTCCCCCATTGCTGTGCGCATCTCTGGAGCTCTGTTTCCCCCATTGCTGTGCGCATCCCCGGAGCTCTGTCTCCCCCATTGCTGTGCGCATCCCCGGAGCTCTGTCTCCCCCATTGCTGTGCGCATCCCCGGAGCTCTGTCTCCCCCATTGCTGTGCGCATCCCCGGAGCTCTGTCTCCCCCATTGCTGTGCGCATCCC
>QEPC01015236.1:271202-288029 GCA_003113815.1 Sphenodon punctatus
TTTTTTTTACTTTTTTGGTGGGACTTACATTGCAGCCATTCATTTAAATGGCTGCAATGTAAAAAAATCCGGTACCCGGAATCCGGTAACGGGACCGGATTTACCGGGTTGAATCCGATAATGCCGGTACGCCCAGTACCGGCATTATCAGATTCCGGATTTACCGGTATTCCCACCCCTAGTGTGCACAGTGGCCATTTTGTGCATGTGCAACTGTTTGTTTGTTTTAAAAATCATTATTTCATCCATTCCACTCAGAACTGTACTGAATATTTCTGCATTCTGACTGGAACTTCAATTCACCCTTAGTTCAAGTCACCCCTAGTTCAAAGCCCATCTTATTATTTATTCATTTATTTATTTTGAATTTCTACCCCACCCTTCTCCTAAGGTTCAGGGTGACTTACAATGCAAAATACAATAAAAATAAAAAGTTTTACACTCCCTCCAGAATAGGCTTGAAGTGAGAGCAGGTGCTCTCATTCTGTCAGGAAATTTTCAGAAGCAAGGAGGAAATCTAACGACATTTTTGATATTTTTCATGATTTTCTGCTATTTTCTGCCATTTGGGTAATTTCTGGTAATTTCTGGTAATTTTCAGTAATTTCTGGCATTACCAATAATACAGGAAATTACTGAAAAATACCGATAAATACTGGAAATTACTGAAATGGTGGGAAATAGTAGAAAATATTGACAACGCCAGTAGATTTCCTCCTCATATGAATGAAGGTGAAAAAGCTGTTTCTGTTGGAAACAACATTCACAGAGATTTTTCATTTCCGCTCTACTTCAGAATTTGCTTAGGTTCATGTTCTGACATATGCCCAGTATTGTGGAAGGGAATTCCACAATACTGGGGCAACTATCAAGAACACCTCTCTGTGGGCCCTTGTCATATGGACAAGATTGACAGGTGGTACCCACAAGAGAATACCGGAGGTAACCGGAGGTGTCGCAGTGGCGCATGCTACGAAAGGCTTTCTTTCAGATGTTCACATTTGTCTATCGCTATGAACTTGGTGACCTTGGGGAAGTCACAATCTCTCAGCCTCAGACCCCCATCTGTTAAATGGGAAAAATAACAACCTACCACACAGAGTTGTTTAGAGAGGCAACTAGATAAGAATTTGAAAAACATTTTGAATACCAAAAATGCTATAAAATGGTAAAGTAATAATAGAAAGGCAATGACCTAGAAAATGTTTTAATGGAACAGGGAGCTGAAACAAATATCTGCAGTGAATATTTTATTTGTCAGATTCACCATCTTCGAACTGTTTTCAGTGAAGAGAATGATCACCTCTGTTTTGTTCATTCCATTCCAGATATTCTGGTTCTGCTAGTTGGTTATTTTGACACTATTCATATTATTGCATATTAGGGCTGAGACGAGAGCAAGTGTTCCCATTCTGAAGGGAAATAGCGACCTTTCGGGAGTGCTAGTGAATGTCCATCCATACTTTATCAGTTTCCAGGGATTCTGTGCTGCTGCCATTTTGTCATCATTTTTGTCACTTTCGAGAAATTTTAATCACTTTCCAGGACTTTTTCGTCACTTTCTAGGACTTTTCATCTTTTTCGTCAGGTTTCTGGGACTTTTTTGGCACTTAGTGGGACTTTTATGACAGTTTTACAGTCGTTTTAAAGCACTTTTATGGCAATATCCAGCACCTCCCCAGTGTTTGGCTGGCATGTTTTCATCTCCACAGCCCCTGGAAGTGCATGTGGGGCACACACAGGGCTTGGGCAGCCCTGTTCACCTTGTAAAAAATACTGGAAAATCACTAAAGCAGCATGAAAGCTGGTAAGTGTTGGCATATGCCCTGCTTCCAATGGAAGCAACACTCACCAGGATGTTTCGTTTTGAGTCTATCTCATGTTTTCAGTAGCCAAAATGATGTAACCCAATAACCAACCAGCTAGAAAAGTAGATAGATTCATTTCCATTTCAGTTACAAATACTGGGGCCAGTCCCATGGTCTGTGGATCCCATGTGCTCTCCCCTGCATGCACATGCATGCAGTTTCCATGCAGAACAGTTTCCATGGAATCCACAGGGCATCGATCGGCCCCACCATATGGGCATTTGGATAGCTCTCTGAAAATGTGAATATCTGCAAATACAAAATCCACTATTCATCTCAGCACACACACTCTGAATATTTGATTTAAATACACATTGTACACAGACTCTGAATATTTTTGCTCTCTTCAGTTTACTTTTGATCATTTCCATCGCCACTCAACATAGGTGATTTAAAGGTGACATTCAGCATTTCTGATCTCCCTTAAAATGCTGTCACATTTTTCTTAAATGCTTATTTAGCATGAATCTTTTTCTTTAACTTTTTAAAAGCATTTTTATTCCACCATGACAATGCACCTGTGACAAGTCTTCTTTTTAGGTTAAAGGAGGTCATCAAATTTCTTAAGGCTTGGTATGATGAGAGCTGAAAAAAGTACCCACAAAAAAGGGTAGATCCATCAAATTTTCAGTATTTAAATTCTCAAAACTATTGGGTACCAACCTGGTTTGAGCGTCCAATGTTCCAAAATATCCTATAATGTCAACTTCCAGTCCCGATTTTTCAGTTTTCCATCCCAATTTACCAGTCGATAAATTAAAAATCAAAAGTTTGGTACTGGAAATGACCAATTCTTCTAGTAGCTGGGTACCCAATCTGGGTGCTGGGGTAGCCTGTTGAGTACCTGAGGTGGTACTTGAAAATGCAGGGATTACCTGCAGGTAGCAAATGAGCTACCTGTTTCAGCTTTAGACCATATGATAGATTTTTATCTTTAAAAAAACAAAGTCCAGTTGTTGCTAAAAAGGAACACATGTTGAATTTTAAGGAGAGCTTTAATTGTATTCAGAACCCTTCTGATAGTACACGTAGGAGGAACCTAAACAGATGGTAAAGATATTTAATCAGCATCCTGTAGTACTAGTCAGTAAATGTGACAATGTTAATCTGGGTGATTGGTACCCTTTGACTTTTCTATAACAGCTGAGTTTGATGTAGCCTATTTATGCTGCTGTGAAGAGCTCCCAGCCATATTGTTATAATCTCCAAGGGCCAATTTGAAAGATACTGCATTAGGAGTGTCAAGCTGACAGTCTTGCAGCCTCCTCATGGTGTGAAGTGTTAAGTTCATGAAGATGTCAGGGTACCGTCTTGCCAAATCTAATGCAGCATAATGGGAGGAGGACAGTCTGGGGCAAAATCTAACCTTGCTAATCCAAGAGACCAGTCCTCCCATCCTGATGGGAATTTCCTTTTCAAACCCCAAGAAAATGTTCAGAACAAAAAGTCTGAGAGTTTAACTTTAGTATTCAGACAGCTAAATCATTGCTGCATGGGTGTATGTAAGACAGTTCTACTGTTCTGGGCCAGGCAAAACTATGGCCCTTTTCACACAAGATGCCATCACCCATCTCCACGCAGTTTCGCTACATGGAGATGGGTGGTGGCACTCGTGTAAATGCCAGGGGTGATGGGCGGGGGTGTGTGCACGCTCCCACGCTACACCCACCTCCACCCATTACCCACCCATTACCCACCCATGGAGCAATGGGCTCCAATGCCTGATTCTCCATGGGTGGAGTTAGGTGGAGATGGATGTGCGCCCATTGGAATAGGCACACACCCACCTCCACCCACTGCCGCCGCGCACCCATCCACCCACTCACCACGGCTTGTTTAAAAAGAGTCTATTACTGATCTTGATCTCAAAGGATCTGGGAGTACAGGAATAGGTCTAGAGGCTCAAGTGACTTGTATGTGTGCATGTCTCCATACATGTGTGTGTGTGTGTGCCACAGGCACAGAGCGAGTACATTTTCATGGGGGGAGAGGGCAGAATGTGTGATAAGGAGAGGGGAAAAACCTGAAACACATCTTATCCTTATGGGAGAGAGGGGTGATTTACAGGGAGATCAGTGTCGTCTCATGCCACCATATCTCTTCTTTAAATTCCAAAATGTATCTCTGAAAACAAGGAACAATAAAGGACAATACACCATGCAATGAGAGACATGAGGTGCATCAATGGGCATAAATTTGCATGTGTTGATTTATGCAGAATGTATGCACATTTTAAATAACCTTGGGCCTAGCATTTTTACTGGGTGAATAAAGGAAAGAAATGAAAGTCTTAAAAAATAAAAGACATCAAATAATCTTAAGCTCTTGATTTTCCAATCACCATCAAAATTCCAGGAGGAACTGTTAGTGCCCATTTTAATTCAGCCACCCATGTAGGCAATAGCTTGAAGACAGCTTCCCCAGCCACTAGCTTCTCTCACAACTGAACCTCTCCCCTCCCCCACAGCCACCATTCAGCCACAAAAATACTTGCTATGTTGCCAGGGACCCATATTAATGGAGAAAATACAATGAACACAGGTCCCTGCATGGTATTGTCCAATAATTTAAATAGCTGTTTCTTAGGTTTCTGCAGAAGCATTAGTAGTGTGGCTGGAAAGCTAAGCCTGGCAACAACTAAGCTCAGAGTCTATATCTGCCTACCTGTTGAGGGGTCTTGCTCTTTGTTTGAAGTCTTGGAAGTCGGCCACTACTGGACTATATGGACATGGGACTGAGCCAGTATGGCATTTCCTGTTTTCATGTGACTGCTGACACAAATTTCATTTGGGGATGAATCTTCTACGTGGTGAATCTTCTGAGGAATCTTCCAAACTAGGTCCAGATGGGATCATTTCATCCTATGCTAAACCTGTTTATATTCTGCTTAGGAGTCTCTTCATCCTTATTCTCATGTGACAGAACCTAAAGATGGCGGTTCTCAAACCTTTTAGACCATGCCTTCCTTCATCACAACTGTGGTACTTCATGAATCTCCTACCACACAAAAGTACATCCATCTAGGCTCTTCTTTCCCGCACTCCCCTGCTCTTACCCCACTATTCTTTCCCCCACTCCCACTTGCCCTCTTGTTTCTCCAAACTCTTCTGTCAACATTGTTACTGGTGTTACCACAGTTTCCCAAGTTACACACAGCTGAGCTAGGGCAGCTTCCAAAATGTTGCCAGTTTGCCTACTTCTGAAACATTACTTTCAATTGTTGACTGTGGCACCAATCAGAAATCACGATACAGCAGTCAAGGGGGCCACCACCATTTTCAAAACTCTCCCTAGCTCAAAGAGATACCCCTTCTCACAACCCCTAGTGTATTTTACGCCTCCACACTATGGAGCCCAGTCCCTCTCTTTGAGAGGCATTGCCCAAAGACTTGGTCTACTGCACATATTTTCTATAGCTGCAAAGGGTAGTGGGTTTATTATTCTGAAGTATTATTTTTATTTTCGGAACCAGGCATTTCATTCATTTTGATCAGAACTTGGATCGAATTTAAAAAAAACTATGGCACAAAAACATCGGGTCAGAATCCTAATCAGAAATTAATTCCTATCAGAATTCCAATCAGATTTGTGGTAGTCGTTCCAATTTTGTGCAACTTTTTTAAGGAAGCTGAAATCATTTTTTCAAATGAACTCTGTTTTGGGTAATCCTTTGAGTGCCCAAATAGTATCCAAGGCTGAAACGGCTACTTGCATATCTTTGTAGGTGGGCGTTACTTATTTTTTTCAAGATCTATTTCAGGTTTGGTGGGGTTTTGGTTGTTATTTCAGTTGTTCAGTCATTTAAGTATTTCGGTTACATCATGTTATTTTTGCCAGTTGTGCATGTGCAATAGCGTTAATATTGCCAAAATGCGACAACTGAAAAACTGAAAGGACCAAATAACTGAAATAACCAAACCAAAAAACCTGTAAAACAGAAATAACCAAGACAGAATAGCTGAAGTAGACACGCAACTAAATGCAAGAGATATTTATTATTATCTAAATTAATATGTTTTGTTTGAGTAGGGTATATTTGACAGGATTACTCATTTTAATGGTACTCATTTTTAATGGTACTCCACCCTCAACTCCCTTGCCCCCCTCTCCTCCCATCGAGCTCGCTCCCATAACCGTCGCCCTTGAGTCAACCCCACCATTCGCCATCTCCACTCCTGCACCCAGACTGCTGAACACCTCTGGTGCAAATCCCACTACGACGCTGACTTCCTCCACTTCAAATTCTGCCTCTCATTGCTCAATTCTGCTATCTCCCTCGCTAGACAGCAGTACTATGCCTCCCACATTGAGTCGTGCTCCTGAGACCCTTGCCGCCTCTTTTCCACCTTTGACTCCCTTCTCAACACCCCCCTGTCCTCCTCCTCCTCCCTCTTCTCGCTCCGCTCAGGATCTTGCTCTCTTTTTCACCTCTAAAAATGACAAGATCTGCCTGAAAATCGCTTCCAAGACCTCTCCCCCTACCACTCCCCCCTCTCCCTCCTCCCCCACCTCTCTCCTATCCTCCTTCCCTCCCATCTCCACTGAGGAAATCTCCTCCCTGCTCTCCTCCTCCAACCCCTCCACTTGCCCCCTGGACATCATTCCATCCCACCTCCTGACCACCATTGCTTCCACTGTCGCCCCTCCCCTCCTGCACATCATCAACCTTTCCCTCTCTACCAGCTCCTTCCCCTCTGCCTTTAAACATGCCACTGTCTCCCCCATCCTCAAAAAGTCCAATCTGGATCCCTCTGAACCCTCTAATTACCATCCTGTCTTGCTCCTCCCTTTTGCTTCCAAACTCCTTAAACACGTTGTTTACTCCCGTTGTCTCGACCTCCTCTCCACCAACTTCTCCCTTGACCCCCTCCAATCTGGCTTCCACCCCCTTCACTCCACTGAAACCGCTCTTGCTAAGATCACCAACAATCTTCTTGTGGCTAAATTCAACCGTCTTTACTCTATTCTTGTCCTCCTTGATCTCTCTGCTGCCTTTCACACCGTTGACCATTCCCTCCTGCTTCAATCGCGTCACTCCCTGGGATTCCGGGACTCTGTCCTCGACTGGTTCTCCTCCTACCTTTCTGACCACTCCTTAGTGTATCTCTTCCTAACTCCTCCCCCTCCTCCTTCCTACCCCTCTCAGTTGGGGTCCCCAAGTCTCTGTCCTTGGCCGTCTCCTCTACTCTACACCCAATCCCTAGGCAAACTCATTGTCTCCCACGGTTTCCAATACCACCTATATGCTGACAAATCTCAACTCTATCTCTTCACTCCTTCCCTCTCCCCCTCTGTTCAAGCTCGTCTCGCCAACTTTCTCTCTGATATCTCCGCCTGGATGTCTCAACGCCAACTCAAACTGAACATGGCGAAAACTGACCTCCTTATCGTCCCTCCCAGTCCTTCCTCTCCCTCGTCCTTGTCAATTGCCATTAACAGGGTCTCCATCCTCCCTGTCCCCCAAGTCCGTAGCTTGGGTGTCATTTTCGAATCGAATCTTACCTTCAAACCCTACATTGACTCCGTGGCCAAATCCTGCTGCTTATCCCTCCAGAACATTGCTAAGATCCGCTCTTTTCTGTCTGTCTCCTGTGCCAAAACTCTCATCCATGCCCTAGTCATCTCACGCCTCAACTATTGTGACTATTATTTGTTAACCTCCTCACTGGCCTTCCCCGCGCTCACCTTCCTTCCCTCATCTCTGTTCAAAACTCTGCTGCCTGGATCATCCACCTTGCCCATTGCTTTGACCATGTGCAACCTCTCCTCTCCTCTCCACTGGTTCCCCCTTCCTGAGCGTATTCTGCACAAGCTCCTCGTCTTCACCCACAAAGCCCTTCACAATCTCACTTCCCCCTACCTCTCTGCCCTGATCTCCCTCCGAACCCCTGTTTGAGCACTCTGTTCCTTTTCTATCCCCTCCCTCACCCTCCCACGCCTCCCCTGCTCCCCAACTGCCTTCATCCCTTCTCCCTTGCTGCCCTGCATGCCTGGAACTCCCTCCCTGCCCTCGTCCGCCTTGCCCCACCCTCCACACCTTCAAGTCCCTCTTCAAAACCTACCTCTTCCACTCCCCCCATCTTAACTCCTGCTAATCATCCCTGCCCAGGATTATCCCCCACCTGTTATCTGCAAACTCCCAATTTACTGTAACCAAGCCAAGAACGTGTACCTGAGTTCTCGCATCCCCATGAATGTTACATCCCTTGTCCCTCCCTTCTGTTCCCTCTTCCCTGTCTCCCCTCCCCCTGTCTTTAGATTGTAAGCCCTTGGGCAGGGACCAAGTCTATCTTATTCTCTGTAAAGCACCAGGTACATCGCTTGCGCTATATAATAATAATAATAATAATAATAATAATAATAATAAATTAATAATAAATTAAATTTGACATTGGGTAATTTCAGACATGACGGGCCTTTCGGCCTGCCACGCTGCACCCTGGACCAGGGTCTGTCTCAGATCCTGGTCCATGATCAGACCGACCATCCATCAGACATGCCAGCCTGATTGCAAAGGGGAATCTCGGAGGGGGCAGAGCTGTGCAGCATGAGATGCAGCCACTCAGCCCCACCCCCCGCATCGCTGGCCGCCCGACCTTGGGGAGATGGGTGGGCACAGTGGCCAATCAGACCGCTGCGCCTGATCCCATCCCATTGTTGGAACCCAATTCCAGGACGAGGCTGGCAAACAGACATTCATCATGGCCATTGCCAGCCCTGTCCCGGATCATGGCCAACCTAATCACGGTTCTGGAGGTGAACCCCACCAGGAATTCACTGTGGTGAACATCTGGCGGGGCTCAAACAGACGTTACCGCGATCGCTGCCACCACATGGGATCCATTGTGATTCAGTGTGGTGAGCAGTGATCATATAACATCTGAAAATACCCATTTTTCTTCAACAGGAAAGATTTGCCAACTCCCCCCCCCCAAATCCCTCTTTACCAATTATTAATCTGTGTGCTTTTTTGTAGACTATCTTCTCCACACAATTACTCTTGGACTCTTACTTTTTTGTGAGACTTAGCTGTTGTGTTTCAGCAGATGATCTTTGACATAGCTCCAATAACACACTGAGTTGTCTCGTCTAATTTTCTGGCGAGGTGTGAAAAAACAGGAAGATGTGTGAAGCAATTAACCAAAATGCATGATTACTTGGCCTCCCATGGACCTCGAGTGAAAATACCAAATATTATTTCTCTTGGATGTATTTTCTTCCTTTTATTTGTTAACCGTTCCATCAAAATAAATTTGATAAGCTGCAGTAGTTGGAGCCCATGAGTTATGAAAATAGGACTTTCATTGCCGTCACGGTCCCAAAAGGCAGGTCTTTTATTACCTTTTTAGTCAAGATTTTGGGCATAATGTGGAGTTTAAAACTGTAGATCAAGCACAAAAGTAATAAGTTTTAAGTAAAGTGGTGCTGCTCCTCAATAATTTCAAAGGCTGAGCAGCCTTTCTTCATATTAGGATGAAGACCTATTAGGAAACTGAAAGTTATACCCCTTTCAGCATGTTATACCCCTGCTGTGCCTTGGTATAATGCCAATATGTTACAAAGCTCACAGTTATGGTACCTATACGTTTTCTAAAGCACCTGCATCCAAGTACTTATGCTAGAAAACAGACGCAGTGCCCAGTTCTTTATGGCCCTTGTTACAATAAGGATCCTGGGGAAGGAGGCCATTAGGCAAGATATACACTAGAAGAATGAATTCTTTCTTCACTGAAATCTCCCACTTGCCCCACTATGGGGCTATTCCAGATTGTTTTGGAAGTACACACACATACTAAATCCATCTGTACCGTACCAAGGTGCTGACTCTCTAATAGAAACTATTTTTTAACATCAGCAGAGGCTGATCTGTATCCCATAGGCTTGAAAACTGGTCAATAAACATGCCTTGTTGTTCTGGGGTTTTTTTTGACAAGGAGCAGGATAAAGGCTCTTTTGCTTCTCCCCGATTGCTTAATAATAGACGCCAAGAATGCCATTAGCATTGATGTCGACACACAGCTTAAATAATGCTTGCATGATGATCACCTATGACTGGCACAGATATTGGCTGGTCTCTAACATTTGGAGGATGATGGAATTTGCTAAAAATAGGCACATTAAAAAAATCAGCATTTGGAGTGGTGGAAATTTTTTTAAACCTAATCGTGAACGAGAAGACTACAGGTGGGAAAGCTCAGGTCTTACCCTTCTCATATTTGAAAGGCATTTTTCTAGTTCAAAGTGGCTTTGGTTTAGCTCGAGGGGAAATATCAAGGATTATAATTGGAAGATTTTTCTAGGTTTTCCTAGGTGGATTTCAGAAACACAGTATATACTTAACAAAACCATGTAGTTTTAAAAATAATAATAATAAAGGAACAGAAATACCTTTGAAAGGAAGTTCTTATTCCAAAGTGTAATATACTGCAGAACACCTTTACTGTCAGTCAAGGGGTACAGTACAGGGGGAAATGAAGATGGTGAAAAAGGAGAAAGGTGACTTTATAAATAAACCAGAAAGGCATGTTGAGATCGATGGGCCCTGACGGTTCTTAAAGGCAAGAATATGGCCTTGAAAATGTTGAAGATGATGTAACCCCCCTTTCTTTTGTAGGGACAAGGCACCAGCTTTGGTCCGCACTCTTCTGTGAAACTTGCAGGCTTGTACACACAATCAATGTTTTATCTTAAACACTTTGGTTGCAATTCTAATCCCATTGAAGTAAATGAGAAAAGTCCCATTAATTTTGATAGCGTTAGGATTGCATCCTCTGGATGCAGTCCTCACCCGGCCAACTGCACGAAGGGTTGGGCTCATATAATATGCAGACCAAAGTGCCATGTTAGAATTAAATGCGTGCTAAATCTTCATCCACAAAGAGAGATGTCATTGCCCATCGCCCGCCTTCACTTGCGCATGCAGTAGCACCTAGCCAGAGCCCTATACAACTCCTCCACATGGATAGCACTTCAGTGTGGTCTGATCATTTGTAAGCCTGTCCCAGATACATGCCCCTACATTACTGACTGTGACTATGATGCCCAACAATGCTTTTTGCTTTGTATGAGGATTTGGCATCTGCTTCAGTCAGCACATTGGTGCACACACAACCCCCTCATGCACATGGATGGGTGAGAAATCCATCTATAGATTCAGGCCCAGCCTTACCACAGGGCAACCTGTGGCAACTGCCACAGGCCTGGCTATTTTCCCTACTTCTGGGCCTCCCACAGTGGCCTCTAATTTTACCAGGGCAGGGTGAGGCACACACACTCCCTCACAGAAGGGCACCAAACATGGCCACCTCTAGGACCCCGAAGGGTGTCTCTGAGGGGGAGGGGCTACAGGGGGAAGGGTGGGACCACAAGGATACTCGAATTTTGTCTGTGCCCTGAGCACCACAAATTCTAAAACCGGTCCTGTCTAGACTGTAGTGCCAAAACTATTTACTTTGTAGCTGCTTCACTGAAGTACACAGAACTGTTTTGGAAGAAGTTCAGGGTTATTATTTATTTATTTATTTATTTATTTATTAAACTTATATGCTACCCCCTCCTGCCTCAGGCATCTCTGGGTGGCTCACAGCATTTCAAAACATTTTAAAATATACAATAAGCCACAATTAAAACATTAAATTAAAACCTATCCCTTCCCACCCTAACCCAACCCACTTAGCCTACCTCCCCCCGGGAAAGGCCTGGCAGAACAGCCAGGTCTTACAGTGTCTGCGAAAAGAGGCGAGGCCAGTAATTAAGCGGGCCTACAATGGGAGGGAGTTCCACAGCCGCGGTGCAGCTACAGAGAACGTCCTCCTCATGGTGGACACCCGGTAAAACCCAGGGGACCCCGAGGAGGATGCCCCCAGATGACCGCAGGGGCCGGTCCAGGACCCAGAGAGTGAGGCGGTCCCACAGGTAGGTGGGGCCCAAGCCATTTAGAGTTTTAAAGGTTAACACCAACACCTTGAATTGGGTCTGGAAAACTATCGGCAGGAAGTGCAGAGAATGGAGCACTGGTGTAATGTGCTCACGTTGGCCTGTCCCATTCAAGAGACGGGCCTCAACATTCTGCACCAGCTGCAGCTTCCAAACCAGCACCAAGGGTAGCCCCACATAGAGTGCATTGCTGTAATTTAATCTTGAGGTAATAAAAGTATGGATGATTGTGGCCAGATCAAAGTCCGAGATATATGGCCTAAGCAGACGCACCAGATGTAACTGGCAAAATGCCCCCTTTGCCATAGCCTCCACCTGAACATCCAGGCAAAGCTGCGGGTCCAGGAGCACCCCCAGACTCTGAACCTGTTAGGGTTGAAGGGATCTAAGGTGGGACCATGGACCCTGAAAGCCAGCCCACCTCGTTCACTCACACTCTCGTTCACAGACGCTCAGGACCCCATCCTTTTGAGAGGGGAAAAACAACCCCTCAGGATCTTAGGTGGCCCTTTACTTCCCAACCGGAAAGAGGTCAGATCATCATATGGGGGGAGAACCAGCAAGACCTGGAGTGAAGCCTCTCTACTCACTGTAGATCTTCCACTCACCAGTTATCCCCATACATATCCCCACCTCCACCGTGTTCAGGGGAGAAGTTAGTGTAGGGAGCAAGTGAAGGGATGGAGGGTCAAGACCCCAGGTACACAAGGAAGGGCCCCTACAGTGCACTCCCACTTTCACCCTCATGGGAGGGGGAACCTCGACGGAGTAGGGAGTACAGGATACACCCACGGTGCCATACACCCCCACTTTCACACAGTCCACACCACAACTTCTCTCATGTCCTAGAGTCACCTTAATCACTCACCCACCCAGCCACCCGTTCCTCTCACACCCTTCACACACCCACACAACTCTTGTTACACCCACACATGCACCCACTCACACCTACAGCCACACACACACACTACTTAGCTCAGACAGAAGATTCCAACTGCACACAGGGGGCCAGTCTCACACTGCTGCTGATCACCGGCAGTGCTGTGTTCTTCTGATTGCCCTTAAGTTGGGTTAGCCACACCCCTCTGTGCACGCAGCTGCGTGGAGCAGCACAACGCACTGGAGGGTCCTGCCCTACCACTGTCTTGCGGCATCTGTTGGGGTCCGCCCCCATGTCTGTGACCATGTGCGGGGCCGCAGCCTCCACTTCTCCCTCTGTGCATGAAGGGGCGTGTCCCGACATCCCTTTGCTGCTGTGCTGCGTCTGCCAGCCACTGCCCCACCCCTTTCTGGGCCAATACAGCTGGCTGCAAAAGCGGGCCCTGACAGAGCCTGAGAAACCAGGGGAGGATGGACCACATCAATGATGCGGGCCACTACCCCCCCGGCCCTCCCCACAACCATCACCTCCATCTTGTCAGGATTTAGTTTCAGGCAGCTTGCCCTCATCCAATCCCCCACAGCCTAAACAGCCGACAGACTTTGGGTAAGCAATGAGACTACTGGGCCTGAGTCAGAGGAAAATGAGAGATATAGCTGGGTATCATTAGCATATTGATGACACCTCACCCCAAACTCCTGGACAACCTCCCCCAGAGGCTGCATATACACATTGAACAAGAGAGGGGACAAGATGGAACCCTGTGGAACCCCACACGTGAGGCCCCGGGACGAAGATTAAAACTCCCCCTGGACCACACGCTGGGTTCTCCCAGCTAGGGCTGAAGCAGAAAGTTGCAGCAGTAGCTATTTCCGCTGGAAATAGCGTTTCCGCAATTAGTGGTATGGTGTGGCAGAGGCTTTCATTCCGCTAGTTTCATTCCGCTACTTCCGCAGTTCCACTAATTTCATTCTGCTACTTCCACAGGCTTCACAAATAGCGGAAACATGCCATTTTTGCTACTTCCACCATTCCGTCAGCGCTACAAAATAGCGGAACAGCGTTTTTCCAACAGTTTCCAACAATTCTGCAATTTTTCCAATAGTTTCCGAATTTTCAGAATGCCAGCAGAATTAGCAGAATGAAGGCAGAAAAGCTGCGGTGTGGTGCGGGCAATTCTGAAATGGCAGAATGGAATCACGGTGTGGTAAAAGCTGCTGCCGCTTCAGCCCTACTCCCAGCCAGGAAAGAGCGGAACCATTCAAGAACAGTCCCGCTAATCCCTGTCCGGTCCCTCAGCCGAGTCACCAACAACTCATGATCAATGGTATCAAATGCAGCCAAGAGATCTAACAGGATCAACAGGGTTGAGTGACCCCAGTCCAACTCACGGGAGAGGTCGTCGACCAAGACCACAAGCGCAGTCTCTGTGCCATAACCCGGACGAAAGCCCGACTGCGAGGGATCAAGAAAATTGACCCGGTCCAAATGCCCCTGAAGCTGCCGAGCCACCACCCGTTCAATAACCTTCCCTAAAAAGGGAAGTTTAGAGACTGGCCAATAGCTGAGCAGGACGCCAATGTCCAAAGATGGCTTCTTGAGCAGGGACCACACCACTGCCTCTTTGAGACAGTCCGGCACCCTGCCCTCCCTAAGGGAGGCTTTGACTATCCCCGCCAGCAATGGCCCCAATGTCTCCCAGCTAGCCTTAACTAGCCAGGATGGGCATGGATCTAATTCACAATGGGTGGCTCGCCCAGTCCCAAGATCATCCCCCGCATCGGGGGGCAATACAGCCTGAAACTCATCCCACAAAACAGAGCAGGATGGGCCTTCTACTTCCTCTGACCCATCCTCTGCTAAAAATGTTGCATCAAAACTGTGGTGAATTTGACTGATTTCATCCACAATGAAATTCACAAACAAATCACAGCAATCATTTGATGACTCTAAGTCTAGGCAGAGGGAGGCCGGACTGACCAGCCCCCTCACCACCCAGAACAGCTCAGCTGGGCGAGACCTAGTGGACGCAATGAGGGCAGCAAAGAAAACCTTCTTTGCTGTCTGCACCGCAACGGCATAGCTATGTAACCAGACTCCATGCCGCAATCGGTCAACTTCAGCATGCAAGTGACGCCACCGTCACTCTAACCGCCATCCTTCATGCTTCATCCACCACAGCTCCTACGTGTACCACGGAGAGCTGCGTTCTTGGTGCTTTGGGAGTGGATGCCTGGAGGTCACACAGTTAATGGCTTCAGTCAACACGGAATTCCACATAGACATAAGGTCATTGAGTAAGTGGCCATCAAGGTCAGAGGAAACATCCCCTAGAGCTATCCGGAATCTTTCTGGTTCCATAAACCTTTGGAGGCAAACCAACCTAACTGGTTCCACACCATCCCGGGGACCGACATGCGCCAGGGTACCTGCATGGAGGAGATAATGATCCGTCCATGACAAAGACACCGTTGACACCTCCACCAATAATGGATCTCTCGCCTCAAGGCCTGTGCAAAATATCATATCTAGGGTATGTCCCTCAATATGTGTGGGGCCCACTATTCTCTGAGACAGGCCCATGGTTACCTTGGTGGCCATGAACTCACGCTCTGCCCCCCCAAGACTGGTGTCGGCATGAATATTGAAGTCCCCCAGAACTATCACCCTGGAGGATCGCAAGACCCCCTCCAACACCAGCTCGGTCAGTGCGAGCAGGGAGGCTGCTGTACAGGTAGGTGCCCGGTATATCAGCAGTATCCCCACTCTGTCTCTGGCCAAATCCAACACCAAATAGAGAGCCTCCACACCCACGACAGGTTGCACAGGAAATTTTTCATTTTTCATTTCATTTCATCTTTAATTTATACCCAACTCTCTCTCAACCAAAGTCGGCTTAAGGCAACTCACATCAATAATAAATACAATATTAGGGTTTTTATCCCACGCAGGGGAGACCCAACACCAAATACATCATAATACACAAGAAAACCCTCCCCTCCCATTCAACATTTCAATAATAAAAACATCTAACAATATGCCTTACTAAGCCATTCCAATACCCACTCTACCGGTATCAAACCATCCTTCCTTCCATCCCCTACTGCCACCAGGGGTAGTCCTCCCTCTCAACCCCTCTCTCACCTGGGGGAAAGGAAGGCCTCCTCACAACTTTCACCAGTAGAAACCTCACATTGGGCAACCCCACCAGCGACCCCTCCTTCCCAACCTCCAGGCCCGACTGAAGGGCATGACCAAAGGGCAGGACCCTTTGATCCTCCTTCAAGCCGTGTCCCCAACACGCGCCTCTGGCATGGCCAGCAGCCACCCCCGGTGTTATGGGGAGTGGCCTGGAAGGGGCCCTCCCCAGGCCTCACCCCTGCAAGGGGGGGGAGAGGGAGCAATGTTCCATGAAATCTCCTTACAGACCAGGCATCCTTAAAAATAATGGCTACACCATTATTTACTTTATGTATTAAAGTTCATTACTTTATGTATTAAAGTAACTGATAACTGGCTAGGCAGTAGCACTGCAGAGAAAGAGGGTGGATCATAAACTGAAGATTAGTCAACAGTGTGATGCTGTTGCAAACAAAATATGTTGTTTTGGGGTGCATTAGCAGTGATGTCATATTGAAGACATGGAAGATGGTAGGGATCGGCGAACAGCTCACGGTTCGGGTTCGGCCGTTCGGTTCAGCTGCATTCGGTTCGGCTGCATTCGGTTCGTCCGTTCCGTTCGTTTGTTCGGTTTGAATTCGTTTGGTTCGTTCGTTCGGTTCGTTCGTTCAGTTCGTTCGCTGAGTTCGGGTTCGGCTGTTCGGTTTGTTCGTCCGAACAGGGCATTCGGTTAGGCATTCGGCTGTTCGGTTCGACTGTTCGACTGTTCCGTTCGGCCTTTCAGGAAGTGTTGTTATGGGTTTGTTTTTGTTTTTTATATAGTTTTTTATTGGGTTTTCTTTTGTTCTTTCATTGGTTTTTTGGTTTTTAAATGGGGTTTTCTTATTTTTTTTTATCTAATATTATATATATATGTCTACACTAAATCTAACTGCTATTAACTATTCTAAATGCTATGAAGTAAATGGATTATCTAATAAGTACACAGACCTACTCCTACAAACACTAAAACTAAATCACTAA
>QEPC01015236.1:288319-318897 GCA_003113815.1 Sphenodon punctatus
TGAAACTTAAAGCAATCTAAAAATCCTACTCAACACCTGCTGTTCAGGAACAGTGACTAGCTCAGAAGGTGTTGGGAAGTGGGGAGGCAGATAATTAGTTTCGTTTCTTGCAAGCCTCTCCACCCCTGGTGCCTGGAAGTCTGCTCCTTAGTGACTGACACCTCCCTGTAACGTTTGACCTTCCAGTGAACCTTTTTTTGCCACCTGAACTCATCCGAACGTGATCCGAACTTACCGAACTGTTCGGCCATTTTGCCGTTCGGTGTTCGGTTTGTTTGGTATGTTCACGTTCAGGTTCGGGTTCGGGTTCGAGTTCGGTCGTCCGAACAGTTCGAGTTCGGGCCGAACTCCGAACTTCCGAACCGCATTCGCCCATCCCTAGAAGATGGTGGTGCCAGTTTACTCAGCACTCGTGAGACCTCAGTTGGAATACTGTGTTCAGGACTTCAAGAAGGATGTTGACAAACTGGAAAAGATTCAAAGGAGAGCAACTAAGATGATAAAAGGTGCCAGAAGACAAGCCATATTTAGGAAAGCTGAAAGAACTGGGTATGTTTAGCCTGGAGAAAAGAAGACTAACGGGGCAGTTTTTAAATATCCAAAAGGATGCCATGCAAAAAAATGGTGGACCTTGGTTCTCTAGTACCACAAAAGATAGAACAAAATGGAATAAGCTTCAATTGCAGCGATTTAGATTTTGGTTAAATATTAGGGGTGTGCAGCAGGCACATGATTCATTTGTTTTTGTTTACAAACCCCCCTTCATTTTCATGGGTTTTTGTAAAAAAAAAACTACAATCATTTTTGGGTTGGGGGGCGGGTTTCCATTTTTTTATTTTTTTTAAAAAATTAGCAAATTAAAAAATAACTCTGCATGTGCAAAATGTCTGCTGTACCATTCTGTGCATGCACAGCCCTTTCCCCAAAGGGTTCTGGTAGCATTGGTGCCATTTTGGAAAAGGAAAGCCAGTCTGTGCATGAGTAAAATGGCCACTGCCCATGCACAGAACAACTGCCCTGTTCCAAAATGGTGTCAATGCTGCTGGCACTATTTTGGGAAAAGGCACGCATGCGAAGCACATACCCTGTGGCTATTTTGCACAGCCACCATTTTTTATTTTTATTATTTATTTATTTTATTTATATAATGAAAATGGATGCTTTTCCCCTTTGTTTGCATTGGCCTGTCATTTTTGTATTTTAATTACTAAAACGAATGGAACTTCGTTTGCTTTAGTTATTTAAAAAATGAAAATGAATTACACAACCCTATTAAATACTATTTATTTATTTTTTATTTATTATCCTGCCCCTCCTGCCCATAGGTGGTGAACAGCAACTATCAATAAAACAATAAAACAGTTTTAAACAGTTAAAAATACAATAATGCAGGGGGGAAAAGACCCTCGCCCCCTACGCCCACCTCACTGAAATTCTGGCAGAACAGCCAGGTCTTACATAAATGCCGAAATAGCAGGAGAGTGGGAGCCAACCGAGCCTCCTCCGGGAGCGAATTCCACAGCACAGGGGCGGCCACCGAAAAAGATCTAACATCGATGGCCACCCACCTTGCCCGGGGAACCTCCAAAAATGCTCCCATAGACTATCTAAAGGGTCCCATGGGCACATGGGGAGTGAGGCGGTCCCGCAGGTAAGTAGGGCCCAAACCGTAATGGGCTTTAAAGGTTAAAACCAGCACCTTGAACTTTATAGGTACTATGTAAGCCCCTAAAATGTAGGTTGTCTTTAAATGACATCATAACAGGCTCTGACCTGGGAGAACCAACTGTCAGAGAGAGAGAGAAAGAGAGAGAGAGAGAGAGAGAGGTGCTGCTGGGACCTTAAGGGGGAAAGCGTGGAGAAAGGCTGATGCTGCTTGAGCTTCTGGAGGGAGATCATTCTCAGGCCTGTATTGAGAACCCCAGAGCCTGAGTGGATAAATCACTGTGGAAGGCTGCTTCGCTGACCCATCCACAGAACATATAAATAGGCTGGGCGGAGACCTAGTTGGGCCTGGGGCTAAAGTTGAAGAAAGTCTCCTCAGAGAAGGCCGGGGAGCCAGCAGAGCATCTGGTGAGACACTCCAGACAGTGCTCTGAAGTCTTTCCGGAGAGTGGAAGCCACTGAACTCCATGTTCCCCAGACCCTGCCAAGTTCCAGCGCGCCTACGCAAGCAAGCTGCAAGGACTCTGGTTTAAACTTGAGGGTTGGAAGTTGTTAGTGGTGTTTCCTTCTATTGTTATTTTCATTCTCACTTTAAAGATGTAATAGATTAAACAGACTGTTTTATCTGACAGAAGGTCTGAAATGTTTCCTGGTTGCCCTAATCACAGAAAACTCTATTTAAAGGGCTCATCCAGGTGGAGGCACCACCAGGGTATATTATCATTATTAAGCACTGCAGTAGCAATCAGGAGCCTCCCCTCAAATCCCCCAACACAGCCGGGACCCCCAGGACTCCTGTCTCTGTTAAGCGAGCACCACTTTTAAAAAAGGTTTACAATTAGGTTTTTTAATTTACAGTTCCAAGCCAAATCCGGTTACAATTAGGAAAAAATTCCTGACTATAAGAATATGTTGGGCAATGGAGTAAACTGCTCAAGGAGGTTGTGGAATCTTTTTCCTTGGATGTTTTAAAAACTCACTTGGACAATCATTTCTCTCTGGTGCTGTAGAGAAAGTGTGGTTGCTTTGTTGGTTCCAACTGTAAGAGATCGAGACAAAGTTGTTCAAATGAGATCTTTTATTGGGCCAACTTCTGTTGGTGAAAATGTGCAAGCTTTTGGGCCACAGAGGGCGCTTCCTCAGGCCCTTCTGATTTCATATGCTACATGTCAGAGGAAGGGCCCTATGTTGGAAAAAACCTTGTGCATTCTCACCAACAGAAGCTGGTCCAATCAATTATATAATTTCTTTGAACTACTTCATCTCCATTATAAGATATAGATATTCTGCCATAGAGCCGGGGATTTGACTAGATGGCTTGTGGGCTTTTCTAGAGGTGTGCACCAGGGACCCAGATCATTTTTCATTTTCATTTTTCATTTTCTTTATTTAAATTTTTCATTTTCATTTTCAGAAATATCAAAATTTCATTTTCGTTTTTGCTTTCATTTTTCGTGTTTTTCGTTTTTCGTGTTTTTCATTTTAATGAAAAACACATTTTCGGCTGTATCTTTTTCTGTTTTTCATTATATTTGGATGAAACATGGGAGAATTGTACCTACAATGGATTGCATTATGTGTGCAAAATTTCAGAATGTTTTGATAAAGGAATCCGATTTCATAAGCAGTTGAATTATATTTTGCAAAAATCTGCATACACATTCCTGCCTTTAACATATTTGTCTCCCATCTAATGTAGATGGAACTTGGCAAATGTATACCCCTCCCCAAGTTTACTATCTATGCCAACTTTTAGAAGGATTGGATAAAGGGTCCTGGTGGTATAAGCAATTAACTTATAAATGTATATCTGACAAACATCTTTGTAATCCAACCAGTGTACATGAAATTTGGCATCTAACACCTTCTGTATAATCTTTTCCAGATAACAGAAAAATGTGATAGAGGGTCCCAATTTTATAAGCCTGCACAGCATATGCAGAGAATAAGCCTATACCAGGGATTCTCTTACGTGTCACTGTGGTATAAGATCTGTTTGTGATGACAATTGGCCAGCAGAAATGTCAACCAAATATCCTCATTCTGTGCTGTGACCATCCCAACTTCTCTCCCCCACTTCTTACTGGAAAGTTGGAAGCATCTGTTAAGGAAAGAGCCAATAGAGATTCTCTCGTGTTCTATGTCACAGTGCTGCAGGATGTGATTGTGATGATAATTGGCCAGCCTGGATGTGTAAACCATGTCTCCTGATTTCTGGGATGCTATCCCCAAAGTACCAGTTATGTTCCTTTTATGCCCACCTGAGAGTCACCCCCTATGCCCACCTCGAAGCCACTACCGATTGGTTCTGTAAAGCTGGAAGCATGCAGTAAGTGGCCAGTGAATGTGTCTGTCAGTCTTTCGGGTAGCTCCCCATCCTCCCTCCTGCAGTCTCCCTCCCCTTGCCATGCTAGGTGCCTGCCTCTGACAGGCACTGTATGTGTTGCTATTTATCTGAATAATGGTCTTCAAGGGGACAAATTCAATTGCTTTTAAAATTCAGGCCCTTTATCAAATTGTCCTGTAGTTTGACAGAAATGACAGACAAGGTGTGGTAAACATTCCTGCCAAATGGGAATATTACGTCCCTCCACACGATTACCATTTCTGCCAAATTTTGGAAAGATTGACTAAAGAGTCCTATTAACAAACAGGATGGAATATAAAAATGTTACAGCCAGAAATGAATTTTCAAGTTAATGGCTTATAACATCGGGACTCTTTATCCAATCTTTCCAAAATTTGGCAGAAATAGCAATTGTGTGGAGGGACTAATATTCCCAGGTTTCATGGAAAGTGGATGGAAGATAAAGAAGTTGTAGCCAGGAATGTGTATGGAGCTTTTATTAAAATCACAACATTCAATTGCTTCTAAAATAGGTTCCCTTTGTCCAATCATTTTGAACATTGGTACACAAAATGCCCTACATTAGGGGTACAACCTTTCCAGATTTCATCACAATTGAATTAAAAAAAAAAGGTTATACCTAGAAATAATGTTTCAGTGTTTTTCCATTATTTCAAAAACAAAAAATTGTTTTCATTTTTGTTATTACAATAACAAAAAAGAAAATCAAATTTTTTGTTTTTGTTATAATTTAAATGAATTCCACACCTGTAGGCTTTTCCAACCTCATGATTCTATGCAGCTATATACATTTAGGCAAGAAAAATCAAATACATCAGTATAGGATGGGGGATATCTAGCTTAGCAGCAGTAAATGTGAAAAGAATCTAGGGACTGTAGTTGATCACAAACTGAACCTGAGTCAGCAGTGTGATGCAGCTGCTAAAAAGGCTGATGCAATTTTAGGCTGCATTAACAGCCTCACTTTTCAGGCTTTCAGAACACGTCTCTTCAAAGCCTCGTATCTCCAGCCGCCGCTGCCGACAACGGGGAGTGAATCACTTCTGACAGTGCAGGGAGCATGTAAATACTCCCCGCGTGGCTTTTCTCTCAATGCGGGGCTCAGGAGGCACTTTTAAAAGCGGCCATAGTGTCCAAGTCACGAGAAGCAATCATTCCACTCTATTCAGCGCTGATCAGACCTCATCTGGAGTATTGTGTCCAGTTTCAGGTACCACATTTTAAGAAGGACATTGGAATGGGTTCAGAGGATAGCGACAAAGATGGTCATGGGTCTGGAAACCAAGTTCTATGGGGAAAGGTTGAAGGAATTTGGTATGTTTAGCCTAGAGAAGAGAAGACTAGGAGGAGACATGATAGCGTGATAGTCAAATACCTGAAAGACTGTAACACAGGATAATTTCAGACACGACGGGTCATTTGGCCCGCCATGCTGAATCCTGGACTGGGATCTCTCTCAGATCCTGGTCCGTGATGAAACTGGCCTTTAGATGTGCCGGCCCCACCCCCCGTGCTCCCTCAGCCGGCCGCCCTCATCGAGATGGCCAATATGGTCGCTGCGCCCGATCCCATACTGCAGTTGGGGCCACGATTTGGGATGGGCGAAAGGTAACAGATGTTACTTTTGGCCAATCCCGGATTGTGGCCAATATAACCATGGTTCTGGAAATGAGGCCGGCCTCAGGTCCAGAACAGTGGTTATCTTTGACACACACACACACCCGCCAGAGATTCACTGTGGTGAACATCTGGTGGGGGTCAAACAGATGTTCATGAACTGGCTGCCACCACACGGGATCCACTGTGATCCACTATGGTGAACAGCGATTTCATAACGTCTGAAATTACCCACAGAAGATGGTGCAGACTTGCCCTCTGTTGCCCGTGAGGGCAGGACTAGAAATAATGGGCTCAATTTTTTTAAAAAAGCAGATTTCTGTTAAAATAAACATTAGGAAGATATTCCTAATGGTAAGAGCTGTTTGACAGTGAAACAAATTGCCTAGGGAGGTGGTGGGCTCCCTGATGGACATTTTCAATCAGAGGCTAGAAGACCATCTGTAGCTGCGGACTTCCTGGAGGGATGCTGTATCTGTGGATTTATTGGATTGAGCAAGGGTTTGGACTAGATGACCTCTGAGGTAACCTTCCAACTCTAGGATTCTACGAGATTTCGGAGTCTTAAAATACTTTTTGGATGTTTTGGAAAAAAGTTAGTACTTACTGAAATATATTAATTTAACTTCTAGTCGTCTTTTTGTTGATTTTTCCAACTTCTTAAACATACACCAATTTGTTTAATTTGTCTGGGGACATTGACCTCCATTGATGTTGTTTTCCTTGATAGCACGACAGGAGTGGGTGCTTGCTGGTTCTCTCCAAGCGGTGAGATGGATGAGAGTGGAAAGGTTGAGGCAACATCACGACTGATTTGATTTTGCATGTGAAGCTCCATCCCATTCCCCCACCCTTCTGCCTTTATAATACAATTTGCTGCCAGAACTGTCAGTAAAGTGGGGAAAGCAATTAATATGTTTTTCCTCTGTGTCTTTCAGAAAATCCTTACTTTTATGCAAGCAAAGCTCTTTTCTTAAAAATAAATAAATCACAGTTCACCTTGAGAAAGAATAAGAAAATAAAGAGAGCTACTGTTCCCCCCCCTGAACCCCCACCTTTACTCATTAGCAATGACAGCATGAAGTGGGAAAGAGCTCACCCACAAGCAGGAGCATGAATACAATTGCAATAAAGTAGATTCTAATTGTGAGAAAGAAACGGCAACTAGCCAAATAATTCTTTCAAAATCCACTTCCTCATGGACTGAACTAGGAAGAAATTCAAGAGCCTGGACTTGGAAGAAGCTGGTAAGCCAGGCAAAACCCATCATCCCATGTTGGCTCCTTACTAAATGATTCCCGCAGGCTTTGCTCAAGAATGGAAAATGGCCCCTCTCTGAGTGATTCATCAGTCTAGGTTCCCTTGTTAGTGTGTTTGTATCTCTCAGTAATAGGCACTAGTGAGGCTGCTCAAGCCATTGAGAAAACAGCAGGGAACCAGCTTGTCTTCATTTGGAGAGGAACATCTAATTCCACAAGGCCATGAGCTCCCACAACTTAGAAACTCCTTTCTCATTGTCGCCTCTCCCTAAGACACGAGGAAAGTGGGTATCTATTATTGGCACCACCTCCAGGACAAGTATTTCTGGTTGGGTGCAGGCAGCAAGCATTCCTTCAGCGAGCTACCTCTGCAAAGAGGGAGAAATGTTTGTGACTGGTGCCTGTGTATAATTGCATTCCAACTGCCAGAAAGAACACAGATATAGGACTAATAATTGGGACCTTCAGGAAGGGAGAAAGAAATGCCAAACACAGAAGGGTTAGGAGACTTGGAAAACATTCATTTCGGCCCCTATCCAAAATGTTTTAAAGCCAATGGGAGCTTTACCATTAACTTGATGGGGCTTTGTATCAAGCCCCTATTTATTTACTAATACAGCAACCTCTGAATGTTTCTTAAAACTAAATTTCTTCTGTATTCAATCCACTGGGTGCAGCCACACAAGACATTATCCCACTTTGGGCAGCGTTATCCCACATTGGGCAATGTTAACATGCAATGCAGTGGCTCGTATGCCTGGCAGATGTTCATCCTGCCTCAGGGTGAGGTGGGCAGCTAGCTAACACATGATGCATCCTCTGAAGAAGGCTGGAGATGCACCACATGTTAGCATTGCCCAAAGTTAGCATGCATGCGTACACCTCCCAACCCCCCTCCCCCATGATCAACTATTAGGCGACAGGGAAGAGCTCCTCCCAGGCCCTCCTTCCCCATGATCCACTGTTTGGTGGTGGGGAAGAGGCTGTGCACCCTTCCCAGGACCCCCTCCCACACAATCAGCTGTTATTTACTTATTTGTTTATTAAATACATTTATACCCCCTCCCCCCTTGCCAACGGCAACTTGGGGCAGCTAACAGACAATAAAACCACATAAACAATAATCTCAAAACCTAAAACAGTTAAGAAAAAAATAAAAACAGTTATAACCATAAAATACTGAATATGCACACAAAAAAAATACTCTACCCCAACCCAGAAACCCCTTACCCTTCCCCTCTTCCCACCAATTGCCTGGCAGAAAAGTTGTGTTTTACATTGGCGACGAAAGGCAAGGATATCCAGGCTGAGGTGGATCTCCATCAGGAGGGAGTTCCACAGCGATGGAGCAGTCGCCAAGAATGCCTGCCTGTCAGTCTGAATCCGCCGATAATGCGGGACTTCCAGAAGGGCACCCCCCAATGACCTCAGGAGCTACCCAGGGGCCCAGAGAGTGAGGTGGTCTCTCAGGTAGGCGGGGCCCAGGCCGTATAGGGCTTTAAAGATCAAAACCAGCATCTTGAATCAGGCCCGGAAGATTATAGGCAGTGCTCGGATCATGGGTGTAATGTGCTCATGGTGACCTGTCCCAATAAACAGGCAGGCCGCCGCATTCTGCACCAGCTGCAACCTCCAGACCATCACCATGGACAGCCCCATGTAGAGCAGATTACAGTAGTCCAGCCTCGAGGTGACGAATGCATGGATGACTGTGGTGATATTGGAGTCGAGACATATGGACGGAGCCATTTCACTAGATGCAATTAGCAAAAGGCACCCCTGGCCACAACCACAACCTGCAAATCCAGGCACATCTGCCAATCCAGGAGCACCCCCAGGTTCCACACATGAGGAACCAATGGAGGGCGGACCCTGCCCCAAGTAAGGGAAGTTTCCCCCTCCCCCCAACCACTGACCCCCTCCCCCCAAGCATCACCTCTGTCTTATCAGGATTAAGTTTCAATTAGCTTGACCTTATACAGTCCCCCACAGTGGCTAAACACCAGGACAGAAATGAGACTGCAGGATCTGGTTCAGGTGAAAAAGAAAAATATATCTGGGTGTCATCAGCATACTGATGACAATGAACCCCCCCCAGCTACAAACAACCTCCCCAAGTGGCTGCATATACACATTGAATAATAGAGGGGACAAGATGGAACCCTGCGGGACCCCATACGGAAGGCCCCCAGGGGATGCTGTACAGTCCCCTAGCAACTACTCCCTGGGATCTATTCACGAGGTAGGAGTGGAACCAATGTAAAACAGTACCATCCACCCCAGCCATATCACACAGGTGACCCACCAACATCTCATGATTCATGGTATCAATATCATGGTATCAACTGCCGATAGATCTAATAAAACCAGCAGGGTCATAAGACCCGTATCTAGTTCCACCAGGAGGTCATCAAGGAAGGTCACAAGTTCAGTCTCCGTGCCATATCCTGGATGAAAACCAGATTAAAAGGGGTCAAGAAAACTGACACGATCTAGGTGTGCCTGCAACTTCCAGGCCACCACCTGCTCAATAACCTTCCCTAAAAAGGGTAAGTTAGACACATGCTGATAACTCACCTGGGCATTCATGTCAAGTGATGATTTCTTGAGGAGGGGCTGGACCACCGCCTCCTTGAGGCAGTCCAGCACCCTATCTTCCTGCAAGGAGGCATTGGCCACCCCCGCCAGCACCGGCCCCAGCGTTTCCCTGTTGGCTTTCACCAAACAGAATGGACATGGATCTAATTCACAAGTTGTGGCCCGATGAGACCCCAGAACATCTGCCACATCAGCAGGTGTCACCAATTGAAACTCATCCCATAAACTCTGACCCAATATGGCATTTCTAACCCCTGGCTCCACCACTGCCTCCAAAATGGTGGCATCGAAGTCATGTTCAATGCAAGCAATTTTGTTAGCGAAGTACGCCAAAAACATGTCACAGCAGGCTTTGGGTGAATCCAGTTCCAGACGGAGAGAGGCTGGACTGACCAGATCCCTGACCACCCGGTACAGTTCTGCCAGACATGACTGAGCAGACGCTATAAGGGCAGCAAAGAACCTCTTCTTTGCTGCCTTTATAGCCACGACATTAGCTTCTCTAAAATGTTCTATACCGCAATCGGTCATCTTGAGTGCAAGTATGGTGCCACCATCACTCTTCCTCCCCTTGTGCTTCAACTACCCCAGGTCATCCGTATACTACAGAGACCTGCAGTGGTGAAATACCAGGAGTGGATGCCTAGCAGCCACTCATTCATTAGTCCCAGCTAGCCAACCATTCCAAAAGGCCACAATGTCATCAATGGAACATTCGTAGAGGTCTACAGGTATTATTATTATTATTATTATTATTTATTAGCATTTATATCGTGCCAGCGATGTACCTGATGCTTTACAAAAAACAAGATAGACAAAGTCCCTGCCCAAGAGCTTACAATCTAAAGACAGGGGGAGGGGAGACAGGGAAAGGGGAACAGAGGGAGAGACAGGTGATGAGACATTCATGAGGATGCGAGAACTCAGGTACACTTCCTTGGCTTGGTTATAGTAAATTGGGAGTATATAGATAACAGGTGGTGGATAATCCTGGGTGGGGATGATTAGAAGGCGTTAGGAAGGGTGGAGTGGAGTGGAAGAGGTGGGTTTTGAGGAGGAACTTGAAGGTGTGGAGGGTGGGGGCCAGGATGATGAGGGCAGGGAGGGAGTTCCAGACATTCAGGGCAGCAAGGGAGAAGGGATGAAGCCGGATGCGGGAGCAGGGGAGGTGTGGGGGGTGAGGGAGGAGAAAAAAAAGGAGCAGAGTGCTCAAACAGGGGTTCAGAGGGAAATCAGGGCAGAGAAGTAGGGGGATGAAGGTTGTGAAGGGCTTTGTAGGTGAAGATGAGGAGCTTGTGCAGAATACCCTCAGGAAGAGGGAGCCAGTGGAGAGAGGAGAGGAGAGGATGCACATGGTCGAAGCGACGGGCTAGGTGGATGATCCTGGCAGCAGAGTTTTGAACAGAGATGAGGGAAGAAAGGTGAGAACAGGGCAGGCCAGCAAGGAGGAGGCATGAGATGACTAGGGTATGAATTAGAGTTTTGGCAGAGGAGACAGACAGAAAAGGGTGGATCTTAGCAATGTTGTGGAGGGAGAAACGGCAGGATTTGGCAACCGAGTCAATGTAAGGTTTGAAGGTAAGGTGGGAGTCGAAGATGAAGCCCAATGGCAATTGACAGGGAAGAGGGAGAGGAAGGTCTGGGAGGGAAGATAAGGAGCTCAGTTTTCCCATGTTCAGTTTGTGTTGGCATTGAGACATCCAGACGGAGATATCAGAGAGACAGTTGGTGAGATGAGCATAAACAGAGGGGGAGAGTGAAGGAGTGGAGAGAGAGTTGAGTGTCATCAGCGTATAGGTGGTATTTGAAACCGTGGGAGGCAATGATTTTGCCTATGGATAGGGTGTAGATAGAGAAGAGGAGAGGGCCAAGGACAGAGCCTTGGGGAACCCCGACCGAGAGGGATAGGGAGGAGGCGGGGAAGGAGTTAGGAAGAGATACATTGAAGGAGTGGTCAGAAAGGTAGGAGGAGAACCAGTCGAGGACAGAGTCCTGGAATCCAAGGGAATGAAGTAATTCAAGCAGGAGTGAATGGTCAATAGTGTCGAAGGCAGCAGAGAGATCAAAGAGGACAAGAACAGAGTAAAGGCGGTTGGATTTAGCCACAATAAGATAGTTGGTGATCTTAGCAAGGGTGGTTTCAGTGGAGTGAAGGGGGCGGAAGCCATATTGGAGGGGGTCAAGGGAGGAGTTGGCGGAGAGGAGGTCAAGGCAACGGGAGTAGACAACCCGTTCAATGAGTTTGGAAGCAAAAGGGAGGAGTGAGACAGGATGGTAATTAGAGGGTTCAGAGGGATCCAGAGTGGACTTTTGGAGGGTGGGGGAGAGAGTGGAGTGTTTAAAGGCAGAGGGGAAGGAGCTGGTAGAGTGGGAGAGGTTGATGATGTGCAGGAGGGGAGGGGCGATGGTGGAAACAATAGAGATCTGGAGGTGGGAAGGAATGGGGTCCAGGGGGCAAGTGGAGGGGTTGGAGGAGGAAAGCAGGGAGGAGATTTCCACAAGGGAGGCGGGAGGGAAGGAGGACAGGAGAGAGGTGGGAGAAGGAGGGAGAGGGGAGGGAGTAGTAGGAGAGAGGACTTGAAAGGGATTTCCAGGTGGATCTTGTCGATCTTAGAGGTGAAAAAGAAAGCAAGTTCCTGAGCGGAGAGAGAAGAGGGAGGAGGAGGACACTGGGGGTTGAGAAGGGAGTGAAAGGCGGAAAAGAGGCGGTGAGTGTTAGAATAGTTTTTCAGACCTTTTATTTTCCTTTTCACTTTTTTTCTTTCTTGCTGTCAGGCTAACTATTAGGAGCGCTTGCCTCAGTTACCATAATCCTTTCTCAGTACATTTCTGTCTCAGGAGGGGCAGGATATAAATATGAATGAATAAATAAATAAATAAATAAATAAATAAATAAATATGGTCATATTTACCCTTTCCAGCTATTAAAATGCACTTAAATAAGCTTAGTATGAACTGAGTGTATTGCTAACAGTAGATTGGTCTGGGCTCGTACAGCCCTCTAGGCCCACTCATAGCCAACAGGAAGCAACCAGCATTGCATTGGGTCATTGGAACTACCTTTGGCGCTCCGGGTGTTCCGGGCGGCGGCGGCAGCACGGCGCTCCGGGCGGCTTCAGCGCTGGCTGTGGCTGCCGGATTCAGTGCTTACTAGGCCTTGCCTACATTAAATGTGAGGCAAAGAAGTTACACCTAAGAATGTATATGAAGATCTTTGTAAAATAAAATGTCAACTGCTTCTAAAATTAGATTCCTTNTCTTTGTAAAATAAAATGTCAACTGCTTCTAAAATTAGATTCCTTTATCGAATCATTTTGGAATTTGGTGCACATACTGTCTTCCATTTGAGGTATTGAAGGCCTTGAAGGCCTAGTATTGTATTAATATTTGAGGTATTGAAGACCTAGTATTTGAGGTATTGAAGGTCTTGAAGGCCTAGTAAGCACTGAATCCGGCAGCCACAGCCAGCACTGAAGCCACCCGAAGCGCCATGCTGCCACCACCGCCGCCCGAAGTGCCAAAGGTAGGCGATCCTTGGGTGGGGGGGTAGGGTGATCCCTGGGGTGGGGTGGGGTGTTAAACCACCCCCCAGCCAAGGGATCACCCTAGTACCTACCTGGTGGTGCGGGCTCCGGGTCGCTGGTGGCAGCCCGGAGCCAGGGACTTCAGGGAAATTTTTTTTTAAAAAAAACCCAGGCTGGGCAGGGTGGGTGGAGGGGTGTCCGCTCTTCCACCCATGCAGCCTGGACGGGGGAGGGGAAAGTGCTTGGGGTTTTTTTTTCTCTTTTTTTACACTGCGGTCATTCATTTCAATGGCTGCAATGTAAAACAATCCAGCACGACCGGTACCCCCAATATCCGGATTAATCCGATACTGCCGGTACAGCAAAATACCGGTAGTATCGGATACCGGATAATCCAAACTTCCCACCCCTACTCTCTGGGGTCTCTGAACATATGGACACTCCAGTGTGAGGGGTGTTGGTTATTAGCATTCACCTGTTAAGAGTTAATGTAGCTTAATGAATAAGGTGTTGGACTAGGGGTGAAATCAAACAAGACGTTAGCATGCTGCAGTCTGGGTTCGGTCCATGCAGCCTTCACTCAGCCCTCACACACATGTTTTGTGGGTTCAGTCTAATAAACAGGCAGTCCCCAGCATGTCTTTCGTACAATTGCAGGCAGTCCCCATTGGCAGCACAAGTGTAAGAAAGAGCAGAGAGCGGAGCAGGAAGCAGTCACTCATCCAGTGCGCTAGGCTTTCCCCCCGTGACTCTATGATGCTGGACACGCGGAGGCACTGCATGCAAACTAATAATTGAAATGCAGACATGTGGGCACCCATTAGCTTGGATTCGTCCGCACAGTGGGCTCACATTCTCTGAAACCACGACATGAGTGTGGGCTGTGAGTTCAGTGAGTGGAAGTCCCATATTTTATTTATTTATTTATTTATAAATATTTGTTAGCAGCCCCCAAGCATCTTGGGGCAGCTTACAGCATAAAAACACACAATAAAATTCATTAAAACATTGTTTTAAAAATACAATCCCCCCTACCCCACCCTCCCCTCCGAAGGTCTGGGCAAACAGCCAGGTCTTTCAGGCTCACCAAAACGCCAACAGACCTGGGGTCAGACGGACTTCCTCCGGGAGGAAATTCCAGAACCTCAGCCTGGCCACCGAGAATGCCCTCTCCATTGTGGCCCCCCGCTTTACACGGGCGACCTCCAAAAAGGTGCCCCTGGTGGACCACAGGGATCACTCTGAGGCGCGGAGGCCGAGGCGGTCCCCAAGGTATGAGGGGCCCAGACCGTGTAGGGCTTTATAGATCAACACTAGCACCTTGGATCGGGCTTGGTACGCTATAGGCAGCCAGTGCAGAGTATAGAGCACAGGTGTTATGTGCTTCCGCCTTCCCGTCCCCATAAGGAGATGGGCCGCTGCATTCTGCACTAGCTGCAGCCTCCGAACCAGAAACAAGGGAAGCCCCACGTACAGTGCATTGTAGTAGTCTAGCCTTGAGGTGATGAAGGCATGAATGAGGGTGGCCAAGTCGGGCCTGGAAATGTATGGACACAGCCTCCGTACCAGATACAGCTGGCAGAAGGCGGCCTTAGCCACCATCTCTACCTGCCGATCCAGCCAGAGTCCCGAGCCCAACACCACCCCTAGACTCCGAACCTGCTGGGATACAGGAGGGCAGACCCCCCCCCCAACCAGGGGAGCCAGTACCTCCTCACCCTACCCACCACCATCACCTCCGTCTTATCGGGATTGAGCATCAGTCTGTTCTGCCATATCCAATCCATCACAGCCTCCAAACATTGGGAAAGTAATGAGACAGCAGGACCTGGGTGAGTTGAAAACGAGAGGTACGACTGAGTATCGTCAGCATATTGGTGACATCGCACCCCGAACCCTCTCACGATATTCCCCAGGGGCTGCATATATACATTAAATAATAGTGGAGACAAGATCGAACCCTGCAGAACGCCACAGGTCAAGGCCCGGGGGCTTGATGTTTCAGCCCCAAGCACCACCCGCTGGCTTCTCCCCAAAAGGAATGAGAGGAACCACCCTACGACAGTCCCGTCCAGACCCCCAGGTCTCACAGCCATCTCAGCAGCAGCCCATGGTCCACGGTGTCAAATGCGGCTGAGAGATCTAGCAGGATCAAGAATGTTGAACATCCTGCGTACATGTCCTGGCGGAGATCATCCACCAAGGCCACCAATGCCGTCTCCGTATCCCCATATCCTGTGGGGGTGAACATCTGGCAAATGCCTAATGAACAGGAAGGTTCACCCCCATCTTATGTGGGCTAATATGGGCTAACATCCTGTTTGAAACACCCTTGGTTTCAGGCCACCAATCCTATGGCCCAAGCTGTGTGTGCACACATGCACGTGATTTGCATACGGCACAATGTGCCAGCAATGTGGATGTGTGGATGTGTGCAGGGCCCGTGCAGCTATGCACACACACAGTTCTGCACAGGATCGGGGCCAAGGCCTGTAAAATACTTTGAACACTGGAAATGCTAAATAATAGCATATGTGATGGAGTGGCTTGCTATTGGGTGGTAATAACCATGCACCACCCCATAACTTGCTGTTAATCAAAGCGCAGCAGGGAGTACTGTAATGCTTGAAATCAGACTGAGCTGATCAACATTTGGCTCTGCAGTGTGTACATGGCAGAGGCCGAGATTAGCATGGCTTTGGGCAAGGTTGATGCAGCTGCAAACAGCAGCAGGTTGCATGGCTTATGGCTCATCTCTACTTGCTTTAGCCGATATAGTGCATTGCGATCCCCAAGGCTGGTGGTCTTAGGGGTTTTCAATATTCATGCCGATGCCAGTGTTAAGTGGGCGGAGCAAGAGTTCATGGCTACCATGACAACTATAGGCCTGTCTCAGGTAATATCTGGCCCGACTCAAAAGTGGGGGCATAGTCTGGATTTTGTATTTTACACTGGCATTGAGGTGGAGGTCTGTTAGTGGGGGAGGTGTCATCTGTGCCCAGGGGCATAGCGTTAATTGAGTGACCCTGGTATAAAGCCAGGGGCCGCCACTCTCAGCTGTGGTTTTTCTTCCCCTTCGGCAGGGGCCGCAATGCTGCATGGGTTTTTTTGTGGTTTGTTTTAGTCCTGAGCTGCAGCAGACTCCAGGCAGGCCACCACGCTCAGCTGTGGTTTTTCTTGTTGTTTTTTCCCCAGGGGCCATCACTCTGTGTGGTGGGGTTGTTTTTTTTTGGGGGGGGGGTTGAGTCCTCCCTCCAGTTTTAAAGGAACACCCTCCCTTGCCTCTCTCTCCCAACTGGCTTCCCACTCTGCTCTCCACTCCTTCCCCCTCTTGCAGCATGCACCGGAAGGGGAGGGGCAGGCAGGGTCGCTTCCTGAGGTCAAACACAGTGGCGGGAAGGAGTGAAGAGGAGAGGAGAGGGTGCAGAGAGAGAAGCTCGCAGGCGCAGCAGCAGACTCTAGAGACACCGTTCACAGAGCAGAGCCAGGAGCTGAGGACTGAGCTCGAGACTGACGGAGCACAGTCTGAGACTAGCTCGGATTCTTGACCTGTCCCCCAAGTAAGAGTTTAGGGGTGGTGCATCCCACTCCCCCTGAACCCCACCATGGTGGTAGGATGGTGGAGTTCAAATGGAGGGGGGAATTNAGCCAGGTCTTTCAGGCTCACCAAAACGCCAACAGACCTGGGGTCAGACGGACTTCCTCCGGGAGGAAATTCCAGAACCTCAGCCTGGCCACCGAGAATGCCCTCTCCATTGTGGCCCCCCGCTTTACACGGGCGACCTCCAAAAAGGTGCCCCTGGTGGACCACAGGGATCACTCTGAGGCGCGGAGGCCGAGGCGGTCCCCAAGGTATGAGGGGCCCAGACCGTGTAGGGCTTTATAGATCAACACTAGCACCTTGGATCGGGCTTGGTACGCTATAGGCAGCCAGTGCAGAGTATAGAGCACAGGTGTTATGTGCTTCCGCCTTCCCGTCCCCATAAGGAGATGGGCCGCTGCATTCTGCACTAGCTGCAGCCTCCGAACCAGAAACAAGGGAAGCCCCACGTACAGTGCATTGTAGTAGTCTAGCCTTGAGGTGATGAAGGCATGAATGAGGGTGGCCAAGTCGGGCCTGGAAATGTATGGACACAGCCTCCGTACCAGATACAGCTGGCAGAAGGCGGCCTTAGCCACCATCTCTACCTGCCGATCCAGCCAGAGTCCCGAGCCCAACACCACCCCTAGACTCCGAACCTGCTGGGATACAGGAGGGCAGACCCCCCCCCCAACCAGGGGAGCCAGTACCTCCTCACCCTACCCACCACCATCACCTCCGTCTTATCGGGATTGAGCATCAGTCTGTTCTGCCATATCCAATCCATCACAGCCTCCAAACATTGGGAAAGTAATGAGACAGCAGGACCTGGGTGAGTTGAAAACGAGAGGTACGACTGAGTATCGTCAGCATATTGGTGACATCGCACCCCGAACCCTCTCACGATATTCCCCAGGGGCTGCATATATACATTAAATAATAGTGGAGACAAGATCGAACCCTGCAGAACGCCACAGGTCAAGGCCCGGGGGCTTGATGTTTCAGCCCCAAGCACCACCCGCTGGCTTCTCCCCAAAAGGAATGAGAGGAACCACCCTACGACAGTCCCGTCCAGACCCCCAGGTCTCACAGCCATCTCAGCAGCAGCCCATGGTCCACGGTGTCAAATGCGGCTGAGAGATCTAGCAGGATCAAGAATGTTGAACATCCTGCGTACATGTCCTGGCGGAGATCATCCACCAAGGCCACCAATGCCGTCTCCGTATCCCCATATCCTGTGGGGGTGAACATCTGGCAAATGCCTAATGAACAGGAAGGTTCACCCCCATCTTATGTGGGCTAATATGGGCTAACATCCTGTTTGAAACACCCTTGGTTTCAGGCCACCAATCCTATGGCCCAAGCTGTGTGTGCACACATGCACGTGATTTGCATACGGCACAATGTGCCAGCAATGTGGATGTGTGGATGTGTGCAGGGCCCGTGCAGCTATGCACACACACAGTTCTGCACAGGATCGGGGCCAAGGCCTGTAAAATACTTTGAACACTGGAAATGCTAAATAATAGCATATGTGATGGAGTGGCTTGCTATTGGGTGGTAATAACCATGCACCACCCCATAACTTGCTGTTAATCAAAGCGCAGCAGGGAGTACTGTAATGCTTGAAATCAGACTGAGCTGATCAACATTTGGCTCTGCAGTGTGTACATGGCAGAGGCCGAGATTAGCATGGCTTTGGGCAAGGTGGATGCAGCTGCAAACAGCAGCAGGTTGCATGGCTTATGGCTCATCTCTACTTGCTTTAGCCGATATAGTGCATTGCGATCCCCAAGGCTGGTGGTCTTAGGGGTTTTCAATATTCATGCCGATGCCAGTGTTAAGTGGGCGGAGCAAGAGTTCATGGCTACCATGACAACTATAGGCCTGTCTCAGGTAATATCTGGCCCGACTCAAAAGTGGGGGCATAGTCTGGATTTTGTATTTTACACTGGCATTGAGGTGGAGGTCTGTTAGTGGGGGAGGTGTCATCTGTGCCCAGGGGCATAGCGTTAATTGAGTGACCCTGGTATAAAGCCAGGGGCCGCCACACTCAGCTGTGGTTTTTCTTCCCCTTCGGCAGGGGCCGCAATGCTGCATGGGTTTTTTTGTGGTTTGTTTTAGTCCTGAGCTGCAGCAGACTCCAGGCAGGCCACCACGCTCAGCTGTGGTTTTTCTTGTTGTTTTTTCCCCAGGGGCCATCACTCTGTGTGGTGGGGTTGTTTTTTTTTGGGGGGGGGGTTGAGTCCTCCCTCCAGTTTTAAAGGAACACCCTCCCTTGCCTCTCTCTCCCAACTGGCTTCCCACTCTGCTCTCCACTCCTTCCCCCTCTTGCAGCATGCACCGGAAGGGGAGGGGCAGGCAGGGTCGCTTCCTGAGGTCAAACACAGTGGCGGGAAGGAGTGAAGAGGAGAGGAGAGGGTGCAGAGAGAGAAGCTCGCAGGCGCAGCAGCAGACTCTAGAGACACCGTTCACAGAGCAGAGCCAGGAGCTGAGGACTGAGCTCGAGACTGACGGAGCACAGTCTGAGACTAGCTCGGATTCTTGACCTGTCCCCCAAGTAAGAGTTTAGGGGTGGTGCATCCCACTCCCCCTGAACCCCACCATGGTGGTAGGATGGTGGAGTTCAAATGGAGGGGGGAATTTGAGGGTAGGGGGCACCTGGATCCTCCCTGATTCCAGGTGGGGGGAGGGGGTACCCGGGGCAGCTAGGGAACACAAGTGGCTAGGCTTGCTAATGCAGAAACCATGTTCTTCTTTCCCCCTGGGGGCTAAAGTTTGTTTGGGGGGTGGGGGTGAAGAAGAAGCAAGCTTTGCCCTGTCCGGGGTGGCCCTGCATCTTTGTTTGTTTTGGGGGAGGAGAATAGGGTGGCCAGATATTTAAATTTTAGAGAACACTTATGAAAAATGCAGGTTGCAGGGCTACATTGACTCCAATGCAGCCCTGAAACCTGTATTTCTCATAAGCATCATCTAAAATTTGCATATCTGGCCACTCTAGGGGAGAAGCAAGTTTTGCTCTGCCCAGGGTGGCCCGGCATATGTTTGTTTTGGTGGGGGCGGGGACACTCTCCATGTGTGCTTTATTATTTGCTTTCTGCTTGTGAAATGCTTGCAGTTGGAATTGTGGGAAACACCCAGTTGTAAACCATCATTGAGGGTGCAGTAAGCACAGACAATCTCCATTTTGAGGAAGGGCAAAAGCGCCTTTAAAATTAATGTATAGGTTAATTGCTTATACCACCAGAACCCTTTATCCAATCCTTCTGAAATTTGGCAGAGATAGTAAATATGAGAAGGGGTATAAACATGCCAGGTTTCCTCTACATTAAATGTGAGGCAAAGAAGTTACACCTAAGAATGTATATGAAGATCTTTGTAAAATAAAATGTCAACTGCTTCTAAAATTAGATTCCTTTATCGAATCATTTTGGAATTTGGTGCACATACTGTCTTCCATTTGAGGTATAATCACTCCATGTTTCAGCCAAATATAGTGAAAAACAAAAAGGATGCAGCCAAAAATGTGTTTTCCATTGAAACTAATGGAAAATGAAAACGAAAGCAAAACCGAAAACGACAATTTGATATTTATGAAAATGAAAACAACAGATTTAAATAACGAAAATGAAAAATGCAACAAAAAACGACATAGGCCCCTAGTGCACACCTCTAACCCTCTGTTAAAATCATGAAAATTCTAGTCATACAATCAAGATGATTTATCCTATCACTATGAAATGCTTTAGAGAGGATCACTTGGGTGAGGGGTAGAAACTGTTCAAATTTCAGATTGGTTGAGAAAAGGATGAGTTATAGGACTCTGAAATTTAGAGACAACCATTTTTTCTGTCTTTTTTTACTTTTTCTGTCGACAAATAAAAGTTTGTTTTAAACCATCTTTATCAATGTACCGAGGTGTCAGAAACTTCAACAGTGCATTCATATTGCCTGAGTTTGGATTTTGAGAATTTGTCATGTAGTTTTAAAGTCAGGATGTTATGCAGTTCCCATGTTATCCATGAGAGAGAGTGAACTTGCTAAGCTATGTCATGCATACACAGAACGCAGGTGCAGGTTCAGAGGGAAACCTGGTTCTTCCTCCTATCAAGGAGTGCTGCAAGGATATTTGTTGCTCTAGGAGGCTTACGGCAGTCACTGATCACCCCCCTCCCCCCTGAAACAGGAGCAGCTTGATTGGGGCCAGGGGTGAAGAGATGCCATTTAGAATGTGTGTTTTAAGTAGGGCTGATAGTATACTAGCGTCTCAGATTCTTGATTTTCACAGCAAGAATCAGGGTTCTCTCAGCTCATTATTGCAAATGAGAACGAGCAGAGAATTGCCTTGAATCTTGCCAAGAAAAATTAGAATGTTGCCCTTCCCCCGCACTTTAAAAAAAACAAAACTTGTACTGGCTGCCTCTCTCTGATTCCTTGACGCCGGCTCCATTTCTCTGAATGGGCAGGGGAAGAGGCAAGTTAATTGAGAAGGTGGTTGCCGGACAGCGAACAAAAAAACAAAAAAAATACACCCAACCCAACCACTGCACATGTGCAAAATGGTCGCTGTGGCCATTCTGCAAATGTGCGGCCTTTTCCAAAATGATGCTGGCAGTGTCGGTGCCATTTTGAAAAAAGGAAGCCAGTTTGTGCATGTACAGTCAGCGCCACATGTGTGCAAAATGGCTTCCCTTTTCCAAAATGGCACCAGCGCTGCGCTGTGCCTGTGCAGAACGACCATAGTGGGCATTTTGTGCATGAGCAGACTGGGTTTTGAATGTTCCTGAGATTCTTTTGAGATCTCGGAACATTACTAACATCTTGTCGGGATCTTGGTGACATTTCTCAATTTTTGCGAGAATCTTGTGGGAACTGGAACCGGTTCTCAAACCAGCCTTAGTTCTAAGTCCTGAATAGTTCCCCAAAGTCCTGGAAAGTCCTGGAAATTAGGAATGTGCAAATGCGGTTCAGGAGTTCGGAGTTCGAACCGAACTCGGTCCGTTCGGACGACCAAACCGAACGGCCGAACCGAACCGACTGAACTGAACTCGATCAGAACTCGGAAATGACCGAACAGTTCGGTATCATTCGGGTGAGTTCAGATGAGTTTGGGCGGCAAATACGTGACTGGGAGGGGGGGCCACCTAAGGAGCAGACTTCTTGGCAGCAGGAGTGGAGAGGCTTGGAGTAGCAGCCAGCCTACCCAATCACCATCCCTTTTTTCCTCAGACCACTGGCTTCGCAGTCTACAATTGGACATAGGGGACATAGGGTTAGGCTGCACAGAGCCAATGGGGCTTGTGATAAGGCGGGCGCAGTAAGTAACAAAAGTCATTGCCCTCCCCCCTTCCAACACCTTCTGAGCTAGCCACTGTTCCTGACAGCAGGCATTTTCAGAAGTCTCCTTGTTCCAGCAGTTGCTTCCTACTCCTATTCCTAATCCATTGCCATCCTCCTATTTCACCCATCCCGCACATTTACCTCCCTAGTTTCATTTATTTAGATTTGATTAGATAGATTTAGGTGTTATTTTTGTTTTTTAACCCTCCCTGTGTTCTTTCTCTCTACCCTCCATTGAATCCTCCCCTCCTCCTCCCTCCCTGATTCCCTTCCCCTATTTTTGGATTTATTTAGAGTAGGATTAGATTTATTTAGGTTTCATTTCAGTTTTGTACCCCTCCCTGTGTTGTTTGTTGTGGGCTGTCTGTGTTTCCTCCCCCATCCCCCAATATATATAAAATTTACAAGTGCATTCCTTGGGTTGGAAGACATGGAGAAGGGAAGCAGGAGAGGCCGGTCTGCTGCCCCTAAAGCGGGCAATGGGGCACGTGGCAGAGGTGGTAGGGGCCGTGTCAGCAGAGTGGCAGCAGGCAGCAGCCAGAGCCCATCACCATGCCCCAAACTCCACAGGCCTGATTTTGGTTGATCAGCTTCCGAGGTTCCCAGCAGTGGCACTAGTCGGGGGGTGGTTTGGTGGCGCTTCCTGCCAGCGTCCTCCACTGCCACGCAGGGCACTGGAAGGCCTGTAGTCCAGGAGGCTGCAGCTGCAGGAGTAGGTGCTTCAGGGGTGGGGTCCAATGTTCACCATGGGCCACTATCATCCCCCATTGTTGAGGCGATCCCCAGCAGTATAGGGCTGGTGGATCCCACCCCGGCTGCTAGAGGCAGGGCCCGATCCCCAAGCAATGGCAGCAGGGAGACAAGCAGAAGTAGCAGCAGCAGCTATAGGGGGCACAGGGAGAGTGTTAGCAGCATGGTGGGCAGTTCAGCAGCCTCAGGGTCCCAGTACTCCCCTTCGCAGGACATCACTCTGATTGGGGACAGCGAGGCAGACACTAGTCCTGCGGAGGAGATGTCTGGAGCTGAGGCGATGGCTGTCACTCCGAGAGCTGTGTCACCACCATGTACTGCCCCTCCCAGAAGCGCTGGCAGCGGTGCATCACCCGGTGCAGGCCAGAAGGCAGGAGGGGGCAAAAAATCCTTGTTCTGGGTGCATTTTAAGTTGGTGTGGGCGGATGATCCCAGGGAGGTGCAGTGCATTTTGTGCCAGAAGTTGGTGAAGTGTGGGCAGGTGCTCACCAACCTTGGCACAACTGTCATGGCGAGGCACCTCAAGTCATGCCACAGTGCTGTGCTGCTAAGCAGGCAGGCAGGGGCAGTGGACACCAGCAGGTTCCCGACTGCAGTGGCCAGTCGTCTGCCTCCATCAGCGGGCAAGCGTCCTGCTCCAACAGCTGCCTCTAGCAGCAGGAGCAGTATTGCTGCTAGGGGGGAGCAGCAGGAGCAGCAGCAGCAGCAGCAGCAGCAGAAGCAGCTTCAGTCTACCATGGAGGAGCTGGGGTGGAGGCAGCTGTCAAGTCCCTCGTCAGCTGCAGGACGTGGAGGGTGGCGTGGCTTTCAAGTGAAAGCCATGTGCATGTTGGGGGAAATGATTGCTCTGGATGTGCAGCCCTTCTCAGTGATCGGGGACATGGGGTTCAGGCGCCTGCTTGGCTTCCTGGCCCCCCAGTTTAAGCTGCCCTCATGCACTACCCTGAGTCGGCATGTGCTTCCAGCCTTGTACCGGGCTTTAAAGGAGTGGGTGAGGGCCACCGTCCACTTCACCACAGACCTGTGGTCAAGTTGGAACGCTCAGCACGCCTACCTGGCCATGACAGCTCACTGGTGGCAGGACCCAGAGTCAGCATTTGGGAGTGGCAGGAGGGGTCACGAAGCAGGGTATAGGTGGACCCTGCTTCAAACGGAAGTAATATATGGCCCCCACACGTCCCAGAACATTGAGGCAGCCCTGACCGCCATGGTGAGGGAGTGGGTCACTCCAGGCGCGCCCTTCACCAAGAGGTGTGCGATCACTGATAATGCGGCCAACATCTTGAGGAAAGTCCATGAGGGGGGCTTCACTAGCATCCTGTGCACCGCACACACCCTTCACCTGGTGGTCAGGGATGCTCTGGGCTTGGGGGAGAAGGGGATTGAGGCCGGAACCCTTAGTTCCCTGATCGAACGGGGGAGGAAGCTGACCAGTTTCTTTAACCGGAGCGTTAAGGGCAGCAACCTCCTCTGGGCAAAGCAGGCCAAGCAAGGCTCCCCATTGCACCAGTTGGTGCAGGATGTGTCCACCTGGTGGAATTCGACCTTCCTGATGCTCGAGCGGCTTCTCGAACAGAAGGCTACTTTGCATCAGGTACAACTGGTGACAGACAGCGGGGCACCTCCAGGGTACAATGGGGTGGAATGGGAGATCCTGGCACACACGGTCTTTGTTTTGAGACTGTTCCTGGACGTGACGGAGACTGTGAGCTCATTCTCGGCCACCATCAGCCACGTGACCCCTCTTGTTCAGAGTCTCCTCAGGAGGCTGGAGGAGATTCTCCAGGGGTGGAATTGTGGCCCTCAGGACAGGAAGCTGGCTGATGAGGTGGTTGACCTGGTACGGCAGCTGAAGGCAGGGCTGAAGGCACATTTCAAAGAGCTCCTGGGGCGGGCAGAATACATTCTGGCAGCCATGCTGGACCCCAGGGTCAAGGGCAGCATGGCACTCCAGACACCGCTCTATGGCCACTGGAAGGGTGAGCTGGTGGAGAGGGTCCAGCAGGCAGAGCAGGCTCTGGAGAGTGTGTGGCAGCAGCAGCAGCAGGACACCCCTGAGGATGGTGGGAGTGGGAGCACCCACTCCTTTCAGCCAACTGGGTCTATCCCTGCCTCCAGCCCTAGCGGTAGCACCAACAGCAACAGGCTGAGCAGCAGCAGCACCCCTATTGCCAGCAGCAGCAGGCCACCCTGGGGAGCATGGAGTCCTCCACAATAGGGCAAGCAGCGTGGCTGAGGGCAGTGATGGAGGTGGTGCCCAGGCAGAGTTACCAGAGGGAGTACGATGGCACCTCAGCAGCAGTGGAGACCCACCTGGAGGCGGAGCCATGCATCTATCCCAGCAGCGATCCCTTGGCCTACTGAGCTGGTAAGACCAAGGTGTGGCTGGCCCTGTCCAAAGTGGCCACGGGTCTCTTGTCCTGCCCACCAACCAATGTCCCCAGCGAGCGGGTGTTCTCCATGGCAGGGGACATTTGCTCTCAGTACTGCCTGAGACTGGGGGCCAAGTTGGTGGAGCAGTTGCTCTTCCTGAAGGTGAACCATCCACTGCTGGGATTCCATGAGATTCCCCTGGACACAGATTGATGGTGTAGTGACACACGCCATCCCATGCCAGGGACAGTCTTGGGACGGAGCTCCTCCTCAATCTGGGTTGCTGCTGCTTTGCTGAGGTGCTGTCCCTCCCTCCCAATGCCCAGCACCCGCCCTGCCTCTCTCACCCTTTCTCTCATAGTAGATGGCCTCGGTCAGCTTATCTGACTGACTGACCTAATGACGCAGGGTGGCATTGGGAAAATGTAACCCTGCCCACCAGCCTCTGGCTAAATGATCTCGGACCGCCTATATGACACTCTCTCTCTCTCTCTCTCTCTCTCTCTCTCTCTCTCTCTCTCTCTCTGCACAGTCTTTGCCAGCCTATCTGAGTGCCCTGCCAAGGTCCCAGCCTGCCTTCCCTACTGCCTCTCATGCCATGCTGCCTGTCTGCCCGCCCTGTGGGCAAAGCTCAAACCCTACCTCAGTCTGCCTGCTTCTCATGCCATTCTGCCTGTCTACCCACCCAGGTTGAAAAGCTTGAACCCTGCCCCAGTCTGCATGTCTCTCATGCCACGCTGCCTGTCTGCCCACCCAAGTGACCAAGATCAAAGCCTGCCTCAGTTTGCCTTACCCTGCTCATGCCAGAGTGCCTGTCTGCCCACCCTGTGGGCAAAACTGAAGCCCTGCCCCGGCCTGCCTGCCTCTCATGCCAAGGTGCCTGTCTTCCTGCCCTGGCAACCCTGGGTGATGTGCCCCTATCCAAATGTGCCCATGCAAGCCTGCTGCTGCCATCTTCTGCTGTATGGGAGCTCTTCCCTGGCAAATCCTACCATCCTGGCTCCATGGGTGCTGCACACAGGCAAATCCTGCTGCTGTCCCTGCTGTGCCACAGGTTCTGATCCCAGTCAATCCAATATCTGCTGCTGCTGCCAATGTTGCCTATGCTGTCTGTGCCAAGGGTTCTGCTGCCAGGCAATTCAATGTCTCCTGCTGCTGCCAATGCCGCCTATGCTGTCTGTGCCACAGGTTCTGTGTCCTGGCAATCCTATGTCTGCTGCAGCTGCCAATGCTGCCTCTGCTGTCTGTGCCATGGGTTCTGTGCCCCAGAAATCCAATGTCCGCTGCTGCTTCCAATTCCGCCTATGCTGTCTGTGCCAAGGGTTCTGTGCCCTGGCAATCCCATGTCCGCTGCTGCTGCCAATGCCACCTATGTTGTCTGTACCAAGGGTTCTGCTGTCGGGCAATCCAATGTCTGCTGCTGCCCCCAATGCCACCTATACTGTCTGTGCCATGGGTTCTGTGTCTGGGAAATCCAGTGTCTGCTGATGCTGCCAATGTTGTCTATGCTGTCTGTGCCACAGGTTCTGTGCCCACGCAATCCAATATCTGCTGCCACTGCCAATGCCACCTATGCTGTCTGTGCCAAGGGTTCTTCTGCCAGGCAATCCAATGTCTGCTGCTGCCTCCAACGATGCCTCTGCTGTCTGTGCCATGGGTTCCATGCCCTGGCAATCCAATGTCTAGTGCTGCTGCCAATGCTGCCTATGCTGTCTGTGCCAAGGGTTCTGCTGCTGGGCAATCCAATGTCTGCTGCTGCTGCCAATGCCGCCTATGCTGTCTGTGCCATGGGTTTTTTGCCCTGGCAATTCATGTCTGCTGTTGCTGCCAATGCTGCCTTTGCTGCCTGTGCCACGGGTTTTGTGCCCCGTAAATTCAATGTCTGCTACTGCTGCTGGTACTGCATGCCAGCCATGTGCTCCTCACTCTTGTAGATGGCCATAGTTCGGATGAGTGCACCAGCGGGTGAGGGCTGGGTGAACATGAGATTCACCACTGGGAGAGGCTTGGTCACTTTACAGTAGCACTTCTTCAGTTCGGTTGAGTATGACCCAAGCCTGCAACTCGTGGCCAAGCAGGGGTACCAGGCACCGGGCCCTGGCCGGGCCTTTGTTGCTGTTCCACCACTGCTCCACCAATGCCAACCAGCCTGCAATGCCTGGACGAGCAGGGGTGTCCGTTCGGTTCGGCAGTTCGGTTAGTCAGCCACTCCAGCCCCAGGACCCACTGTCTGGGTTCTGGGGCCTACATTACCAGCACAGGGTGCATTTGCTGAGGGGGAAAGGTAAGCTTGAGTAAGTTTGTGCGCCCCACAAAAATCTGCCCAGGCCACAGAGAGTCGGGTGCGGGCCGCACAACAATGAAGCATAGTGTCAGTCAGTCAGTTTATTGCGTGGTCTTAGACCATTGCATAATACCATACAACAAGAAGGACACAAAACATTGTCATCAAAAATACATCTTAATCTAAATATAAAATACAACTAAAACAGAAATATAAATAGATAAACTAAACTATGAATGTAGTGGATCGAAGCACTCAGACTCTCTGAGTGCCACATCACACCAGTAAAAAAAGCCCCTTTCACTAAGCCACAGGGGCAAAATCTGACAGGAGGGGCTTTAAAGGCCAAGAAATTGTTCCTGTCATTGGCCATCTGGGTAAGAAAGGCAGCAATAGCCTCGATAACCTGCTCCTCCAGGTTATTCAGTAGAGAGCTCAGAATAAATACTTCAGAATGACCTGGGTACTTATTCAGGTGCTAGGTTAGAAATTTCACCCTGGCCTTATAAAGGTGACAACTCAAAATCATATGCCCCACAGTTTCAGCAGTGACCTGGTCAGCAGGACAATGACGGTCAGCAAAGGGCACTCCCTGAAAACGTCCCTCTAGGACTTGCGAGGGGAAGGCATTAACATGGGAATGAAACAAAAGATGCTTTGCCCTCAGCGGGATGGATAACTAGTCAAGAGATAACTAGCCATACGGCCTTGCTCTGGTGCCCAATCCACATACTCCCTTAGATGTGAGGAGGCATTGATTTTCCCTATCTCTGTCTGCCTATATATATATCTCAATTTAGAAAGGACCTCCCTCCTAACAGCACCAGGTGGCTTATGGAACAGGTAATCCCTGGATATCCCTATCTCCGACAGATACGCCTCCCAAGTCGCTTTCCATGGCCTAACAAAAGGGTCTCCAGCTGCCTCCCTCAAACGTTCTGAGCACTGACCCGAGAAAAGTTTGCACCACAGTTTACCTGCGGCCTCAATGACCACTATTTGCCAGGTATCCTGGCCAAGTTTCAGGCGGAATACCACATGCAGAACAGATTTGGGGCTGCCCAGAAGTTTCACCAAGAACCTGGCCTGCACTAAGTTCAACTCCTGGGAAAAACGGAGGACCCAAACTCAGCCCCATAAAGCAGGTGAGCCCTCACCTTACTTTTCAGAACCCTCAGGACAAGATGGAAGGCATTCCTCCTTTGATGCAAAAATATACCGAGAATTGCCTGCAATGGGGCTCTAGCCACCACCAGGACTCTATTTAAATGAACCCTCCAATTGCCTGATTTGTGAAAATAGAGCCCCAGGTAGCAAAACGAGGAAACCTCCTGCACCTGATGACCACCTATATCCCAAGCGAAGGGACTAAGCTTTCTGCTGGTGAACACCAGCACCTTGGACTTATTGTAGTTCAATAGCAGGTGATTTTCGGTACAAAAAGAGGCAAATGCATTGAGTTGCCGTCTAAGGCCTATTCTTGTCTGAGACAACAGTACAACGTCGTCTGCATAAGCCAGACATCCCACCGCCTTGGACCCCAGCTTAGTTGGAAAAAAACGGGAGTCTGCCAACAAAGGAATGACTTTGTTAATGTAAAAGTTGAACAGAGTCGGGGCCAGGACACATCCCTGCCTCACACCCTTGTGAGTGTCGACCGGGGCTGTGACAGGTCCAGCCATTCCCTGAATCTGGCATGCTGAGAAATGTAGTTCCAGCACGACAGATTCAGGAAATGGCTGCGGGATGTTTTGTAAACAGCAACATCGGTGGCAGCAGCAACAGTGTGTATGAAACTCTGTTTTACTTACATACTTAAGTGTGTATGTGTGTGAATATTGTGAATTTTGAACCAAACAGACGAACCAAACGCAGCCGAACTGAACGAACCAAACGCAGCTGAACCAAACAGCCGAACCCGAACCGCGATCTGTTCGCCCATCCCTAGAATCAGCCAAGGGGTTGGAGCAGAAATTCTGGCTATAGTGGAGATGGGGATCAAGTACATAATAATCGGGTGGGAAGGAGCTTGCTGTCCTCAACTTCAGTGTTTCCCCAACCTGCAGAGAAGGAGAGGAGAATTGGGGCTGAAAGACCAAGGCAAATTGTGGGTGTATGGAACCTAAGGGTGTTTTCAGACAAGACACTCTCCACACACTATACATGTTGCAGGGCACCCACAGGACAACACTGCAGCCCTGCAACATGCATGGTGGGTGGGTGGTGGGCAGGTAGTAGGTGGAGAGTGTCTTGTCTGAAAATGTCCAATGATGTAAGTGATCACAATTTGTGAGACTGTAAAACGTCTTTACTGCTCACATGATGTGCAAATTAAGGTGGGAGTCTTAACTTACAATTTCCATGCTTTTTGGAGAATAACTGAATATGTAAGAGCCTCAACGCTTCTTAAAATGAAGGTTTTTTGATCCAAGAATTATATTTTTATGCTATAAAGTGCTCCAACTACCGATTGGCAGGAGCAGTGCTATAAAATTATTTCTTCTTCTTCTTCTTCTTCTTCTTCTTCTTCTTTATTATTATTATTATTACTACTACTACTACTACTACTAATAATAATAATAATAATAATAATAATAATTAATAATGTTTCATACAATGATGGTGGCCACTTCAGTTCATGTTTTGTTATATTTTGATGTAACTTTTCCATAAAAAATAATTGTAATCGTTGAAGGTTTTAAGTAGAGCTGAAATGGATAGAGGCTTTATTATTCATGAGAAATATTCACATTTTTGGGTGGCTCTTGGGAACCCAAATAATATCTGTGACTGAAACTGGTACTTGCATATCTGGTTTTGGGGCATGTTCCATTTCATTTTCTCAATTTTTTAGTTTGATAATTTTATGGTTTTTTTAAATATTTGGGATACTATTTTGGTTATTTATTTATTTGTATTTATTTTTTTACAATTGCTCTGTAGTGCTAATATTGCTGAAGTATAGTAATATAACTATGGCACCGAGACGGCGTTGGTGGCCTTGGTGGACGACCTCCGCCGGGAGATGGATGCGGGACGTTCGACATTTCTCATCCTGCTCGATCTCTCGGCCGCTTTTGACACCGTGGACCATGGGCTGCTTTTGAGACGACTGCGTGACCGGGGGGGTTTGGACGGGACTGTTCTTGAATGGTTCCGTTCATTCCTCTCGGGGAGGAGCCAGCGGGTGGTGTTGGGGGAGGAAACATCGAGCCCCCGC
>QEPC01015236.1:325364-338755 GCA_003113815.1 Sphenodon punctatus
CCCCCCCCCCCGACTGGAGAGGGAGAGAGAGAGAGAGAGAGAGAGAAAGAGAAGGCACTCTCTTCACCTGCTCCTGGCCACTTCCTGACCCCTTGCTCCCAACAGGGCCTCTGCTCTGGGAGGCCCTGTTGGGAGGGGCCCGGAAGTAAGCAGCCAGAAGGAGCTCAGCGGGTGAAGAGCACGCTCATACTGCAAAAAACTGCTGGCTCGCCATGCCACACCACCACCACTAGGTCTGCCACCACTATGATGGGGTAAGTAAAGGCAACTTGCACGCTGCCTGAGGATTTTGGGGGGAGAAGGGTCTGGGGCCAGGCCTGAGGCACTGGGGGAGGGTTTGGGGCAAACAGGCTGCTGGGGACTGGTTTGAGGGAGGGGGATGCTGGGGGGGGATGGTTTGGAGGGAAGGGGCTGGGATACAGTTTGCTTGGACAAGTATTTGCAGTAACGTTAATGAAAAGGGGCACAAATGCCTACATAACGTGTGCAGTTTAACTGGAAAGAACATTTTCAAATGGTGCTTTGCTACCTATGCTACAGTGTGTTCTGTAGTCTGAGCTAGCTGTTAAGGTACTTCTGTTTTCTCTGCTACTCTACTCCTGCCATCACATTGCCTGCTGGTGGTTATTGAAGACATGTCCCTGCCCAGAGGGCTTACAATCTAAGAAGAACAAGCCCTGGTTGCCCCCATGCACACTGGACTCACTTGACTACTTATTTATTTATTTATTTTTGAGAGCAGCTCAGAAATTTGGGTTGTCTGGTTTTACCCTGAGCAGATTTGGGGATGGAGGGAAAGGTTTGTGACTGCTTTTTGTCCCGTTTGACCCCTGTGGGCAACTGCAAACTGTGTCTGTTGCTGTGAGGAGAGGGGCTGTCTTGATTGGAGGAGCTTACTGCCACTCTGCTCTTCCCTCCCCCTCTCCAGGTAATAACACCCAGGGCGGGGCCCTGTGGGCACCAGCCCTTCGGCGCCAACCCAAAGGGTGTCAACCGTTGGCTGGGCCATTCAGCGTGGTGCCCGGGGGCCCCTCTGCTCGGCAGATTCCACATTTATTATCGTGTGGCCCATCTTTGCTGTTGCTGCTATTGCCCCGCCAATATCACTGCTGCCACTGCTGTTGCTGGACACGCTGTTGGACTCATTGTTCGCTGCTATCATTTTGTATTGTAGTCAGCATGTGGCCCTTAGCGGGAAGGGGGGATTAGGGGTGGGCAGCTTTTATCTTGTTTTTAACATGTGGTTTTAAGGGGGTTGGGGGGATGCAGTGGGTGGGGGTATGGGGAGTGGGTTAGGGTGGATAGGGCCAACCCCCCTGGTGATAGGAGGGGAGATGGCCCCTGGGGAGGGTTGGGGGGACTCCCTGTGAGAAGGGGAGTCCCGGGGAGGGTATTTTTTGTGAGAGGAGGAATCCCAGGGGATGCGGGGGGTGGGGAGGAGGTGGGAATGGGATGTGGAGGGGTAGGGTTTGTATGGGAGGGGGTGGGTGGAGGGGGATGGGCCTTGCTCCCCGGTGAGATGGGGGGCCATGGCTCAAGGGAACTCCCAGTGAGAGGGGGAATTCCACAGACTGGGGTGGGAGTTTGGAGGGAGTGGGTTAGGGAGGTCTGGGGAGTTTTGGGTGGGAACCTCTGGGGGCTCTTGGGAAGCAACCAATGGGAGGGGGTCAGGATAGTGTGGATGGAGAGGAGGAGATGACCATTGGGGTCGTTTTGGGTCATAGACGGTATGGTTGATGGAGGCAGAGGGCTCAGATGCCCAGGGGCCTTAGGGACCTTGTGGAACTTCAAAGAACCTGTCAACCACCTGAGAGTGTAGGGGATTTGGGTCCAGGGTCCCTCAGTGGGGGACTGATGCTGTTGAATGCAAGGTCCATAGTCAATAAGGCCCCGATAATACGGGATTTGATCCTAGATGGGGCGGTGGACCTTGCATGTATAACGGAGACCTGGCTGGATGAGGAGACCGGTTCAATTTTGGCTGATCTCGTTCCAGCCGGGTATGCCATGCAGCATAAGCCTCATGCTGGGGGCCAGGGTGGTGGTGTAGCTGTGATTTTTAAAGAGACGTGGTCATTTAGGAGGTATCCAGTTCCAGATATTCCTGGGATAGAGGCCCTCCATGTGGTGTTTGATTTGGCTGGGGGCAATTTGGGGATGCTGCTGGTGTACCGGGCCCCTTCCTGCTCAGCAGTATCCCTCTCTGCTCTATCAGAGCTGCTCTCAGTGGTGGCGTTGGGCTCCTCTAGGACCTTGGTCCTGGGGGACTTCAATGCCCATACCGACACCGGCCTTGTGGGGGTGGAGCGAGAATTCATGGCTGCCAGGGCAACCATGGATTTGTCCCAGGTTGTCAGCTGCCCGACCCATGTAGGGAGACATACCGTCAACATTGTGTCCTGTTCTGGTCTTGAGGCAGGTGATCCAGTAGTGGGGGATGTGTCAGCTATGCCCTTGTCATGGACGGATCATTACCTCCTTCAGACCAGTCTCTCAGTGCGTCACCTCCAGAAGGGGAAGGCGCCACTTAAGATGGTCCACCCTCGGAGGCTGATGGAACCTCATCGATTCCAGGAGGCCCTGGGGGATTTAACCCTGTACCCTGTCAGCCGCTCTGTGGATGAACTCGTCCAGGCTTGGAATATCTTGCTTGGGGAGGCTATTGACAGGGTGGCTCTGAGACATCCCCTGCCCCTGTCTCGACACCACATGGCCCCTTGGTTTACTGAGGTGCTGTGGGGTATGAAGCAGGAAAGCAGGAGACTAGAGCAACGCTGGCTTCGGAGTCATGCTGAATCCGACTGACTTCTTCATAGGGTCCATTTGTAGTCCTACATTGAGGCTGTGAATTGGCAAAGAAAGAATTCTTTGCCACCCTCCTAGCATCTGCTTAGTCGTGTTCAGTGGACCTGGTCTGGGTGGTGCATGGCCTAGTCAGTACGGCCTCCCTCTGCCTGGATGGGGACTTGTCCCAGGTCCTCTGTGAGGAGTTTGCCATCTACTTTGTAGGCAAGATAGCTCAGATCCAGAGCAACTTCAACACTGGATTAGAGATAGTAGAAATGGAGCATGAGGCGATGAGGACTCCATCTGGTCCTTCTTTCTGGGATGAGTTTCAGGAAGTGATGCTAGCCGATGCTGTGGAGATGCTGGGGTCGGTTAGGGCCACCAGTTGTAAATTAGATCCTTGCCCGTCCTGGTTGGTGAAAGCCTCTAGGGAGACATTGGGGCCGGTGCTGACGGGAGTGATCAACGCATCCTTTCAACAGGGGAGTTTGCCCCCCGGTCTCAAGGAGGCCATGGTGCGCCCCCTGTTGAAGAAGTTATCTTTAGGTGTGGACTCACACACCAGTTACCGACCCGTCTCTAACCTTCTCTTTTTAGGGAAAATTATTGAACGGGCAGTGGCCTTACAGCTCCAGGGTCTCCTAGACAGCATCAGTTTTCTTCACCTGTTTCAATCAGGGTTTCGACCTGACTATGGTACAGAGACAGCATTGGTGGCTTTGGTGGACAATCTCCACTGAGAGATGGATGCAGGACATTCGACATTACTGGTCCTGCTAGATCTCTCGACCGCATTTGATACAGTGGACCATGGGCTGCTGTTGAGACGGTTGCATGATCTGGGGGGTCTGGATGGGACTGCCCTTGGTTGGTTCCAGTCATTCCTCTCGGGGAGGACACAGCGGGTTGTCCTGGGGGCAGAAACATCTAGCCCCATGGCTCTGGACTGTGGTGTTCCGCAAGGTTCAATCTTGTCTCCTTTATTGTTTAATGTATACATGCAGTCCTTGGGGGAGATCGTGAAAGGATTTGGAGTGCGTTCCCACCAATATGCTAATGACACCCAACTTTACCTCTCTTTTTCAGCTGACCCAGGTCCTGCCATCTCCATGCTATCCCAATGTTTGAAGGTCATGGTGACTTGGTTGTGGCAGAGCAAACTGAAGCTCAATCCCAGTAAGATGGAGGTGATGGTGGTATGCTGAGCGGGGGAGGTGTTACCCCCTCTTGTGAAGGGGGTGGACCCCTCCATGGCCCATCAGGTTTGGAATACGGGGGTGTTATTGGATGCAGACCTCCGCCTAGATCAGCAAGTGGATGTGGTGGTGAAGGTGGCTTTCCGCCAGCTGTATCTGGTATGGAGGCTGCACCCATACATCTCCTGAACCAACCTGGCCACCTTGATCCATGCCTTCATCACCTCGAGGCTGGACTACTGTAACGCGCTCTATGTGGGCCTTCCCTTGATGCTGGCCCAGAGGTTGCAGCTAGTGCAGGATGCGGCGGCCCATCTCTTAACAGGGATGGGCCGATGAGAGCACATAACACCAGTGCTCCGTGCACTGCACTGGCTGCCTGTAACATGCCAAGCCAGATTCAAGGTGTTGACTTTGATCTATAAGATCCTGTACAGTCTTGGACCAGGATATCTCAGGGACTGCCTCACCCTCCACAACTCAGGATGGCCCCTTTGGTCCACCTCATAAAGCGGGGGGCTACAATGGAGAGGGCATCCTCGGTGGCTGGGCCACGTCTATGGAACTCCCTCCCAGAGGAAGCACGGCTGGCCCCAAGTCTGTTGGCTTTCCGTCGGGCCTGTAAGACATGGCTGTTCTCCCAGGCCTTCGGAGGTGGGGAGGGGAGGGTGGAGTAACTTCTGTATGAGGGGTGTTTTAAATTTGTTAAATAATAATATTGGATTTTTTAGATTTGAATGTGGTTTTATTTTGTTTTATACTGTTTTATATTTGTTGGAAGCCACCTCGAGATGCCATCGGCATGAGGGGGTGGCATATAAGTGTAATAAAATAAATAAATAAATAAATAAATAAATGTACTCTGGACTCACTTGGCTGAGGCTTTATTGTCGTTTGCTAGAACTGCTATCCTTGTGTGCTTGTTCTATTCCATTGATCATGACCATGTATGTAATTTTGGAGGTGGCTCCCTCTACCATGGGGTTGGCTCCACCTACCAAAGGCAACTTTCAGAATATTTTCCAGGGCAGTTTTAAATTCCCAATCTACCCCTGTTCTTGAAGATGAACAGGCTTGAGTTCTGGTGAACTTCAAGGGGCAGGGAGTTCCAAAGATGGGAAGAGACCACTGAGAACACCTCTGCTGGTGACCTTGCCATCAGTGCTTGACACACAGAGGGCGTGGTCAGAAGGCTGGTCCCAGCTGACAAAATAGATGGGACATAGAGAAGGAGGTGGTCCCTATTGTATGTGATCCCAAGTCATTTGTAGGTCATTTATGCAGTTGTTCTTGGTACGGTTAACAATAACTGGCATTGTGATCCAGCAAGCTATTGATTTATCTTATTGCTATTTGTAGAAATGGAGAGGCTGGCAGTGGCCCCAAATCTGTGAGAAGTCTTGGGAAGACACAGATTCATAGTGCTTCGCTACCTCAGGATTAGGTAGCAACACCAATCTTCTTACCCTTTCGAGTCCACATAGAGGAAGAGGCACACATTCATCTTAAAGGCTTTCTGATGTTTAGAGTTTATGGACTTTCCCCTCTCCAACAGACAGGTCCAGCTTCCCTCAGGGCCTTAAACTCTAGTGGGCGCTAACAAACATTCCACCAGCTACAGGGGAAATTGAACCTGTGCTGGTGAACGCTTGTTCAACAGATATGCCAGTGATCAGGTAGCTGCTCAAAAACGCAGTGGGTAACCCATAGTTGGAAATATAGGCTCGGGCAACAGGGATTACCAGGAGCAGGGGAGTGGGGGTGGTACCGCACCATGCTGACACTGCTTGTAGGCCCAGGCACCAACACTGCTCAAAGTCTGTGCTGCCACTGCTAACAGGACCCGAGTCCAACACTGCTGCTCCCAAGACACCACCACCACTGCTCACAGTAACCCACCACTGCTGTTTTCCCAACTCTCAGTAAGCTCTATCCTCAACCCACCAGGCCCCTGTTGCCTTGCTGTTACTGTGGTACCCTGCTGTGCGGAAAAACCCTCAAGATCGGGCTTCTATTAAAATCATAGAGTTGGAAGGAATCTCTAGGGATAGGCAAACAGAACTGAGTTTGGAAATTTGGTTCAGTTCAGTTCAGAAATTTGGTTCGGAAGTTCGGTTCGGTTCAGTTCAGAAATTCGGTTCGGAAGTTCGGTTCAGTTGACTGAACTATTCGAGTTTGGTCCGAACTACGAACTTCCAAAGAAAGTTTAGAAATGCAAACCTCATTGAACTAAATGGAATATTATCTTTTAGGAATGGGCGAACAGAGCCGAGTTCGGAAATTCGGTTCGGTTCAGTTTGAAAATCAAGTTCGGTTCGGTAGTTCAGTGCGTTCGACCAAACTGGTTGAGTTCGGTCCGAACTCCGAACTTCCGAACCACGTTCCCCCATCCCTAGGAATCTCAAGGGTCATCTAGTCCCCCCACTTGGATGCAGGATGACTGCAGCTACAATATCCCCAATAGATGGATGACCAGACTCTTTTTGAACACCTCCAGCAACAGAAAGCTTACAGCATCCATAGGCAAGTTCCATTGCTGAACACTCTTATTCTTAGGAAACTTTTCCTAATATTAAACTGAAATCTGCCTGCTTGTAATTTGAACCTACTATTTCTAGTCTTGTCCTCTTGTTGGAAACTGAAAGGGGTTCAACTGCTTTTCTACACCTTGGGTGAATCCTATCCCTTTCCAAGAGGTATTCAGCTGCCCCTGTCCAAGAGGGATTCAGCTGCTTATATTCCTTCACCTTGGGTGAATCCTATCCCTTTCCAAGAGGGATTCAGCTGCCCCTGTCCAAGAGGGATTCAGCTGCCTATATTCCTTCACCTTGGGTGAAGCAGGTCCCTTCCAGTTCCCGGGATCAAGTTGAAATACTACTGTTTGAGAGGGTGGGGAATTACTCCTCTTCTATTTACTAGTAATGAGTCTTTTGTTCAATCAAATAGGCATTTATTCAATAATATCAGAACAATTAGCATACCAATTATCAAGAGACACTTGCATCCAACATTTGCCCTCACCTGCTGACTACTTCAAATACATACAAAAGCACATATTCTTACGTGATCAGAGGCCAGTGGTCTGGTTCCATAAGGAGGCAGGAAAGGGGCCCAATGGTGCTGAGAGAGAGAAAGCCTAGCTGCCAGGCACGAGGCAGGACTTCCTAGGGAGAAGTCCCAGAGTGGGCGGATCACTGAGCTAGTCGGTGCTCTGATAAGAGCTAGTGACTGAGGACCATGAAGGCCAAGAACTGATCCAGAGGCTGACCTTATATACAAGTTTCCCTTACTTATCCATGTTAAGGGGCTGTCAGTACTGAGGTGGGGTACTCCCATTGGTTGCTCAGATCTGGGGTTCCTTCTGCCTAGTCATTGGTGTGTGTGCTTGCCCTGGCCGATAGGGTCTGGCCCACCCCTCCCTCTGGAGGGGGGCTCTGACCCCTTGGCCCTGGGTCAGCCCACATCCTTCTAAGAGGAATCTGGTTATCAGATAAGGCCATTTCTGCTTGCTCTTACAGTTTAACTCTGGTATCAGGTCCTGACCTTCCCGCTGTTCTTGTGGATTATTGTTTGGGAACACAGGGTTTTTGCTCTTCTCAGCATCACTGCTTCCTCCTTTGACCAGTTTGATTATCTTCCCTACTAACTCTTCATGTTCTTTTAAATCAATGAATTAGCACATGTGCTTAGTGTCTTGCCTAATTTCTAACATTCTACATAGTCCTAAATAGCAGCTATAATGGCCTACACAGAAGTTACATTAAAAATGTTACATACGTATACATCCAGTGTATATTTTTGGATACATTGAAAGAAGAGTGAGTTACAGTAACAGTCAATGTCTGTTCTGGCACATTTGTGTCAGAAGAAGCACTTCTGATTCAGTCACATTGTAGCAGGGAAATTAGCATCTTATTTGGGCCCAATCCATATCATAACACTCTGTGACAATGGAGAATAGTACCTTACCATCTTCTTTACAGCAGCCCTTTCGGAATTTAAAAACTGTAGCATGTCTCCACTTAATCTTCTCTTTGCTAGGGTAAACACACCCAGTTCTTTCAACCATTCCTCATAAGACTTACTTTCCAGACTGTTGGATATCTTTGTTGCCCTCCTCTGAACCTGCTCCAGTCAGCAGAATAGATGGAATGATTACTTCCTGTGACTTCGAAACTGCTTTTTCGAATGCAGCCTGAAATTTTATTATGCTTTTTTGCAACCACATCTCATTGCTGATTCTTCTTCAGATTGTGATCAACTACAATCCTTACATCCTTTTCACATTTATTTATTTATTCATTCATTCATTTTTTACCCCGCCCTTCCCAAAGAGGCTCAGGATGTCTTACAGTGTATAAAACAGCATTTAAAAATCCCCTAGTCCCCTCACCAACCTTTTCCCTAACAATTCCACCCAACCCCAGCCAACTATATCCCTGACTGCCAATCACTCAGCCAAGCAAAAAGGTCTTACATCTCTTCCGGAAGAGGAGCAGACTCAGGCTTAGGCTGGCGGAACTCCAAGGGGAGGGACTTCCACAACTGCGGGGCAGCTACCAAGAACGCCTCTTTGTGTGTGCCCTTGGGTATTTTCAGAAGAGACACTACCACACATAGCCACTCTTTAACACACTTAACACACACACACCGGGGTCACAACCACTGCCAGATGTTCACCACACTTTGCTATGAACTGTGGTAGCAGTTACCAATGGCTGTGATCTCGGAAAATTGTGGTGAACAGCCGGTGGTAAGTGCTACCACGGTTTGGGGTAAAGTGTGGTAAGGTGCACCGTCATGTCTGTTCTAGGTATCGGAATACCTTGGGGCAAGGTGGCAGCCACCCATTACCCCAGACTGGATCTAATCGTGGTAACGTCACTTCTGAAAATACCTCTTGTGAAAACTTCACAGACACATGGTACCTGCAAGAGAGCACTCCCAGCCAACCTCAGAGGATGCAATGGGAAAAGATGGGTATCCCCCCCATCCTGTACTTATGTGTTTAGATTTTGGTTTTCGCCAGCATTTCGCTTGGCTGCTTTAGCAGGAGGGGTGGGGTAAAAATCTATTAAATAAATAAAATAAATTATAAGACCTTCCTCTTCCACCAGGCATTCGGCAGGGCAATGGGGGAGGGTGGGATGGGTTAAATGGGCATAGGGGTTATTTATTTCTTTTATTCAGACTAGTTTGTTGATTGGATTTGATTGTTGTTCTTAATATTCTAATAATTTTAATGTATTATTTATCTGATGTTTTATTATTGTTGCACACTGACCCAAGTCCCCTTCTGGGGGGGAGGGGCAGGATAAAAATAAATAAATAAATAAATAAATAAAATAAAATATGTAGGACTTTATTTATTTTTATTTATTTATTTTGAAAACTTGATAGTCCATCCCTCCTGTCTCAGTAGCTCGGGGTGGCTTTAATGAATACAAATGAAAACTACATAAAGTTAATAAAAAAACCAGGAGGTTTTTAAAAAAAACAAACCAGTCCACCCAACCACCCTAACCCACTCCCCCGAACCATCACCCATCTCCCCCACCAGCTAGGTCTTACAGTTTTGCCAAAAAGATGGAAGGTCCAGGGCCAACTGGCCTTTGCTGGGAGGGAGTTCCACAGCCTTGGTGTTACCACCGAAAATGCCCTCTCCATCGTGGCCCCATGGGATACCCGTGGGACCTCGAGAAAGGCACCCCCAGACAACGGTAGGGGTCGATCCAGGGCCTGGGGGGTGAGGTGGTCCCATAGGTAGGCAGGGCCCAGGCCATTTAGGGCTTTATAAGTAAGTACCAACACCTTGAATCAGGCCCGGAAGACTATAGGCAGCCAGTGCAGGGATTGGAGCACTGGTGTAATGTGCTCCCAAAGCCCAACTCCGTTAGGAGGCGGGCCGCTGCATTCTGCACCAGCTACATCACCATCGGTAGCCCCATGTAGAGTGCATTACAATAGTCCAGCCTAGAGGTGATGAAAGCATGGATGATAGTGGCCAGGTTGGAGTCTGAGATGTACTGCTTAAGTCACCATACCAAATGTAGTTGGCAAAATGCACTCCTTGCAACAGCCCCCACCTGTACATCCAGGCAGAGCTGCGAATCGAGGAGCACCCCCAGGCTATGAACCTGGGGAACCAGCAGGGGGGAAACCCCATCAATAATGAGGGATGCCAACCCCACTGCCTTCCCCATTAATATCACCTTGGTCTTGTCAGGATTCAACTTCAGTCGGTTAGCCCTCATCCAGTCCGCCACAGCCGCCAGACACCAGATAAGCACTGAGACTGCGGGGCCTGGGTTGGATAAAAAAGAGAGTTAAAGCTGGGTGTCATCAGCATATTGATGACATCTTACACCAAACCTCCTCACGACCTTGCCGAGCGGCTGTATATATACGGTGAACAGGAGAGGGGACAAAACAGAATCTTGCGGGACTCCACACAAGAGGTCTTTGGGTGATGAAAAATGGTCCACAAGCATCACTCACTGAGTTCTTCCAGCCAGAAAAGAGTGGAACCATTCAAGAACAGTTCCGCCCACTCCGACACAGTCCTGCAGGCAAGTCACTAACATTTATCTCTGTTGAATTTTATTTTAGTAATTTCAGCCCAGATTTCCAACCTATCGAGATTATTTTGAATTCTAATTCTATCTTCCAAGGTATTAGCTATCCCTCCCAGTGTTGTGTCATCTGCAAACTTGATAAGTATTCCCTCTGTCTAAGTCAAATATCCGCAGTGAATAGCACATCCAATGATTTTGCCCACTTCAATTCAGGTCCAATGAAGTTGATATGAAGTGCTATTCATTTCCACTTCATTTCTGGTAAAAAATATCAATTTCTGTTATTTTGGAATTTTGGTTATTTTGGTATAATTGTTCCAGTCACTTGGTTGTTTGATTACTTTTTTTGGCATTAAGGGTGATCAGTGGCACTAATAGTGCCTAAATGAAGCAACTGATATACTAAAGAGACTGAAATACTGAACTGTAAGAATCAAGGTACCAAAACAACTGAAATATCTGGAGTAAAATGATACATGAATATTGTTTCTGTGGTGACTAATTATTTGGATATCCAGGAGGCTATGCATCTATGTGAATAATGTTTGCAGATATGAATATGCCTGTTCATTTCAGCTCTAATCCAAATATCAAATAATGGAAGCAGATGCAGCAAGGGGAAGTGACTAGTTTAAGATCACTTCCAGTGGCACAGTCAAAAATATCAGCAGTAGGCCTGAAACAAAAAATCTCAGAGAGTACTGCTTCCGTTAGAAGCAGGGCATTTGCCGATATTCGCATAACATGGAAACTTACTGGCTTTCCTGCTGTTTTTGCCATTTGCCATAAGTTGAACAGGGCTGTTACAGACTGGTCTCAAGCCTTGTGTGTGCCTGGGGGCTGTAGAGACAAAAACCTGCTGGCTAAGCACCAGAGAAGTGATGGAAACTGCCACAAAAGTGCTAGAAAACTGTCATAAAACTGTCGTAAAATCCCCCCAAAGTGACAAAAAAGTCCCAGAAAGTGACAAAAATGACCAAAAAGGGGCAGAAGCATGGAATCACCATAAACTTACAAAGTACCAACAGACACTCGCAAGCACTCCCAAAAGGTTGGTATTTCCCTTCAGAATGAGAACACTTGCTCTTGTCTCAGCTCTAATCAACAGACATAACACTAGCCACTCCTTTGAAGGTCTCTGTCTCACACATGTTGCCATTATGTCTGTAGATGTCTGCCATGCATTTGCCAATCGTTTTCCACTCATTTTATGGCTGTGATTATCATCATAGGGTATTTTCAGATGTTACGAGATCACGCTCAAGCACAGTGAACCACGCTCAAACCCACGGCGGGGCCAAAGGGCCCTGAACGTCTGTTCGGCGTGCACCAGATGTTCATCACACTCAATACGCACATGGGGCCAATTTCAACCACGCTTCCCGGGCTAGCTGGGGGAAGGTCCCGGAAAGCGTGGTCAAACGGACCCCCACCGGGAACCAACCAAAAGTAACATCTGGACGCCAATCCCCGAGCAGAACCAAATGAAACGAGCCCCAGTCAGGGAAGAGGCATGCAGCATCGTTGCCGGGCAACCAGCAACAACACAACCACCGGAAGGAGATTTAAAGCGAAAGCGGCAGCAAGCAAGCGTGGCGGGATGGAGCGAGGAGGGAGGCGGAAGAGAGCGGAGGCACAGACAGCGACATTGGTGGGGCAGGAGCCGGAGGAGGTGCAGGCAGGCCCAGCAATGCAGGTGGAGGGGGCACAGGCAGAGGAAGGGGGCCCACGGGTGCACCCGACCAGGGAGGCGGCCCAGGCACAACGCCCACAGCTGCAGCCGGGTCGCGATGCCCTGGGGACAGCGGCCAGAACGGGCCTGGAGCAGGCACCCAGAAAAAGGGTAAGGGGTAACAAGGGGGGAACAGGGGGCACAGGAGACCCCCCTGGGGGGGCCAGGTGGGGCAACCCAGGGGGACCGGGCGGGGTGCAGGGGTGCCCAGAGAGGGGGCCCCACCAGCACCCACTCAACCACTCCCCACCCTTCCCTCCCCCCAGACACGGAAAACGGCCCGGGCGGGTGAGCCCCAGGATGAGCCCAGCCCAGCGCGCCCAGAGGCGCACCCGGAGGATGAGGAGGAGGAGCAGGAGGTGCAGGACCAAGAGGAGGAACAGCAGGGGGGGCGCCGGAGGAAGGCCTACCACAGAGGGGGCCAGTGGGGCCTGCAGGAGACCCGGGACTTCATCCGGATCTGGGGGACCCTAGAGTACCAGCTGGAGCTCTCCATCAACCAGAGGAACGAACATGTCTACCGGGACATTGTGCGCGACATGGAGGCGGCAGGCCATCAGCGCACAGCCGCCCAGTGTCGCTCCAAGGCCAAGGAACTCAAGAGGGGGTACAAGGCCATCCGCGACAACAACAGGTGCTCCGGACACGGGGCCCGCACAGCCCCCTACTATGATGCCCTGGACCACATCCTTCACATGAAGGGCTCCATAGTCACCCCACGGCTCGTGGGCATCGCTGTGGTCCAGGGCAGGGAGCGGGCGGAGGTACCCCCTCCCCTTGCCGCCCACCTGGTAGACACGAGCTCCGGGGTTCCCCTCCCTCAAGAGGACTGCCCGGGAATGGCAGAAACCCCCAGGCCTCCCCCCCCAGCAGCATCCTGGAGAGCTCCCAACACCGACCCGGCCAAGCGGAGTTGGAGGTCGGCACCCTCACCACCCTGAGCCAGTGGTCCTGGGGGAGCACTCCCAAGCCGAGGCAGCGGCCTCTGAGGGCTCAGAGACCGATATCGAGGGTAAGGGCCCCCCCAGGACAGGGGGGGCCATGACCAGGGGGCCGAGGGCAGGGGGCAGTGGGGGGAGGGGGCAGGGGCCCCCCGGCCCA
>QEPC01015236.1:343379-355066 GCA_003113815.1 Sphenodon punctatus
TGCAGTGTGTCCCGCTGCGGGTCCGCTGTGTGTGTGTGTGTGTGTGTGTGCGTGTGCTGTGTGTGTCGGCTGTCAGCCTGTTCTCCCTCTTCCCCCCTCCCTTCCCGTTTCCTTTGTGTGGGCGTTCCCTTGTGTGCCTTTTGGCTTCATTTGCCCTCAGGCAGCCATGTCTGTGTCCCGCCCCTGCCCGGTGCCTTGTGGGAGTTTTGCGCCCGGTGGGGGTTCGGCTGCACGTCTGTTGTGCTGACCCGGTCCGCTATGGTTCGGCCCGGTTCCCAGCCGTGGTCCCGGTCCTGTCACGTCTGTTTGGGTCGTTTTTCCACCCCGGGCTGCGGTTGTGCTATTCGCCCCCCCTGGAGGTTCGCTGTGGTGAACCGTCCGCCCATAACGTCTGAAAATACCCATAGTTGTAAAATGCATGGTAAGTGCTTGCCTATAGCTCATGTTATAACTGGTGATGTGTCATTCAATGGAGGTCATTCGGATAACCACAGAGACATATGTTTTGGGAGAGGAACATAGGGGTGTGCATGTCATTTTCATTATATCAATAATGAAAACGAAAATTGTCAATAATGGAAATGCCAAAAAATAATAACAAAATCAATAATGATAACAAAAGTCGTTATTGATTTCGTTATTTCCTGGCAGCCTGGCAGGTGTTTTTGGAGGGAAATGTGGAGAGGGGAGGAGGGAACAGACATTTCAGAGCCAGAAACAGTGGGTATTTTCAGATGTTATGAGATCACAGTCAACCACAGTGAACCACGGTCAATTTCGCTGCAGGGCCGAAGCGCCCTGAATGTCTGTTTGATGACCGCCAGATGTTCACCACCTTCGATTCCCACATGGGGTCAATTTCAACCACGCTTCCCAGGCTCCCCGTGGGGCGAGCTCCGAAAGCGTGGTCAAAGAGATCCCCGGCGGGAAGCAATAAAAAGTAACGTCTGACCGGCGATCATGGCCCGGAATCCCCAGCAGGATTCCGGGCCGTGGTCAAAGCAGCTGGGCACTGCGGCCATATTGGCTGCGGTGCCCGTCTGTCTCCCCAGAGGGCGGGCGGCGGCGGAGCGTGGGGGAACGGGGCTGTGTGGCCGCACATTGCACCGCGTGGCCCCTCCCCCTCCCTGATTGCCCACCGGGATCAGCTGGCATGTCTATTTGGGCCATTTTCTGACCACAAGGGGTGGTTATTTCATTCACCCCCGCCGGGGATTCACTGGGACGAATCAGGACGGCGTAACGTCTGAAATCACCCAGTGTTGAACTCTTGAACTGGGAGGGGAAGGACCTGATGGATGTATCTCTGGCCAATGAGCAGCGCAAGCAGATTCCAGCAGTTGAATGGCACCCTGTGACTCCTCAATGCCTCTGCCTCCCAGAACCAATCAGGAGGGCTCTGGGGTCTGAAACCCTTAATATTGTAGGGCTGAGCTTCTTCACTTTGTGTTAGCTTTCTTTCTTTTCAGAGTGCATTTGCAGAAACTGCTGGTGCTTGCACTAGAAATCCTTATATATATCCCTTATGGGATAGTAGATATACCTCTGAGTTTCCATTTCCCTTTGCCTGTCTGTCTCCACTTCCATATATATATTAGGATTATAGGATAGGAACATTTTGTATTATACATAGGTTAGGTTTAGCTTAGATTCTGTATATATTATGTAAATAAAACTGCATCTTGTGTACAGTATATATTATTGTGTGCAGTTCTTTCTGTATCACAATGAGAAGGGGAAGGAGTTCAACTTCTGACAATAATTCTTGATGGGCACACGAAATCAATACTGATACCAAAAATAAGATCTTCATTTTAAATCGATACTGACACCAATATCAATAATGACAGCAATAATCAAAACATTTGTTATTAATGAAAACAAAAACAGCACATTTTAATAAGAAAAATGATAATGAAAAACAAAAAAATGACCTGGGGCCGTGGTGCACACCACTGAGACATGCCCTGCCAGTTTACTCCCTAATCATCACCTTGTTGGTGGAAGAATGTTCCCACAAGTGATACATGGGTTAAAAACGGACATTACATTTTATGAAAACTCAGTTTCCCTGCAGGACGCTTGTCTTTACATGAGGGTGAAACCACCAGAGCTCTTCTGATCCTGACAGGCACCAGACAGCCTGGAGGAGTTTTGCCAGTGAATATGGTCCTTTTCACACAGACACGCTAACACTGATAAAATTGGTGTTACATTTTATTATACATGTTGCAGGGCACCCATAGCGCACACCTGCAGCCCTGCAACATGTATAATAAAATGTAACACCCATTTTATCAGTGATAGAGTGTCTTTGTGAAAAGGGCCTAAGAGTCACCAGTCCCTGAGCCAATCACGCAGCCAGAGATCAGACATTCCTGCAGCAATGAGACACCAACCTGGGATCAAGCCCCTACCCAGAAGCCTTCAGATGGATTTTTCCCATTCCCAGGTGTTCTCCACCTATGTAGCATCGTCCACATCACCATGGATGGATAATGATATAAAGGAGCTACCTAACTGGGTCAGACCAATGGTCCACCCTAGCCCTGTACTGCAACCACCTTAAAAAGCAGCAAGGTTTCAAATTGAGGGTCTCCAACAGAGACCTCATCTAGGCATGCTACACGAGACCCTCCAGGATCCTCACTAGAGGCCTCACCCAGACGTTAGGGGTGTGAAATTCGTTTTCATTATTAGGATAAAGAAAATTAAAATTTTCATTTTCTTAATAATAATGAAAACAAAAAAGAAAAAAAAATGTTTTCAAAACAATGGGAAAAAACTGAAAAATGCATTTCTGGCTACACCTTTTTTATTATTATGCACTTTTAATGAAACCTGAAACAATTGTAGCACCAGTAAAGGGCACTATGTGTACCAATTTTCAGAAAGATTGGGTAAAGGAAAGGAAACCGATTTTATAAGTAATTGAATATTGTGATTTTAAGAAAAGCTGCATACACATTCATGGCTACAACTTCTTTATGTTCCATCCAAATTTCATGCAGCCTGGGAATATTATGTCGCTCCCCAAGATTACCAAACCTGCCAAATTTCAGAAAGATTGGATAAAGGGTCCTGATGTTATAAGCTATTACATTGAAAATGCATTTCTGGCTGTAACATTTTTATATTCCATCCTGTTTACAAGACATTTTGCAGGAATGTATCCCATACCTTCCATATCTTCTCTGACAAAATACAGGACAATTTGATAAAGGTGACGAATTTTATAAGCAATTGAATTTGAAGACCATTATTCAGATAAATAGCACATGCAGTGCCAGTCAGAGGCAGGCACCTGGCATGGCAGGGGGAGGGAGGAGGCTGTAGGAGGGAGAATGGGGAGCAACCCAAAAGACTAACAGACACATTCACTGGCCAATTACAGCATGCGTCAAGCTTTACAGGAACAATCTGTGGTGGTTTCAAGGTGGGCATAGGGGGTGGTCCTCAGGTGGGCATAGAGAGGACATAAACTGGGACTTTGGTGACAGCATCCAAGTAATCAGGAGACATGGTTTACACATCCAGACTGACCAATTATTATCACAATCACATCCTGCACCACTGTGACAGAGGAAATAAGATAATCTCTATTGACTCTTTCCTAAACAGATGCTTCTAACAGAAGTTGGAGTGGTCACAGCACAGAATGAGGATATTTGCTTGAGATTTCTGCTGGCCAATTGTCATCACAAACAGATCTTATAACACAGTGACACGTAAGAGAGTCCCTGGCATAGGCCAATTCTCTGCATATGCTGTGCAGGCTTTTAAAATGGGTACCCTTTATCACATCTTTCCAATATTTGGCAGAGATGATCCTGAAGGTGTGAGATACAGCCCTGCCATATTTTATGTGCACTGGTTGGACCACAAAGATGTTATAGACATACATACATTCATAGGTTCATTGCATATACCACCATAGGACCCTTTATTCAATCCTTCTGAAAGTTGACAAAGTTATTAAACATGGGGAGTGGTATAAATGTGCTAAGTTTCATCCACAGTAGATGGTACGCAAAGTCGTTAAAGCCAGGAATGTATATGCAAATTGTTGCAAAATAACATAATTTTACTGCTTATAAAATCGGATTCCTTTATCCAATTTTTCTGAGGTTTGGTGCACATAATGCCTTCCATTGTTGGTACAATCCATCCATGTTTAACCCAAAAATAATGAAAAACAAAAAAGCTACAGTCAAAAATGTGTTTTCCATTGAAACTAATGGAAATCAAAAACAAAAGTAAAAACAAAACAAAATTTTAATATTTATGAAAACTAAAACAAAATATTTAAATAACAAAAAATGAATAACAACATGGCTCCTTGGTGCACACCTCTGCCAGGCGTGCTACCAGAGAGCCTGAGTTAGAGATGCTAGGGATTGAACTTGGGACCTTATTCATACAAAGCATGCACTCTACCACCTAAGTCACATTTGAACCCAAAATGGTGTAGGGGAAGGATGGATTGAAAATCTAAAATATATAAATAAGACCATTGCTATTCGGTCAAGCATCCAAGCCTGAATTTCAACTAAGCACACCAGTGGTCCCAGTGAAAAACTAGTCACAAAATTTCTCTTACACTAAGTAGGTGAACTAAGCATCAGCTTAATAGATGAGCTATGTAAATATCTCCCTTGACTTGTAGAACAGCTCCCACAAATAGTTCTTTTTTATGCATAAAAAGAAACACAGAAAATGAATATAAGTAGCTTTTGGAGTTTTATTTTGTATTGGACTGGAATCTCATAAACAAGATTTAAGAACCTCTTCTTACAGTCTCCGTCTTAACTAAAACCTTGGTTCTGGTTCCCCCCACCCTCTGTGCGTGTGTGGGTTGTTTTTTTAAAACTTTAAATGGTTCATTATAAGCACTTCAGTTTGTCAACCGTCATTTGGGCCAAGAATGGGTATAGAATGAGTTTGTTTAATGCTTAGGAGTTCCAGTGTGTGCATCTGTCTTCACAGGCAGCTCTGATCCTTCACGGTCCGCTGCCTTTACCTTTATGAGTTCTTTTGATTGGTAATTGAGAGAATAAATCTTTGAAGAACTTACATAAATGCAAAAAAAAAAAAATACATTAAGATTCCAGCAATAAAGTGCCTACTAGTGTATTTTATAGGGTACCTTTTCAATCCTCTGCCATTTAAATTCATTTCAATAGACAGTAATAGATTCCCCTCCTTCCCTGCCCCTTTTCTGCACTGTCAACTGCACGCTCTATATTTTCAGTTTTTAGTACCTGGATGGGTGGGACTTGGGAGGAAATACCGATTACCGGATTTACCTGTTACTGGATCTCTGAATACCAGATTACCAGATTAGAACCGGTATACCTGTACCGGATCTTTTCCCATTGAAATCAGTGGGCAACTTTCCCATTGAAATCAATGGGAGAGAAAAGTAAAACCGAAATTACCTGCAAATGCAATTCAATTACAAAAAAAGAGTAAAAACACAAGTGAATCTAACTGCTAACTAACCAACCAGTACCACCATACCACACTTTGTGCCCCCACAGCCCCCATTAGACCCCATGGCCAACTACCTATTTTTTAATTATTCTTTAAAATAAAAATAGGGGTTTTTTAAAGCAAAAGCAGTGTTCTACACTCAAACTGTCAGTGTCAGGCCATCACACAGGATCAGCCAGCCCCCAGAACACTAAACTTTGTGCCCCCAGCCCCCACGGCCCCCAGTAGCCCCCAATGGGCCCACTACCTTTTTTTATTTTTTTAGTTAAGCAGTAGTTTAACTTTTTTTTCTCACAGCGCTGCCACTCAGAAATCAGATTATGAATAAATCACAGCAACCAACTGCCAGTATTAACAGAGACAGACTATCACTAGTCCTAGACTAACTTTGACTACACTTCGTGCTCACAGTCACAGTCAGTAGCCCGCAAGGACTGGCCCCAACGGCCACAGTACTAATTTATTTATTTTTAAACTGTTTTTTTTTTCCAAAGCACTGACACTCAGAAATCAATCACAAATCATCAGATTGATTCTATCACAGCAACTGCAGGGCTGAAACCACCAGCAGCCCAGAAATCACAGTTCAGAGTTTAATGCAGGGTTAAACTTACAACATGGCATCACTGTTAGTTTTGTTTTCTTTTCCCCCCACAAACCAGATCCCCAAAAGAGATCATGTTGCTTTTGCCTAACTTTATCCTGAACCTCCAAATCCTCGATCTTCATTCCCTCCTTGGCCACCAGTAGTCTTCTTAATGGTTCCTTTTTGCAGGGTGATGGGAATATCCTTTGAACCACCACCACCCATTTCTCAATTCACACAGATACACTCACACAGGTAAGATTTATTAAGGGGTCCTCTTAACATAAGGACTCATTTCCATGGAAGGGAAAAGGAAAGGTTCTTTCATTCACGCCTGAGTCCACTGGGTCACAGGGTTCCGCCAGAAGGCCTAGTCCTAGACCTGGTCAGCGGTTCATTAATTCATTCACGCCTGAGTCCACTGGGTCACAGGGTTCAGCCCGAAGGCCTAGTCCTAGACCTGGTCAGCAGTTCATTAATTCAGTCACCATTCACACCTGAGTCCACTGGGTCACAGGGTTCAGCCTGAAGGCCTAGTCCTATACCTGCTCATCGGTTCATTAATTCATTCACCATTCATGCCTGAGTCCACTGGGCGGTGGGGGAGGGCAAATTTGGAGTGTGTGTTTACTTTGTATACACAATGCTGCATGTGCATGCATATAGGATGGGGGGTAACCCTTTCCCAACCACGTCCAAACCGTAATGTCATCACTCACCTACTGGAGTGCTCTTGGTTTAATCTCTTCTCCTCTGGAATGCCAGTTGTTTTCCATGATGGTAGCACTCAGGCAGGCATTAAGCAAGGCTACAGAGCAGACACAGAGATGCCTAATAACACCAGAGGATTTGCAGAACACATACTGGTACTAAAAGGCAGCAATGTCATGCAGTGCACTTCTGGGCTGGCAGTGTTACATAATCAATTATTATTCTGCCATTGCTATGTCCTTTCCTCAGTGAGTGTCATTGCAAGAGTCCTCTTCTAGACAGACACAGTCAAGTCAGACTTCAGGGTGTGGAATGCTTTTTATTTCGAATCCACAGACTTAGGGTAGGCTACAGAGACACTCAGGGACCTGTTCTCTTCAGAGGATCATCAGAAAAAACCCCGCTGAGGAAAATGGGCCCTTATTGCATCATGCAGTGCACTCATTGGCGGTGGCTGGCATTCATCTTCTGCCTTTGTGGTCCAGTCTGTTCTAGATGAGGTGCCATAACTGGGGTGCTGGAGCCTCTGACACAGAAGGACTAAACCCTCAGGAATTATTTGTATTTTAATCCATGGGGAATGTAGTCCTACCACATCTGGAGGAGCAGTGATGGTGGTGGGGATTTGGGGACACATTTGATGGCTGAGGGGGGCTGGGCTGGAGCTTGGGTGAGAGAGCGGTGGGTGGATGGGGAGGGTGCTGCAGGAGGGGGGCTGGTGTGGGGAATGGGCCGTGTCATTGGGGAGCAGCCCCCACCCTCTGGAAGATGTTCCGCCCTCCCAAAGCCCTCTGCAGATCTTCCTGGGAGCAGGGCCAACCACCCCACGCATGTTGGGCCGGGCTGGAGCTTGGGTGAGAGAGCGGTGGGTGGATGGGGAGGGTGCTTCAGGAGGGGGGCTGGTGTGGGGAATGGGCCATGTCATTGGGGAGCAGCCCCCACCCCCTGGAAGATATTCCACCCTCCCAAAGCCCTCTGCACATCTTCCTGGGGGCAGGGGCAGTCACCCCACACATTTCAGGCCAATGTGTTTGTTAGTTTTGTGTTCTGCGACTGGGTGAAGGGCCCTGCTGGGGCATTCCATTCCAGACTCCGAGGATGGAGTGCAAGGGATTAGCCCCACTGGGGCACTCCATTCCAGTGTGTGTGTGTGTGTGTGTGTGTGTGTGTGTGTGTGTGTGTGTGTGTGTGTGTGTGTAAGAGAGAGCAGTGGGTGGATGGGGAGGGTGCTTCAGGAGGGGCGCTGGTCTGGGGAATGGGCCGTGTCATTGTGGAGTGGCCCCCACCCCCAGAATATGTTCTGCCCTCCCAAAGTCCTCTGCACATCTTCCTGGGAGTGGGGGCGGCCACCCCACGCATGTCAGGCTGATGTGTTTGTTAGTTTTGTGTGGTGTGCTCTGTGACTGGGTGAAGGGCCCTGCTAGGGCATTCCATTCCAGACTCTGAGGATGGAGTGCAATTTATATTTATTTATTTATTTATTAAATTTGTACCCCGCCCCTCCTGAAACACAGCTCAGGGCGGCTCGGGCCTGCTGGGGCACTCCACTCCAGCGTGTATGTGTGTAAGAGAGACAAGAAAGATAGATTCCTGGATGGAATGGGACCAAAGGAGGCAACTTGTGGGCTGGCAATATATGGGAATAAGTAGTAGATTTCCTACTACTTTTCCCATGTGGAGTTCTTGGACTGAGAATATTGCCCTGCTGCGGGTGCCATGCTGGCTGTGCAAACCAAGACCATCTGCTGCTCTGAGCTCATCAATGAGACCGCTGACAAAACTGCAGGCCAATGTAATTTGCCTGAGTCTTGTCAGGATGTGCACAGGTGCAGGGGAGTGAAGATAGTTGGAGAGGATATACCCTGGGGCTGGACAAGCACACCATGTCCCCCAGTCAAAGATCTCACCCTCCATGAATCCAAGAAGGGGAAGGTTAGTCTTGAGAAAGACCAACTCTTCCACTGTCTTTGGGTCCAATTTCAAGCAATGTGGGGTCACAATGTCTCCTGCCACACTGAACACCCGCTTCGAGGATACACTCATAGGAGGACACAAAATGTATCTCATGGCTACCTTTGCAAGCGGGGGCCACACATGGATCTTCAATGACCAGTAGGTCATGGGTTTGGTGGATACAGGGCATGGGGGGCTCAGCAAGATATTGCAAAACATAAGTGTTTGCAATATCCTGTTGCTCCGGCTCACATGTAGGTCCTGCATCCTCCTCCACCCATTCCTCCAGCCATGAAAGAGTCATGGTGGACTGGCCCCCACTTGCAACCCCGGTAGGAGCAGTAGCACTTGCCTCATGCTGCGGGGGCCGCTGTGCTTGGCAAAACTGCCATACCTCATTGATGAGCTCGCCTCTGAAGGTTGGGAAGGGAGCAATGAGCGCAGCCATCTTCCTCTTCACTCGTGGGTCGAGTAGCACTGCCAGGAAATTTGGCTGACTTTTCAGCAAGACGTCAAAACGTCTTTCCAAATTGTCAACCAATGCCACTGACAGTGCCCTCACAGACTCACAAAGGTCGCCGTGGGAAAGAAATGCCTGCATTCATCGCTGCAGGATCATGAAAAGTGGTAACACTTGGCACAGACTGGAAACCTCTGAGCTGAGCTCCACCGTGCCAATGTGAAATGGCTCCAGAACCTGCGTCAGCTGCTCCACTGCTGTCCAGTCCTCCCCGGACAGTGGTGTTGCCCCAATGCTCTGCGACAAGCATAGGGAATGCAGCACCTCCTTCTATTCCAGGAGTCGTTGCAGCATAAAAAAGGTGGAGTTCCACCTCATGACAACATCCTGTATCAGCCAGTGAAGAGTGGAGCCCAACTCCTCATGCTTCTCTCGCAGCACCCGGCTGGCTGAAACTGACCAGTGGAAGAAACTGGCAATCTTCATGGCAGTTCCAAGGATCCCTTCCATTGCCTCGGTCCCAGAGATGGCATTCTGAACCACCAGATTCAGAATGTGCGCACCACAGTGAATATGGGTGTAGCCACCCTGACTCATGACTGCAACCATATTTGAGGCATTATCGGTTACAAAGTAACTGATCTCGAAGCTAGATCCCTCAGTGTGGGTCCACCTACCCAGGATAGATCTTATCACCCCGAGGATTTGCTTCGCTGTGTGCTCAGTGTCAAACACACGGGCATCAAGTAATGCCCAGCGTGGCTTGCCAGAGGTCACCATTCCTCCAGTGCTGCTGCTGCTGCTCCTCACTGCACTGGTGACAGCTACTGGTGACATCTGCCACCAGTGTGCAGTCAACGCCAGATAGACGTGGACCGCACTCTGGCTAGTCCACAGGTCCATGGTAAAATGTACCATGACCCCCTCTGTGCGTGAGAACTCTGCAAGGAGCTGGGACTTCACCCTCCTGTACAGAGACAGCACAACCTTCAAGCGTAAGGTTTTGTGGCAAGGGACACTGTACCTTGGCTCTAGCAAATTCAACAGCTGCTTGAACCCAACACCCTCAACAAGGTTGAATGGTTGCTCATCCAGGGCAATCACTTCCACAATTGCCTTGGTGATGGCCACAGCCCGGGGGTGTCTGGGTGCAAACGGCTGCCTCTTTTCCCAGAGCACAGTTACAGTCTGTTGGGAGGACAATGACAGGGAAGCACTGGGCTGGGATGAGCAGCTAGCGCTCTTTCTCTGCCTCTTCTGGGGACGGGGGTGGTTTTGGTGCCATCACAAGACAGCCCAGTGGTAGCAGTTGTAGTGACAGTGGAAGAGGGCTCCTCCTCCTCCGAGGAACTATCACCCACAACCTCTACAACTGCCACCTCCCCACGTGGTCGCTTGGAACATGACCCCTTGGGATCACAGAGGTGCCCGTGGCGATGTTCCATGTGACTCCTAAGGCCAGAGGTGCCCCATTTCATGGGATGGGAGCTACCGCGACTGATCTTGTCACAGCAGTGTGAACACACTGCCTTTGAGTTATCTTTCGCCCAGATGTCGAAATGAGACCACACCCAGGATGTGATCCTCTTCGTGTTTATTCCTGGGAGGGCAGGAGCAGCATGACTCGGAGTAGACCTCACAAAGGCAGTGCTCATTGCAACACTTGCAGAAAGGGTGGTTACAGCAGGCACAGCATGTGTGGGTGTAGATGGCAGGGCCAGAGGAGACGTGGGCGTGCTACGGTGCATGTCGATAAGGGAAGAGGGTGGGGTTGCAGGCATGCTAGAGTGTGTGTCAGTGGAGGACGTGGCCAGGGAAGCAGGCGACTGCAAGAGTGTAAGTGCATGCGCAGGGGACAGCGGTGCACTAGGAGAAGTAGCAGAAGCAGAGGAGGTAGTCAGCAAAAGGTCAACTGCACTAGCAGAGGAAGAAGGAGCCCCCTTCTTCTTCCTGCTAGGCAGAGACTGGGAAGAAGAAGCACCCTCCTCCCATACCAGCCTCTGCGGTGGCTTCAAGGTACATCCAGAGACCTTAATCTTGGGTGCACTTGAAGCTGGTGTGCTTGAGGAAGAGGCCACAGGTGGCCTTACCTCTGGTGTCCCTGTGCCAGTCAGAGTAAGCTGTCTAAGAGGAAGAGGCTTCTTGCCTCTTCCAGCACTGCCACTCATGGTTGGTTTCTTAGTTCCATGTCGGCTGCTCATCTTTAAGCTGTCGCTGACTGTGTCACCAAGAAAGAACCACCGGCAACAGGTGTGTGTGTGTGTTTTTAAAAAACTAACTTTAACTAACTTTTTTTTAAAAAACTAACTGGGGTTAACTAATGAGGGCTAGGGTGTGGGCTACAGGTAGGGTCTAGAACTAGGGGTAGAACTAGGAGGTGTAGAACTAGGGTGGGGGTAGAGTAGGTGGGGTAGAAGAACTAGGGTGGGGTAACACTAACTACTAGGGTGGGGTAGAGTAGGTGGGGTAGAAGAACTAGGGTGG
>QEPC01015236.1:367928-400641 GCA_003113815.1 Sphenodon punctatus
TCTCTCCATAAAACTCACCTCTTTCGCTCTGCTCTGTCTGACTCTTTATCCTGCTGAGCCACTATTTCCTATACCTATGGTCTGTTTACCCTTATCCTTGCCACATGGACCTGCCTTCTGTCATTCTCATCGTAACCAAACCAAGTACGTGCACTTGAGACCTCACATCTTCATGAATGTTAGACCCCTTGTCTCTCCCTCTGTTCCCCTTCCTATGTCTCTCCCCCAGCTCCGGTCTCTCAGATTGTGAGCCCTAGGGGCAGGTACCGTGTCTATTTTATTACTTTGTAAAGTGCCAGGTACACTGCTGGCACTATATATATGTGTGTTAATAATAATAAATGTGCCTACACAATCCTGCTGCTGCCATCTGCTGCTGTATGGGAGCTATTCCCTGGCAAATCCAACCATCCTGGCTCCATGGGTTCTATGTACAGGCAAATCCTGCTGTCCATGGGTTCTGTGCCCGGGCAACCCAATATCTGCTGCTGCTACTGCCAATGCTGCCTCTGGTGTCCATGCCATGGCTCCTGTGCCCGGGCAATTCAATGTCTGCACCACCTGCCAATGCTGCCTCTGGGAAATCCAATGTCTGCTGCCAATGCTGCCAATGCTGCCTCTGCCATCTGTGCCATAGGTTCTGCAACCCGGCAATCCAATGTCTGCTGCTGCTGCCAATGCCATCCATGCTGACAGTGTCACAGGTTCTGGGGCCCGTAATTCCACTCACAGAGAGCCATCATTCAACTGCAACAAGAAACAGCCACTCCAGCCCCAGGACCCACTGTCAGGGTTCTGGGGCCAAGTTACAGGTAGGGAGGACTGTGGCCAATATCTGGAAGCTGCCACTTTAGCTGCAGGACCCATCATCATGGGTCTGGGGTCATAATTCCTCGCACAAAGGCGATGTCTTTCAACTGCATCAAGAAACAGCCACTCCAGCCCCAGGACCCGCCATCAGGGTTCTGGGGCCTATGTTACTAACAGGGAGGGCTGTGGTCAATATCTAGAAGCTGCCACTCTAGCCACAGGACCTACCATCATGGGTCTAGCACCATCATTCCTTGAACAGAGGCGCTGTCATTCAACTGCAACAAGAAACAGCCACTCCAGCCCCAGGACCCACTGTCAGGGTTCTGGGGCCAAGTTACAGGTAGGGAGGACTGTGGCCAATATCTGGAAGCTGCCACTTTAGCTGCAGGACCCATCATCATGGGTCTGGGGTCATAATTCCTCGCACAAAGGCGATGTCTTTCAACTGCATCAAGAAACAGCCACTCCAGCCCCAGGACCCGCCATCAGGGTTCTGGGGCCTATGTTACTAACAGGGAGGGCTGTGGTCAATATCTAGAAGCTGCCACTCTAGCCACAGGACCTACCATCATGGGTCTAGCACCATCATTCCTTGAACAGAGGCGCTGTCATTCAACTGCAACAAGAAACAGCCACTCCAGCCCCAGGACCCACTGTCAGGGTTCTGGGGCCAAGTTACAGGCAGGGAGGACTGTGGCCAATATCTTTAAGCTGCTACTCTAGCCCCAGGACCCACCGTTATGGGTCTGGGGCCATCATTCCTCGCACAGAGGTGATGTCTTTCAACTGCATCAAGAAACAGTCACTCCAGCCCCAGAACCCACTGTCAGGATTCTGGGGCCAAGTTACAGGCAGGGAGGGCTGTGGCCAATACCTAGAAGCTGCCATCTTAGCCCCAGGATCCACCGTCATGGGTTCGGGACCATCATACCTCGCACAGAAAGCCTATTTCCCAAACCATCAAGAAACAACCAATTCAGCCCCAGCACCCACCGTTGGGGTTCTGGGGCCTATGTTACTGGCAGGGAGGGCTGTGGTCAATACCTAGAAGCTGCCACCTTAGCTCCAGGACCCACCGTCATGGGTCTGGGGCCATCATTCCTCGCACAGAGAGCCAATTTTCCAAAGCATCAAGAAACAGCCACTCCAGCCCCAGGACCTGCCGTCAGGGTTCTGGGACCAAGTTACAGGTAGGGAGGGCTGTGACCAATATCCAGAAGCTGCCACTCTAGCCCCAGGACCCACCATCATGGGACTGGGGCCATCATTCCTTGCACAGAGAGCCTTTTTTGAAAGCCCAAAGCGAACCGAACACAACCGAACCGAACAGTCGAACCTGAACATGGTGACTGAACCGAACGGCCCAACCGAACAGGTGAACCGGACCGGACCAAACCGAACGACCAAACCCGAACCACGATCTGTTCGCCCATCCCTACGGGATAGTAGCAAGGATCCCATTTCCCTACCAGTGAGGCAGTGATGGTAGTAGGAAGTAGGTAGTAGTAGGCTGGGCTATATCTGCTTTGGTGGATGGGCCAGACCTACTGAGGTTTCCTTCTCTTGCCTTACAAAACATTCTCTGTAGTTAGGTGGCATTGCCTGTCTACCCTGATGTCTTAACAGTGATCTCAGCCACACAGACTTCCTAACAAAACCACCATGAACATTTTAAAATTTTTTACTAATTGTAAGTGAAACACCGCGTAAAGAAACAAATACCCTTCTTTAAAGTTTTCATATACTGTAGTTTTTCTCTTGCCAGGTACCAATTTTCCCTGTACTTTAGGATCACCTATTTGGTTGTCTTGGAGATCGAAATGGGTTTATTATGTTTCTACAGCTATTTTCCTTCCTTCCTTCCTTCCTTCCTTCCTTCCTTCCTTCCTTCCTTCCTTCCAAAACAGACAATCGGCCAGACACACATTAACTTTTAAGGTTCTTTTTCCCCACACTGGTTATCAAAAATCCATGCATAGGATCCATTTCCCTAAAGTGCACGTAACTCTGCTAACAGACATTGCTTGCTAGTTTCTGTGACAGCTTCTTCTGTTGCTTAATGACGATTTATTTCAATGGAGCATTTTAAAAAATGAGATATAATGCAGGAGTTAAAACTCTAAATTAGAGCAAGAGTGCTTGGGCTCTCTAACTGGCATCAAGCTTACCAATTAAACATAATATGAATTAAAAATTTATGTATTTTTAATTGTACCTGCAATAAGTGAAGAATACAGCTTGTCTGTTAAATATACAATGAATTATTTAACCATTGGATTCCGTCCTGAATTTTATGTAGTTTAATGACTTGCAGTAAAGAGAGAAACCAGATCATTCTAAGAAGAAAAAAAAAGCCAACATAATATAAATACATTTTTGATTAAGAGAAGATCATTTATTATGCATTTTCCCTCTTTTAAAACAAGAAAATGCTCAACAACCTAACCTTGAAATTATGGGTTAGGCAAATAATTAAAATTTTGATCTACATTGAAAGAAATCTCTATTAGAAATCGATTTGGAGCAAGTAATTTCAGCAGGACTACTGTAAATCTCAATGGCATGCAGGAGAGAAACCGGTTTGCACATCAACTGAAAATATCCCACTTGTAGATGGATAGCTCTAATGTGGCTGTAATTATGAAAGTTGGAAGCCTTATTTCCAATTTCCTCTTGCAGTGTTCCCTCTTCGTGATGATCATTCATATTAAAAAAAAAGAAAAAAGAAATGCTGGATTAACTACTCCATTTGATCTGAACCAAATGCCCAGAAAAACAGGTACAGCCATCAAATATACCCTGCCTGAACTGAAAATACCAGCTCGGGTAATAACCAATATATATTCACATTCCATCAGGTATCCATTTCGGTTATTCTGGAATGGTATTTTCAGTTTGGGGGTGTTTTTCCAGTTGAGTTATTTTGGCCATCTTGGTATTTTGGCTATGTCATTTCAGCAATACTAGCCTTATTGCCCATGCGCAATTGCCAAAAATGTTGTCACCAAAATACCAACATGACGAAATAACTGAAATAACCAAACCAGAAAACCAAAACAGAAGACTGATATGCAAATACCTGTTCTGGCTGTGGATAGTATTCAGGTACTTGAAGGGCTACCTGAAAATGAAAATAATGCCCACGTGTAATAAATCAATAACCTGTTTTCTGCTCTACTTTCCATTGCTTGTAGGCACAATAGATATTGTACATCCAGAAAGGTAGTACTGTACTAGCATAGTGATGCAGTGTTGATAGGTCCTATACAAACACATCCCTATGGCCATTCTGGAAATTAGAGATGCCAGATTTGTGAACATATGGTCGCTTCTCTGGGCTCCCAGGCTTTCTCAATGCTCTGTCTCCAACTGATTGCCCAGCCTTTGAGATTTTCAAAAGGCAGCTGTTATATAAGACAATGGCATCCAGCCATGGCTGTGTCTCCTTCTTGCCAAATGCCATTACCCTGAGCCCCAAGCAGTCGGCAGCGAGCAATGCTTGTTCTGGGCAATAGGAAATATCCATAAGCAGCCAAGAGCTTGTAAATCATTTCAAGAGCACAAGGGGTTCAGGAAGGTGGGGCAACCAATTGCTTCAATTTAATCTTGCCAGCGAGTGGCATTAGGATGCTTCTTCAGCTAATAGGCAGCTGCAAAAAAGTTTGACTGGGTGCCTTCAAAGTGAAAATATGTCATGAAATATCATTGGTTTCCAGCTTATGAGAAAATTAAACATCACACAGTCACTGGGAAGTAAGGTTAACCATGCCCATCCATCTGCTCTGTCTTGATAAGACTAGGATTAACATCATGTCCGCACATCCTTTGCAGTTTTCCCCATTTGAACCTGTTAGGTGGCCTGAGATGAGATGAGTAGGTAGGTAGGTAAACGTTTATTGTTTGGCCATAGGCCGTAACAAATTTAGGTGCGTATATAAGGAGCTGCCTAACTGAGTCAGGACAATGGCCATCTTAGTCCTGTATTGTCACAACCTGACCCGGCAGCAGGGTTTCAAATTGAGCTCTCCAGGGTCTCCATCAGAGACCTCACCCAGGGGTGCTACCTAAGAACCTCCAAGTTCCCCAGCAGAGGCCTCACCCAGGCATACTACCAAAGATCCTGAATCAGAGATGCCAGGGATTGAACTTGGGACCTTATACATGCAATGCAAAGCGTGCATTCTACCACTTGAGACACAACCCGCCCCTTGCATGGGGGGTGGGGCATGAGGTGAGCAGGCATAACTAGAAGCCTATGACAAGCTGGGTTGGAATTGGGGTATCAGAGGAACAAATGCCAGTTGAGGCAGAATCAGTCACCAAAAGTCAGTGCCAAAGGTCAGAGCTGGGAAAGCAGTCAAAACGGAATAGGGGACAGAAAATAGATTTGGCGTCAAAGTGAGGATTGGTCGCAGGCTTGTCCAGGTTGGTGACCCCACATAACCCGATTGGGATGTTCCAATCTTTGAATATCTGAATGATATTTGTAACGGAAATGGATGTTCAAATTTTTCTCTTTTTCTTTCAGCTATTCAGTTAGTCGATTTTTCATTTATTTGACTGTCTGGATAGTTGGATCTTTGGTTATTCATTTGCTCAATTACTTTTCAGTTACTCCACATGTGCAAATTAGCAAAAATGGCATACCCAAATCACCAAAATATCTGAACACCCAAACAACCAAATAACAAAAACCAAACCAAGCAAAAACAAAAAACCCATGACCTCTCAAAACCCCAAATGTATATCTTGGGAAGATGAACCCAAAGAGTGGTTTTATCCATTTTGGTGGTATATCGGTTGAAGTTAACAGATATGAAATTTGCTGCAGATATTCAGTTCAAGAATAAGGTACACTTCAAGAAGGGTAAGCTTCTATGACAGGAGAACTGTTCAGAAATCAGGGGTGCAGGACAGCTGGGGAGCAGGGAGAGGCCTCAAAAAACCATTTACCTCAAGCCTCTACATTTTTAAAGAGCCCAGAATGGCCAAAAACTTGGTGAACCTTATGTTCAGCAGACAGAACCAACTGAGAATTTCCCAGCCTGGCTGGCACTTCAGGGTGGGCTAATCATTGAAAGAGAAAGTGTTTCCTGGCAATTATCCCCTATCAGAGAGGAATCAGCTTGCATGTTCTTGTCTGCCACTACGGTTGCAACACAACACAATGCTGATCTGAAATCTAAGTCCTTTGACATTTAAAGGGCTTTGAAAGCAACACAGTGGCAAGTCTCAAAAGATGAAGGAAGCTCTGGTGTTCAGTACATTTTGGTAATCCTTGCAATATTACGTTGGATATTAAAACTGGTTTAGCCTAGGGCTTCTGCACTAGTGAACCAATCCTCTCAATCCCCAATAACAACAGATCTTTGTTGTGACCCGCTGGATGCCTTTATTGTGCTGGCTGGCAGTGGCCTAGGGACATCTGTAAGGATTTGAAAGACAATTGCCATCCCAGCCAGTGGACTAGATATCATCTTGCAAAGCAGAAATAGGATGTACATAGGGGATAAAGCGAAGAGAAAAAAGGAGGTAGGGAATCTACAATAAAGTCTTCCTTTCCTCTTACAGATTTGCAGTCTATCTTTGTGTCTTATGCATTTATAATTTCCCCCTTCGCTCTTGAATGTAGGAGACAGTCCAATCTTTTCTTATTTGTTCCTCTCACTTTACGATATGGGGAGATAGTGGAAAGATGACAGATGGAGCAGCAGGAAGATTGTAGGGGGAAAACATTTCCATAATAAGAACTGTCTTGGAAGAAACTGGGGCAGAGGCATCAAGTAATATTGGCCCAAATATTTCTACATTTATAAAAGAATCGCCTCTGCATGGTTTTTGCCTCCTGTTCTTCTCACAGATCTGGTTGAAATAGGTTTTGATTTTTGCAATAGCTTTCAAAAATACAACTGCTCTTTTTCATTTAACACTTTTTATCATAGAAAGAAAAGCCACACAGTTTCCAAAAGGCAAAATTCTGTAAGTGGGTGTCACAGGTTTGGGGGTCCGCACCCCCACTTTACTGGGTTTGAGTGACTCAGTTCCCTTGCGCACAGTTCTCTTGAATCAGTTCTCTCTCTGGCTAATTCAAGTGTGCCACAATGAAACTCCTTTGTCACACAAGGGCCCGATCCTTCCCGTTTACAGACTCTTTACTCTCTGGGTTCGCAAGAGCTTGGGGGCTCTTGTAGCTCACTTGTGTTCCAATATTAGACACCGCCACTTCTTCATAAAGTTAAGAAGTAAGTTTATTGATTACATAAACAAGATAGTTGATACAGAGTGGTAACTAGAAATAAAAGGTAAACATAACGCATTCCTAACTTATACTGGTTGAGTTCCTAAATTATGCATCTTACCCTAGCAAGGTCCAGAAGTTCTGGTTTCTCAGTCATAAAAGGCGAATGACTAGGCACTGGCTTAGAGAGCAAATACTGTCTCTCAGTTCATGCTTCCCAAGCCTGCTGTTGCCAGGCTGGTCATTCGTATGCAGATGTTCTCTGGAAGAAGCTTTGCAAGAAGAACCTTTCTGTGCCTTAGCGGCCCATTTAAATAGTCTTTAGCTTCCTATGTCTTGGATTTCCCGCCTTTGGGGAATTCTATAGTCAACCCAGGTAAACATGGAAGTCAATCTACATATCAACAGGCTGTCTGGCAAGTGTCCCCAAAACACATCTTGTTAGCTCCTTGTATTTCCTGTAGGCTGGTGACGTGTGAGAGCCCTAATTTGAGTTGTACAGTTATCAGAGTCCTAATTTGAGTTTTACAGTTCTCAGTGTCAACATTACAAACATGTGGAACCTTTGACATTACATAGTGTACATGTATAGTAACATTACATACATGTGAAACCCTTGGCACCACACATTTACCAAACATGTAGTCCCATGTTACACGTGTGTGACCCCATGTTTCTCTGTGACAGCCCCCCAGTAAGATTGCATCATGAAGAGGCACATCAGAGTCTCGTAACATGCTGAGGCTGACATCTGGCGTGTCCTTCCGGTGTGTGTTGGCGTCTGCAACCTCTGTACCTTTCCATGTGGTTGCATCCTATTAAAGTTAGACCATTGGTTTTCCAAACCTTCTGTCAGATGTGTGGGGCTATCATGTTCACATGTTTTCCACCATGTTGTAGTGGAGTAATACTGTGAACCATACCCTGCAAGGTACATCAGTAAGTGTTTGCATAAGTCTGTGTCAAACTTGTGGGAATACCATGTTAACAATCTTTGTTCACCATTCACAAACTTTGGCCATGTTTCCAGATTTTCTGGCAGCCTATTTCGTTCTGGCTGTATGTCTGTTCCCATCAGAAGTATTATTAGGATACAAAAGAGGAAGTGTGGAGTAATTTTTACACTACTGAGCACCCCACCTCTCTTGTCTGTGTAAATCTGCATTTCCAAACACTTTTCACCAGGATTAATGTTGCAATTCCCAGTGTTACCATGTGGCATTTGTATTTTCCCCTTGGCTGTGATGCTGTGCCTTGATGTCTTTGCATTCCAGTCAATAGCCCAGGCAGAGACTGTTTCTGTGGAGGGGCTATTGTGAGCAGTCTTTCCTGTGCCCTGCCCCCAACCTCTGTCTGTACCCCCAGGATCCCCTGGGTCGGTATAACCATGTCTGTCTCCTTTTGGGGAGTCTGACTTTGTGACATGGGTGTGAGAACCCCCCAGTGTCCCCTCAGACCTCTCCACACCAAACTCTGGAGGGGTTAGATTACTAAGTGTAGAAGTGTGACTCTTTCCTCACCTCCAGTTTCTACTTTAGCAGCATTTCCCTGCTCCTGTTCAGGCAAAGCAGAGGTGCACAGTTCACTCTTAGACTGTTGCCTCTGGTTCTGTAGGATTACAGCATGGTGCATTTCTATCCCTGGGGAAGAGATATCCCTTGTTCCCCCCTCCATCCTGGGAAAAGTTTCCTGTACCTTCCCACCTCCTCCTAAGGTAGAATCCTCCAGCTCCCGGCTTGCCTGTCTCCGCTTGGGTTCAGGTAGCCACTTCCCACCTTCTCTTAAGGTAGGACAACAAACCTCTGGGTCATTTTGCAACCCCCTGGTTTGAGTAGGGGCCTTTGCAGCCTCTAACTCTCTCCCTGCGGTGGTTACTCTGTTTGATTCTGCAGGATTGGGTCCTTCCTGTGTAAGGTGGGTTGCCAAGTCCTGGGCTTCAGAATCAGTTTGATCCATTTGCTTCACTTCCTGCAGTTCCCCATGTGAGACAGAGACTTGCAGTTCACTCCCCGAGTCTTGTCCTCCCCTGCCTTCTGACTGGCTTGGGGACTCCTGTTTGGGGTTTTCCTGCCCCTGAGTGGAGTTCACTTGTTGGGGTATAGGATCTGTAAAGCCTTCCTGTAACCCTTCCCCTCCACTAGGGTTGTTCTGTGTCTTCCCATGGTTTAGGGGTAGAGGTGCAACTGAGTCTTGTTGTCCCTCCCCCTCCCTTACCGGGTTGCTCTTTAGCTCCCCATGTTCCTGCATCCATGTGTTTATATCATTCCCCACCAACATTTCATTTTGTGCTTTCCTTGGGAGGACAGCGACTTGGCTTGGTGCTTTTGTACCTTGCCACTCCAATTCTACAGTGGCAGTGGGCAGAATATCTGTGATCCCCATTGCCAGTGAGACCACAACCTTTCTATGAGTGTTTATTTTATGTTTTGGGATCAAATCTTCTCACACCATCACAATTTGTGCACCATTGTCAATTCTCCCCACACAGTTTACTCCATTAACCTTGGCAGGTTTTTGTAGTAACTGATCTGCTGTGGGTGGGTTAGGAATGGTATAGCAATCATTAACGCCTCTGGGGACTGGTTGAAGTACAGACACAAAATTTGCACTGACAGTCCCAATAATCTCATCAGCCTCTCTTTTAGGGCTATTAAACTCTCTTTTTGGGGGGCATTCCCTTACCAGATGCCCTGTTTGTTCACAATTATAACATTGTCTTGGATCGTCAGTAGGGGATTGAAAGGTGTGTGCTCTTTGGATTCTGGGTGATCCTTGTCTCCCCCCACCCCCATTCTCCTTTGGTTTGTTCTGAGTTAAGTTTAGTTGTTCAGATTGTGGATTGTACCCATTTTACTTATGGTAAAACCCTTGTTTTGATTTAAATTTGGGCTGCACACAGTATAGAACTGTTCAAGCAATATAGAGTTAATAATTTGTTCCTTAGTGACATTCCCACCTGGATCTAGCCATTTTACACCATAATGTTTCAAAAAATTACAAACATCTGAATATGACATACCCTCTGCCTTCTTGAAGCTGCGTAATTTCTGGCAAAAAGTTTCTGGAGTGATTCTGTAAGCTTCGAGAACTGCCTGTTTGAAAGCATCAAAAGTCAACACTAGATTCCTTCATTTTTGTGCTGAAAACTTGTTTTGCCTTCGCGGGGAGTTTAGGTAACACTAATTTGAGCCACATCCCCTTTTGTATCTGTTCTTGAAGAATTACATGATGTACGGTTGTGAAGTAGTCTTCTATGCCTTGATTTCCCTCGCATTGTGGGATCAATGTGGCGTAGTCATTAATTCTCTCTATCCATTACCCACTCTCTATCCATTACCCACCCACCCTTTTCACACAGGCCCTTACATAAACGCCGCCACGTGCCTGGTTGGTGGAGGTGGGTGGGAGTGGGAGAACCCACCCCCCGCACACTCACCAGTGGCAAGCAGCGAGGCATTCACATGGATAATGCCGCAAGGGGGTTGTTTATGCTAGGGGGTAGAGGATGTGGGGGTCTTTTGAATTATATTTTATTATTTGGAGGGGGAGGGATGTTTGGAGGGGGAGGGATGTTTGGAGGGGGAGGGATGGGGATTGAGTGGGTTAGGGAGGAGGGATGGGGAATGTTTCTGGGGTGGGGAAGGGAAGAACTCCCCCACTGCCAGGGCGGGGGGCCAGGGGGGCCTGGCCGGGGAGGAGGGAGCAGCCATTAGGGTCGTGATGGGCCGGGGGAGATATGGTCCCAATTGGGGTGAGATGAGATCAGTGAGACAGGACAGGTGTTTATTACAGGTCCCGTTCACTACCCCCAGGCAGATGGGCAGGTGGTTCTCGGTCAGGGCCCCCCCGGCCCTGTGTTGTTGCTGTTAAATGTGAGATTGGTGGTGAATAAGGCAACAACTTTCCAGGAGGTAATCCTGGACCATGCTGCTGATCTCATATGTATCACAGAAACCTGGCTGGACAATGAGTCTGGGCCCATTTTGGCTGACTTTGTTCCGAATGGGTATTCTGTGCAGCATCAGCCATGCTCAGAGGGACAGGGGGGATGGTGTATTCATGATTTTTAAGGAGGACTGGACTGTGAGAAGGTATCCAGTGCAATTCATATCAGGAATTGAGGGTCTTCACCTTGTGTTTGATTTGGTGGGTGACAGTTTGGGAGTGCTGCTTGTATACCGTGCACCTACCGGTGCAGCAACCTCCCTACATGCTTTAGTGGAGGTGGTGTCAAGGGTGGTGTTGCAGTCCCCAAAGTCAGTAGTCTTGGGGGACTTCAAAATTCACGCTGATGCTGACCTTATGGGAGTGGAGCATGAGTTCATGGCTGCCATGGCAACCAGGACCTGTCCCAGAGAGTTATTGGCCCAACATATCGGGGGGGACATACCTTAGACCTTGTGTTTTGCACCGGCCTTGAGGTGGGTGTTCTGTTAGTGGGGGAGTTATCAACTGTACCCTTGTCACAGATGGACCATTACCGCCTGCAGTCTTGGTTCCTGGCGCATGTCTGCCCCCGGAAAGGTGCAGAACCAATTCAGATGGTTTGCCCTCAGAGGCTGATGGAACCAGATCGGTTCCGGAAGGCTCTGGGTGAGTTTCCCTCTGACCTTGACGACGGTTCCATCGATGACCTCGTCTTGTTATGGAATACATTGCTGACGGAGGTCATTGATCGGATAGCCCCTAGGCATCCACTGCCTAGGCAACAGCTCTGCAGGCTTCCTTGGTTCTCCAAGGAACTACAGCAGCTGAAGTGAGAAGGGCAGCAGTTGGAGAGATGGTGATGTTGTTTGCATGCTGAAACCAACAGGTTGCATCATAGACCCAGTTTATGAGCTTATGCTGTAGCTATGCAGGCAGCAAAAAAGGAGTTTTTTCCTACCCTCATAGCATCTGCTAAATCCCATCCACCCCGGGTAGTGTGGGGACTGGTCAGTCCAGCATCCCTCCATCTTGAAGTGGAGTCATCTACTGCTCACTGTGACATGTTTGTGGATTATTTTGTGGATAAAATCACTCAGATTCACCATGACTTTGATGCCGCAATTAATACTTATGGGGAACTGGAGGTTATGGAAGCCCATCCAGTTCCCCATAAGGGAAGGTTATTGAACGAGTAGTGGTTCAGCAGCTGCAGGGACATCTTGACCACATTGGTTAACTAGACCCCTTTTAGTTGGGATTTCGTCCAGGGTATGGCACCAAGACTGTACTTGTGGCTTTGGTGGATGATCTGCACCTGGAAATGGACTGAGGTCGTTGGACCCTGTTAGTTCTATTAGATCTTTCAGCTGCATTTGATACAGTAGATCATGGGATGTTGGTGATGCGACTGCGGGACTGTGCAGGGGTGGGCGGGACTGTTCTTGAGTGGTTCCGCTCTTTCCTGACTGGTAGAACACAGCGAATGGTAGGGCTGGGCGGACAGATCCGGTTCGGTTCGCCTGTTTGGTTCGGCTGTTCGGTTCGGTCACTGCGTTCAGGTTCGGCCGTTCGGTTGTGTTTGGTTCGGTTCGGACATTTGGAAAAAGGCTATCTGTGCGAGGAATGATGGTCCCAGACCCATGACTCTGGGTCCTGGGGCTAGAGTGGCAGCTTCAAGATATTTTCCACAACCCTCCCTGCCTGTAACCTGGCCCCAGAATGCTGATGGTGGGTCCTGGGGCTGGAGTGACTGTTTCTTGGTACATTCGAATGACATTGCCTCTGTGCAAGAAATAATGGCCCCAGATCCATGATGGTGGGTCCTGGGGCTAGAGTGGCAGCTTCTAGATACATATTGGCCACTGCCCTCCCTGCCAGTAATGTAGGCCCCAGAACCCTGATGGTGGGTCCTGGGACTGGAGTGGCTGTTTCTTTTACATATATATACACACACACACACACACACACACACACAGAGTAAATCTAACTGCTATTAACTATTCTAAAACCTATTGAACTAAATGGAATACAATAATTAACTACAAAGGTCTTGTCCTACAAACACACTGTATCTCTGTCTATCTCTATAACTAAGCTAACTATTATGTATATCTATCTAGTAACTATCTATCTAATAACTATCTATCTATATATACAATATTACACAGGGAGAAACACAAAGAACACAGGGAGGGGTACAAAACTGAAATGAAAATCAATCTAATAATAATCCTACTCTAAATAAATCCAAAACTTGAAAGAGGGGAAGGGAATCAGGGATGGAATAAGAGGGAGAGGGAAAGAATGCAATGGAGGGGGGAGGGGGGAATGAAGATTGAACACAGGGGACACAGGGAGAGATAAAAACAAAAAATAACAACTAAATCTATCTAATATAAACTAAATAAATGATAATATGGAGGTAAATGTGTTGGATGGGTGAAATAGGAGGAGATGGCAATGGATTCGGAATAGGAAGGAACAATAATTTCTGGGAGAGAGGGAGCCTTCTGAAATGCCTGCTGTTCAGGAACAATGACTAGCTCAGAAGGTGTTGAGAAGGGGAGAGGCATTCAGTTTTGTTTCTTGCTGTGCCCACCTCACCGCAAGCCCCATTGGCTCTGTGCAGCCTAGCCTGTGGCCAATCACAGACTGTGAAGCCAGTGGTCTGAGGCGAAAAGGGATGGTGATTGGTCAGGCTGGTTGCTACTCCAAGCCTCTCCACCCCTGGTTCCTGGAAGTCTGCTCCTCAGCTGACTCCCCCTCCCTGTCACATTTTGCCTTCCAGTGACATGATTTTGTCACCCGAACTCAGCCGAATGCGATCCGGACTGACAGAACTGTTCGATCATTTTGACGTTCGGAATCTAGTTCGGTTCGGTCAGTTCATGTTCGGATTTGGGTTCGGTCGTCTGAACAGGCCGAGTTCAGGCTGAACTCCGAACTTCTTAACCGCGTTCGCCCATCCCTAGAGAGTGGTTTTTTGGGAGTCTTTTTCATCATACCCAGACTTCTCGTGTGGAGTCCCGCAAGGTTTGGGTTTGTCCCCTCTCCTGTTCAATGTATATATGCAGCCCCTTGGTGATGTGATTAGGAAGTTCGGCATGCGGTGTCATCAATATGCTGATGACACCCAGCTGTATATCTCTTTTTCAACAAACCCCGGCCCTGCAGTCTTGGTGCTTATTCAGTGTTTGACAGCTGTGGGTGACTGGATGAGGCCTAACCGAGTGAGGCTGAATTCCAACAAGATGGAGGTGATGTTGGTGGGTAAGGCGATGGAGATGGTGACCCCTGTTATTGGCAGGGTCTGTCCTCCATTGGTCCCCCAGGTACGGAGTCTGTGGGTGCTCCTCAATGTGCAGCTCTGTCTGGATGTCTAGGTGGTGGCTGTGGCGAGGAGTACCTATTGCCAATTACATCTGGTGCGACGGCTTCGGCCGTTTATCTCAGGCTCTGAACTGGCCACCATCATCCATGCTTTCATCACCTCCAGATTGAACTATTATAATGCACTCTACGTGGGGCTACCCATGGTGACGGCTAGGAAACTGCAGCTGGTGCAGAATGCAGTGGCCCATCTTCTGGTAGGACTGGGCCACCAGGAGCATATTACACCAGTGCTCCACTCTCTGCACTGGCTGCCGGTGGTTTTCTGGGCTCAATTCAAGGTGTTGGTTTTGGCCTACAAAGTCCTAAATGGCCTAGGCACTACCTATCTGTGGGACCGCCTCACTCCCCGGATGCTGGATTGATCCCTGCGGCCATCTGGGGGTGCCCTGCTCGGAGTCCCCTGAGTCTTCCGGGGGCCATGCAGGGGAGGATGTTCTTGTTGGCCACACCACAGCTTTGGAACTCCCTTCTGGTGGAGGTCTGGTTGTCCCCAGATATCCCCTCTTTTTGGAGAAGTTGTAAGACCTGGCTGTTCCACCAGGCATTTGATGGGGGAGAGGGGGGAGAGGGGAAGGGTTTTTTGGGGTATGGGGTTATTTTCTTTTCCTCCTTTTAGTTGTTTTAATTGTTGTTTTAAAAATTGTAAGCTGCCCTGAGCTGCCTGTGGCAGGAGGGGTGGGGTAGTAAAAGTTTTAAATAAATAAATAAATATAAAAACCACCCCACACCAACCAGACCTGGCCCACACAGAGGGGAACACCCAAGGGAAGGAGAACGCACAGACATGGGGGGAACAATGCAGATACAAACTTTAATGAAGAGTAAGGAAGAGCAACTGGCACAACGGAGCCAAAACAAAAAAATACATAGCATCCAATGGTAGGGACAGATCCGCACCCTCAGTAGGGCCAGCGACACTGGACCCTGATCTACCAGTCATCCTGGGCACAGTCCAGCTTGTGCACCCAGTGCAGGAGATGCAGGAGAAGCTGAACCACCTCCTCCTGCTCCCTGGTCCTCTCATTAATCATCTCCTGCACTAAGGGAGAGAGGGAGAGGGAGCACACCATAAGGGCTGGCCACAGGCCAGAACATCCATGGAGTACACACACAAAGGGGGGGGGGGATAAACACACACAGAGGAGTAACTCACAGATCTCACTGTAGACCTGTGCCCCCGCACATAGGTCCGCTGCCGCCCACTGGAGCTGCCCGGCCAACTCCCCCAGCCACAGCACATTCACAAGCACAAGCATGGCAGCTAAAGGGGAAGAGACAGCATGAGGTGGGGACAGGGATTGGGCCACAACAGGGGGAATCGGGGAGAACACTAGGGGTGTGCATGGCATTTTTGTTATTACAATAACGATAACTTTTTGCAATAATGTTCTGTAAAGCGCCAGGTACACTGCTGGTGCTATACAAATGCTTATAATAATAATAATTTTAAAAACAAACAACCAATAATACCAAAAACAACAACTGAGAATATCGATAACGGTAATGACAACAATATCGATACCGATATCGATACCAAAACGATACCAAAAATGATACCAAAAACAATACCAAAATGATAACAAGAAACAAAAACAACAATGTCATTATCATTATCATTATTATTAGTGCTGTGGCAGCTGGGTTTTGGAGGGAAAATGTAGAGATTGGAGGAGGGAGCAGACATCTCGGAGTCTTAACAGGGCTGAACTGTGCTTGTTTTGGGAGGGGCTAGCAGCTCAGCAGTATCTGATGAATGTATCCGTAGCCAATGAGCAGCACAAGCAGGCCCCAGCAGTCTCATGGGACTCTGTGATTGCACAATGCCTGCTGCCTCCCACAACTGATCAGAGGGGCTCTGGGGGAGGGCACTGCAACCCTTTATAATGGGAGGGCCAGGTTTTTTCTCTTTGTTGTGTGAGAGCTCTACTTGTCAGGTTGTGTTTACAGAACTGTGGTGCTTGCACATACAAAAATCCTCCATAGTCCTCATTGTATTATTTATTTATTTATTTATTTATTAGGTATTCCCACCAATACCTTTCCTTTCTCATACCCTACATTTTCCCTTCTCCCTTTCCCTGCCCTTCTCCCCCCTCTACATTATATAGAGATAGGTAGTATAGATTAGATATAGATATATATTATAGACATATAGATTAGATTAGATTAGATTAGAATAGTTATATAGCTATATAGATAATTGATTAGATAATAGTTAGTTTTCCTTTCCCTTTCCCCTGTCTCCATTAGGTTTAGATAAATATTAGTTATGCACAGGAATCAATAATGATACTGATACCAAAAATAAAATCTTTGTTTGAAATGGTACCGATCTCAATAACGATAACGAATATCGATACCGATAACAAAAATGTTACCGATACCGATAACAAAAACGATATCAAAAACGATACCAAAAAGGATAACAAAAATATCGACAATGGAACCAAAAACATTTTTGAATAACGAAAATGACATGGGGGCCTGGTGTACACCCCTAGAGAATACCACCCATAAGCACACAAGACCCCACCCGGTCCCAACAGAGGCCCATCATCCTGTGACACAAGAGGAAACTTCTTCAGAGGCCACCCCCAAAGGAGAGGCAAGGGAGAAGAAGAACACCCATTAGGCTGGCCGCACTCATGGTCTGGACCCACCCACCCCCCAACTGCAGCACCCCTCCATGGCTGTCAGAGTAAAAATGGGGGACCAATAGGGGGCGGTAGCCACAACACATCATCAGAGTGAGGTCGGGGCAACATAAAGGGACAGTAGCACACACATAAATGCATGAACTATGCCCTGGGGAGAATGCAAAATGGGGGGGAAGGGAGGCAAGGGGGAATGGACCCCATAACAGAAGGCAAGGGGGCACTGACACAGGGTACCTCCAGACATGCACCAGAACACTGCCCCAACAGGTAGCAGCCTAGGTGAAGGACTACATAGGGAGGAACTGCATCCCTGCATCCCATGGGGTTCACAGAGCCCTTACAATGCTGCAACAAAGTGGACCTGGTGAGTATTAACTGCAAACCCTCGGAGTGAGCACCCAGATTCAAGCAAGTACCCCAGAACACATACCAGGCCACCCGGAGGAACCAAAAGGCACCCAAAAGGACCCAGAAGGTTGCACACGGCATCCCAAGACACAAGCCTCATCCCCATCCCCATCCCCCATGCCTTGGCCATCATGGACACACAGAACCCTGGTCCATATGCAGGAGTAGAGAGGCAGGGCTGTGCAGCCCCGTAACACCCATCGACAAAGCACAGTGAGCCGCAAGAGCCCACAAGGTGGAAGGGCACCGGGCATTGCTGGCAGTGGGAGAGCACCCCTATACAGGAACGGATGCCCAACAGAACTTCACACTGTGCATACAGATGGAAATGTTACCTCCAGTGAATCAACCATCCCACTCACCCACTGGTCATGCCCCCCCAAGCACCCCAAAATCCAGGCCAACCCCCAGCACCAGTCTCATGAGGTGCTGGTGCACCTGACCCACAGACACTGCAGGAGAACACAGGCTGCACAAAGCTCACGCATTTATTGATACAGGGTCTAGGAAGGTCCATTGCCACCGAGAGCAAGCGAACTCCAGGGACACAGGGGTCACACAGCTGGATGCAGGTAAGGAGTGGTCCAGCACAATAAGGGGGTTCCAAATGGTTCCATGGCTGACCGGCTCTCAAAGTGTCTGACCAGATCCCCACAGACCACAGAGCAGGAGGCAGATGGACACACGGGGGATGCATGGAGTGGGGTAGCAGCTCACAGAATGCACACAGGGAACCAGGACCAAGGTCCGAGCGCAAGGGAGTGGAGATCCACCTAGGAGGTTGCAGCAATGGCATGTCACGGTGCAGGAGCCGGGCGCTCAGGGAACAGGGAAGAAAGCCCTCCTAGGCAATGTCCATGGCAGCAAAACAGCGAGTAGGGGCCCACGGTCACAGTAGCATTGGGGAGATATCAAAAGAGACAATGTAGAAGAATGGGAACTCTCCAGGGTCTTGGAAGAAAGCAGAGAATACCAGGAAAGAGGTAGAGGGGCTAGGAGCCTGAGCAGAGCCCTGAAACCACAGGGCATCTCCTGGAACTAGCTGGTGGGAACAAGGGTAATAAGAAGCACTTCAGGGGTTACAGGGTGGCAGCTGTGGAAGAAAGAATGGAGCCAGGATAGAGATGTGCACCAGGGACCCATGTCGTTATTCATTTTTGTTTTTCGTTTTTGTTATTTAAAACTTTCATTTTTGTTTTTGTAAATATCAAAATTTTGTTTTCGTTTTTGCTTTCATTTCTTATTTCCATTGTTTTCAATGGAAAACACATTTTCAGCTGTAACTTTTTTGTTTTTCATTATATTTGGATGAAAATGTGGAGAAATTGTACCTCCAATGAAAGGCATTACATGTACTAAATTTCAGAGAGATTGGATAAAGTCATCTAATTGTATAAGCAGCTAAATTATGTTATTTTGCAAAAATCTGCATATACATTCCTGGCTGTAGCTTCTTTGTCTAGACCCCTCCCCAAATTTACTATCTATGTCAACTGGGTCCTGGTGGGATAAGCAATTAACCTATAAATGTATGTCTGACTGTAACATCTTTATAAGCCTGCACAGCATATGCAGAGAATGAGCCTATGCCAGGGATTCTCTTATGTGTCACTGTGGTATAAGATCTGTTTGTGATACCAATTGGCCGGCAGAAATGTCAACCAAATATCCTCATTCTGTACTGTGACCATCCCAACTTCTCTCCCCCAGTTGTTACTGGGAAGTTGGAAGCATATGTTTAGGAAAGAGCCAATGGAGATTCTCTTATGTCCTCTGTCACAGTACTGCAGGATGTGATTGTGATGATAACTGGCCAGCCTGGATGTATAAACCACATCTCCTGATTTCTGGGATGCTATCCCCAAAATCCCAGTTATGTCCCTTCTATGCCCGCCTCAGGGCCGCCTCTATGCCCACCTCTATGCCACCACCAATTGGTCCTGTAAAGCTGGAAGTATGCAGTAAACTGGCCAGTGAATGTGTCTGTACATCTGTCAGAATTATAAAAATGTGCTACCTCGAGGATTATGAAAGACCAAAGACTTTGCGTTCACCTTGGCTGCAAATGCTGGAAAGCATATTATATTTGAGTGGTTTTGGTTATTATTTCTCTGATGAAACTAGATTTTTCTGTTGTGTACAAAGACTTAGCGATGCAAAGATTGTCTACTATAACTTATCAGGAAGATCTTGCTGAAATAAGATTTAGTAGTATGGTTCCTTTATATATCCTTATTAGAACCGAGAGGGGGAAGGTCCAAATATCTGTCAATGAATCTGAAATGAAACCTGTGAGTGTGTCTGACTAGATTAAGATTTCCCCAAATGAACGCAGCTATGTTAGCAGGAAGAAAGATGGCTGTTCCAAAGGAAAATAGGTTATGTCCCTGTGGAATGGGTATGGTCGAGGATCTTATACATTATGTTCTTGAACGTCGTTACTTTCTGGACATTAGAAAATGTCATATTACTCCTTTCCTAAAGTAAGTCCCATATTTTTCGAACAGAGAAAAATGAATCTGATTGTTGCAGCGGGACAAGGAAGGTCTGATTTAGAACCTAGCTACATTTGTGCATAGGGCAGCAAGAATTAGAAATCAATATCCCATTCTAGCCATGGGAGGAAGTTAGGGATTAAATGCGACAAATTATAAAAAAAGGAAAACATTTCTAGTGAGCTGATATGTTATACTGGGTTAGAGTTTCTCATTTTTTCTAAAGGCTAGGCCCTAGGGATGGGCGAACAGAACCGAGTTCGGAAGTTCGGTTCGGTTGACCGAACTATTCAAGTTCAGTCCGAACTCCAAACTTCCGAACAGAGTTCGGAAATTCAAACCCCATTGAACTAAATGGAATATTATCTTATAGGCGAACAGAAATGAGTTTGGAAATTCTGTTCGGTTTGAAAATCGAGTTCGGTTTGGAAGTTTGGTTCGGTCGACCAAACTGGTCGAGTTTGGTCCAAACTCCGAACTTCCGAACCGCGTTCGCCCATCCCTACTAGGCCCTTTTGGTTTAAAATTAGAGCCTGGTGTGCCAGTGCACTGTTGGTAAAGGCTAAGGCCTTCTTTGGATGGCAGCTGGGGGCTGGTGAGCCATGGTGGCCAGCCATGACGAGCCTCAATCCGAGCTAGATTATTTATTTATGTATTCATTTATTTTAACAATTTAATGCCCCACCCAACTCCACCTCAGACAGTTTGGGGCAGCTTACAATAAAATATAAAACAATATAATAATTTACAATAAAATTATATAAATATAAAACAGCATTCCAACCCAACTTAAAAATATAACAAAACACAGAACCTTCCCATAACTCCCTCCCCCAACTCCCCACCACATAACCACCCTCACCCATCCCCTCCACCAATGCCTGGCAGAACAGTCGGGTCTTACACAAGCGATGAAAGGTCATCAGGTCCGGGGTCAGGCAAGCCTCCTCCGGGAGCGAGTTCCACAGTCAAGATGCAGCTACTGAGAATGCCCTCTCCATAGTGCCCCCCCCGATTGACTCTGGGGACTTCAAGGAAGGTGCCCCCAGCATGCCGCAGGGGTCAATCCAGGACCCGGGGAGTGAGGCAATCCTGCAGATAGGTCAGGCTGAGGCCATGTAGGGCTTTAAAGGCAAGAACCAACACCTTGAATCAAGCCCAGGAAAAAATAGGCAGCCAATGCAAAAGTTGGAGCATCGGTGTAATGTGCTCCCGGCAACCCGACCTTGTAAGGAGCCGAGCCACCACATTCTTCACCAGCTGTAGCCTCCAGACCATCACCAAGGGTAGCCTCATGTAGAGAGCATTGCAGTAGTCCAGTCTCAAGGTAACAAAAGCATGAATGGTGGGCCAAAAGCATCATGGGGGGGCTAAAACAGATTTTCTACTCTGCTCTTTCCTGCTCTGGGCCAATTTGGCTCAACTGGACAGGCCTTAGCACAGGCTGTGATTTTGGGATTTCTTCAGGTCAGAACCTGGGCTAGCCTTCAACATGGCTTATGGGCCACAGCAGAGCTAAGAGGGTTACTGTTGTGTCTGATTTTACCCAATGATGACCTGGCCATACCTAGACCACACATCCATCTGGCCTAATAGAGCTGAAACTAATAGTAAATTTTGTATTAGTCAAATTTTTGTATAGCCATCCCAAGAACCGAATGATATCTGTTGCCCAAACTGATATTTTCATATTTTCTTACTTTGATATTTTGGAAACTTCACTTTGCTTATTTCAGGCATTTTGGCATTTCGAATGTTCTGTTTTGGCTATTGCACATGTACACTAGCACCAAAACAAAGTGTGAAATCATCATAGGAGAATTCTTGCAGGATTAAGCACAGGATGGGGTATATATACCTGAAAAGAGCAACCCCCATCTTCCCTTTACCCTCCAGGGAGTCAGGATGCATAAGGGCAGACCTCTGTGGCTTTAAGGGAACTTGTCTCCTTAGGCCATGCCCCTTCTGAGGTCTATAAGAACAGCAATCTCTGACATCAAGGCAGTTTACAGTGATCAAAGGGGTAAAGAAAGCTGCTCCCATAGAGTGGAAGCTGACCAGAGTACTAATTCTGAGGTGACCACAAGATGCAGAAACTGCAAGAAGAACCTATGAACTGGGGAACCTGTGAATAAAGGAACTGTTAGGTGAGTAGACCTGGTGTAACCATGAGGGTTTGGGGGACTTATAACTCCAAATGCCTGCCATTACATCATTAACCCCACCCCCAACTTCCAGTACTCCTAGATGAAGGTTCTTCATCAGACGGAATCAATGGCAGCAAGCTGGCCAGTCTGAAGAATGTACTTAACCCTTTGTTTAGCTGGTAGCCATGTGCTCTCTCTCACATCTTGTATTTATAGTGCTTATTTCAAAGATTGATGGCAACTGACAGTAGGTACTGAAACAATTGATTATAAGAGTCTGCTGACATTTTGACAGCTGACAGGGTGACAGGGATGTATTGCCTGTGTTTAAACCTGTCTTGCTGGAATAAATCACCCTTGATGCCAAATTTCACCTTTGGCCCTTTGTCACTGATTTCTAAGCTGTGGTGGGGAATAATGTTTGCTTAAGCATCAAGTGACTTCCTTTAAGCACCAGCTGTTCATCCTCAGCAAAACTTTCCCTGAATATCAGTTATTTAAGCAGAAGTCCCAAGAAATTAAAGATTTAACCCTGCTCCGATTTAAAAAAACCTTTGGTATTAAACTGCTGATGAGGTATGATGTACACAAATTATATCACAGTTAATATAAATATGCTTGATTTGAATATGACTACAGTTTAACATTAAACAATTAAATTTTATTGTGTTTGGTACAGAAACTTATGTCCAACAGAAACGTTTGTGGGGTTACTACAGATAGTGCTGAAACTTGATCCTTCATTTTCCTTGAAAAACCCCATGGACCAGGGCATTTGAGTCAATTTTCAAAGTTCTGAAGTTTCAAGGAAGGGCTCCAGAAAGAACTCAGAAAACCTTCGGCCAAGTGCAGGGAAGGAGGTTGGAGGCCAGTTTTAGGCCTCTCCCTTCCCTGGCCCCCACTGGCCACAGAGGGAATAGGCCAGCATGTGGGGCCAGGGAAGGGAGGGTGGCAGCCTAGCAGGGGAGCAAGGGGGGATTACCTTCTGGAGAGGTTCAGTGCTCATGCATGGCCTCTTCCCAACTGGTAAGTGTGAAAATAAAAAAACAAACACTGAGCATGCTCAGATGGCCCTTTCTGAGCATGTGCGGCCCTTTTCAAAGATGGCACTTGCAGTATCAGCAGGCCAGTGCCATCTTTGTAAAGGGCTGAAGCCGCCTGGAACGCCATGCTGCCACCGCCGCCACCACCGCCCGGAGCGCCAAAGGTAGGCGATCCTTGGGTGGGGGGTAGGGTGATCCCTGGGGTGGGGGGGTGTTAAACCAACCCCCACCCCAGGGACCACCCTAGTACCACTACCTACCTGCTGGTGCGGGCTCTGGGTCACCGGCGGCGGCCCGGAGCCAGGGACTTCAGGGAATTTTTTTAAAAATAAAAAAATCCAGGCTGGGCAGGGTGGGTGGGGGGTGTCCCCTCTTCCACCCGCACGACCTGGGAGGGAGAGGGATTGTTTTCCCCCCCCATTGATTTCAATGGGGACACTGACAGTTCCCCATTGAAATCAATGCAATAGATCCGGCACCGGTAAACCGGTTTTAATCCGGTAAACCGGTTTTTTGCAAACCAGTAACCGGTAAAACCGGTAGCCATTTTTTTGCCAGATGTCCCATCCCTAGGCATCAATAGTACCCCAATAATATTCTAATAATCACACACATTTTTAAAAGAAACTATAACTGGTGGCATGAACCAGTGGGACACACCAGACCCTATTATTCCTGAGACATACATGCAATATGAAGTGGTACAGATTATTATTTTTTGACAATTTCCAGGATACCGTCCAACCCCAGTGGGGGAGTACGGTAATGAGCTGGTTGTCCTCAGCTTTCCTAGGAATGGAATTCAAAGGTCTCTCTCTTTTCAATATTTTGTAACTTTTTATAAGAATCTGTCTGAGGGGGAAAGGTAGTGGGTAGGTTACCTATTTTTCTGGTTCAGCTTTCTCGCCCAAAAGGATACTGGCTGTCTCAGAAGCAAACACAACTATATGCCTGCCAGGGCTCGCCATACATTCATAATTCAGCATAAGAGCATGAGTCTTTCCACACATTACATTGGATATCGCTGTGGCTCAAAACATGTGTTTGTGTTTTCACAAAGACATTAACATGGGCTGGCTGTGTGTCTAAACATTGTGTAACAGGATAGTCTACTGGGATCTAAGTTCTTGAAGACCTAATTTCCTGTTTCCAGTTCGTACAGTTGACAAGGCAATTCCACCCCTCCCCCCTTTTGTTTTTGTCTCTGGCTTGGTTTCCCAGCCAACTAGGTCTTGGGTGCCTAATGGTGGAAGACCAGACTCCCCTGAGTTTTGGGAGGCAGACTCCTTTCCATTCCATTCCATTCCATTTTTAATTTATATCCCGCACTCTTCTGTTCAAAATGGCTCGAAGCGGCTCACATAAATCAGCAAAAATACATCCATAATAAGTATAATACATAATAATACATCATCATATCACCATCATAATTACAACAATTATCTTTCCCTTCCTTTCCCTAGTGCTCACCCGAGTAAACGGTGTCTGTGTGGGCTGAATGACTCCCCCAAATGAGCTTTCAGCTGGTCAATTACCTAAACAGCAGCTTGTAAACTAGCTGCCTATGGTGAAGCACTGTGGGCAAGCTACTGAAGGAGCAGGCCCACAGTGTACTATCCTTTAGAAGGGGTGTGATGCATGGTGGCCCAGCCCACCCATAAGTCCCTGAAGCCACTCATAGTATTGTTAGCCGCTTTGTTGACTTCTCCTGGTTTTTGTGTCTCTTCTCTACCGCAGGGGCAGGGGGGCACTGTTCCCTTCATGGCACATGTTGTGGTGTTCTTCCATTGGGTGTTCCCATCACTGGCACATATGTTTGTTTCTTTGGGGAATTGGCTCCTGGTGATGGGTAGTCCCTCCCATGTCTAGGGACTCCCAGGATGCCTGCTCCTCCCCAGAAGCTCCTGGGAGCACTAAGGCCCTGTACTCAAGGCCTTCCTGAACCCCTTGTCCTTCCTTGGGTGGGGTCAGGTTTGCCTCCATCCTCCCTTGCAGGATGGCTACAGAAGCACCACATCATACTGTCTCAAAGCTGTAACTATGTAGCTAGGATTTTGTTCTCCCTTTTAAATCCCAGCCAGGATCATGTGACCAACTCACATCTGGTCACATGACACTATGCCTCCTGGGCTCCAAGTTAGCTCTTTCCTTCCTGGTCCAAGTGACCAAGTGGTGAAGCGCTACCATGCTGTGGGCCTGCTCCTCCAGAAGCTTGCCCACAGTGCTTAACCAGAGGCAGTTACAAGGGGTGTATCCTGCACCATTTTACAATTATGCCCTGCCACAGAAGACATTTCTTTCCTCTCCAGTTAAAAGTCTTGTAGCTCCATAGCCCTTGGAAACTGGCCTCAGCCCGCTAGCAGTGACTTCCTCTGTTGGAGAGGAAGATCCAGTTGCTATGGGTGTCACTGCAAAGGAATTCTGTCTGCTGCCTCACACAGGATCATTACTCTTTTATTTAGATGTCTAATAACCAGCCCTTCTCCAAAGGGTCAGGGTGGATAGCGATATAAAAATATACCTATATCAAGTAGAAGCTGTCAAAATATAAACTGTATAAAAATATAAAATTAACATTAAAAACAACTCTCTGGATCCTATCCCTGCCTGCTAAATATCAACACAAATAAATAGGTCTTGGGCTCATGTCACCCAGAGTTGGTACAGTGATGGAACGAGCAAGAGGCAGCCCCCAGCTGACTTTAAGGAGCATGATGAAACAGAGGGGATGAGGCAGCCTTTTAGATAGAAGTTTAGTGAATAGCTGAATAGCCAAAAAAAGAAATGGTCAGAAAAAAATGGAAAACTAGCGCTGTTGTTGAATATGTGTTGTGTTACTGAGTATGTGCAATAAACACTTGCAAGAAGGCGCCCCAGTCTGACCTGTATGATGGATCATACAGAAGGAGCTAGGTTTGATTTATAAATCCCTGAATGGCTTGGGACTTACACATCTAAAGGCCCACCTCTCCTCCCGTATGTTCTATCATGTTCTCTAAGGTCAGCCAGGGGACGCCCTCATGCAAGTGCAAGTTCCTCATGCATTGCACAAGGTCAGTATGACCCCAGCACGCAAAGAGGCATTCTTGGTGTCTGTTCCACAGCTTTGGGGCTCCCATCCTCTGGAGGTTCTTCAAGACATGAGCCTAAACATTTTCTGGAGGCAATGTATGACATATTTATTTGCCCAAGCTTTTAGCTGGCAGGGATAGGATTTGGGGATTTGAAAGTGGTTTAATTGGAACATGTTATAGTTAAATATTTTTACTTAATTTTTATATGATTTTCATGTTTTAGGCTGTGTGTATATATTTTATATTGTAAGCTGCCCTGAGTCTTTGGGAAGGGCAGGGTATAAATCCACATAAACAAACAAACAAACAAATAAATAAATAAATATTTGCTGTGATATTCATTTGGATATCTGGAGTGCTATTCGAAAATGCGAAGGTTATTGGTGAATACTGAACCTGCTATCTGTTTCAGCATTCATCTTCCCACCCTGGTGTCTAGAAGGGGGATTCTACGATAGTTGGAAACACACCTTATTTCATAATAAAGTAAATACTGAACAACTCCAGGAGTGAATGCCAATAGTAAACAGAGCTGAAATGGATCGAGAAAAAATACTCACAAACCCCACCCCACCCAATTTTGAGCAGTGCATGCTCGACCTGAATTAAATTTGAACAACGAATGAGCACCCAATTTTCACTATTTTGTGTATTTCATTTGTTTTTGTGCTGGTTTCGTTTTTGTTTACTTCATTTATTTTGCTCAGAACAAAATATATATATATACTTTCCCCCCTTGTTCCTGGCAAAAATAATGAAACAAACAAAATTGAAATAAACGAAAATGAACAAAATACTCAAAATGGTGAAAACCTGGTGTTTCCTCTATTGGTGTCCATTACTCAACACATTCATTTTGGGTCAGATTGTCCAGATTTGATGGTTTTGTTCAATGTTGAGGGTACTCATTTCAGCACTTCGAATAAATACTGTGTTTCTCTGATATCAGCTCAATCATGTCCTGTCTTTTTGGTCACCTGATATTTTTTATAAAGCTCTAGAATGAGCTTCTGGTCCTTGCTGTTTTCACCCAGCCTATTAAGGCATATTTATTAAAAATGGCTTGGCATTTAAACTTCTCCATTGGCACAAACATGCGCCATGTCAGACTGCATCAGACAATGTTACATCACATGACAGAATGTAGCTTGACATGACCTGACATAGCACAACGCATGTGTCTCCTTACATCAGAAATTTACAGAAATACAGCTTAATAAGGGGTAATTAATTATGCACAAAACACGAGCACGTTCCTGCTGCCTCTCATTAGAGGCAGGTAGCATGTGTTAAGCTTCTGGCACATATTTAATTTTGAGTTGTTCTCAGTGAACCTTCTTGTTCTTCAAAATCTTACATAACTGTAGATCTTTGACGGGTCAAACAACATTATTTTTAATCGTTCTTTCTTGTAAATACACTGAGAATGTAACAAGGAAACCATTCATCCTATTTTTGGCCATCATAAACTATTCCATTCCTCATTCATGGCACATAATGTTCTAATTTTCCCTTCCCCGGATCTCTTGATTGATAGCACTGGAAGAAGAAGAAGAAGAACAAGAAGAACAAGAAGAAGAAGAATGATGTATTTAGCAAAACTCTCATCATCTACTGTCAACGTTTCACTTTGCATTTTGAATGCCCTCCTTTATTTGTTATGCCATCTTATGCTGGTATGGTTGAATGACTGCTTTTGAAACTCGGTCAGAAGAATTCTTTTTAGATTTCTGCACTTACCCCTGATGAATGCTTATTTAGCTGATGATTCAGAGACCGCTGAAGAGGTTAAAGAACTGTTGTACTGGTACCTCATGTACTTGTACTGGTACCTCATGGGAAACTTTGAGAAATACTGGGTAAAAACAGACATACCATGAACTCAACTTTAACAGCACTTTAACATTTTGTGTACATGTTGCAGGACTGTATTGGTGCCCTATGCAGCCCTGCAACATGCACAAGAAATGTTAAAGCGGTTTTAAAGTGGCGTTCGTATTTTGTCTGTTTTCACCCATTTTGACTGGAATAAAATTCTGTTGAGATGCCAATTCCAAAGGGGCTTCCTTCCTGATTTTATTTTACAAAGGAGTTTTGCATGAAAATAAAATCTTTGTTCCTTGAGAGTACTTCTGTTCTGGTTCCTTATACATCAGAAGAGGTACTGTTCCAATCACACATTTCCACAGCAGCCAAACGTGACATCCCAAACTAAGGCTTAAGTAACAGTCACCTGAACTATTGTTCAAATAACATGAAATTCTTGTTAAGACTGAAGTTCTTCAAACTTATCTTTTGGGATTTGAAATTTAGGGTGCACTGCCGTCATATTTTCCAACAACAAAGAAGGCTAGATATTTTCTTTTCTGTTTTTTTTACTCTGCATTCCAATAGACATCAGTGAGGAGTAAGTTACTACCTTGTCTGTGTAGCAGCTAACTCTTTACTGCCCCACAACTCTGAGTGTTCAGACATGATGCTTCTTCTCTTTGGGCTGGTTGAAGTGCATGGTGACTCAGTATTAGGGGTGCAGTCTGGAGTATCCCAACGATGTCTCAAACTCTTAATGTCGGTGAGTTGAATCACCACAGAACATGGAAGCAAGAAGACATCCTCGACAGAGATGGGGAGATGGTTAGAGGAGAGTGAATGGATGCAACAGATATGGGAACTTGGGGAGATGGTTGGAGGAGAGTGAATGAATGGAATTTTCTCCATATAACGTTTGGACATGACACCTACTATGTAGCAGCCTCTGCCATGTGGTAGGTACTTCTCATTACCCCACAGGGCATGGTGCGCAAGCGTACTATCCTTTACTGTGCCACAAAGATCCAGACCTATCCTTTACTGATCAGGTCTGGATACTCCAATGCTATATTCTTCCTGGCCTTGCTCCTCCCTATATCTTCCTTACCTCATCCCCCACTATGTTCTCATCCAGGAATAATGCCAAAACAGGTAGTTCATTTGTTGCTACCAATGTGTAATACCCACAATGTTGAGCACTATGTTGGGTGCACCAAGGGCTACCTGAGTACTAATGGGACCCAATTACCAGAAAATACTGAGTATTGCCGTTACCAAGTTACCAGTAAATCTTTAAAGCAGTACATGAATCGGTACCAGAAGTAAGGGTGTCCACCGGAGGAAATTTCATTTAATTTCCCTTTTGTTTCATTTCTCTTAAATGTCCAGATTGAAATACGGATTCGTATTATGGATCCATATTTAAATCACTTAAAAATTAAAAATAATTTCCAATGTGTATCAATTTCAGTTATTCTGTTTCAGCTTTTTTCAGTTTGGTTTCGGTATTTTGCTTACGTCATTTTGACAAAATTTGCATGGGTGCACAAATTGTGAAATTGAGGCTACTGGGATGAAACCTGGTGAAACAAAACAACTGAAGTCTAATATCTGAAAAATTGAACAGGGGAACCCTTTCCCAGTGACAGATAACGCTCAGGTAGCCGAAGTGCTAGCTGAAAATGTGAACAGTACCCACATATAATAAACCCACTACCCATTTCAAGACTAGTGGGGAGGGGTGTGCACCAGGTCATTTTCGGTTTTCGTTTTCATTTTCGTTATTAAAAATGTCATTTTCATTATTGTTATTAATGACAATGTCATTTTTGTTTTTGTTATCATTTTTATTATCATTTTTGGTATCGTTTTTTATATTGGTATCGTTTTTGTTATCGGTATGGGTATTCGTTATCTATATTGATATTGGTACCATTTCAAACAAAGATTATTTTTTTTATATTGGTATCATTAATGATTCCTGTGCACAACTAATATTTATCTAAATCTAAGGGAGACAGGGGAAGGGAAAAGGAAAACTATCTATTATCTAATCAATTATCTATATAATGTTCTAAATCTATATAATTATCTAAATTGGGGGGCTTCAACATCCACATCAATGCCAATCTTGGGGGTGCGGAGTGTGAGTTCATGGCCGCCATGGCAACTATGGGCCTGTCCCAGAGGGTCAGCGGCCTGACACACCGGGGGGACAGACTTTAGCCCTTGTGTTTTGCACCGGTCTTGAGGTGGGGGGTCCATTGCTGGGGGAGATATCAGCTGTGTCCTTGTCATGGATGGACCATTGCCTACTGCAGGCCCCTCTCCTGGTACATGTCTGCCCCCGGAAGGGCGTGGAACCTAGTCTAATGATCCCCCCCCATAGACTGATGGAAGCCGAGCGGTTCCAGGAGGCTTTGGGGATATACCCTCTGATCTGGACAGCTGTCCAATCGATAGCCTCATCGAGCTGTGGAACGTCTTGCTGACGGGGGCCATTGATTGGATAGCTAAGAGGCGTCCACTTCCCAGGTGGCAGTACGACAGGCCTCCCTGGTTTTCTGACGGGCTGTGAGTGCTGAAGCAGGATGGAAGATGGTTGGAGCAACGGTGGTGTTGTTCACATGCTGAATCCAACAGGTTGCGGCACAGAGCAAGTTTACAAGCCTATGCCATTGCTTTATGGACAGCAAAGGAAGTTTTCTTTGCTGCCCTTATAGTGTCTGCTAAATCCCGTTCAGCTGAGCTGTTCTGGGTGGTGCGGGGGCTGGTCAGTCCAGCCTCCCTCCGGCTTGGAGTGGAGTTATATATTACCCGCTGTGACTTGTTTGTGAATTATCTTGTGGATAAAATTGCTCGACTGCACCATGGTTTTGACACTGCATTTTCTGTAGTAGGGCAATTTGAGGTTATGGAGGCTCTACCTTGTCCTTGTTTGTGGGATCAGTTTTGGTTGGTGACCCCTGCCGATGTGCAGGATGTTCTTGGGGCTGTCAGGGCCACCTGTTGTGAACTGGACCCTTGCCCATCCTGGCTGGTTAAGGCCTGCCGGGAGACGATGGGGCCGTTGCTGGCAGGGGTGGTCAATGCCTCCCTTAGGGAGGGCAGGGTGCCAGGCTGCCTTAAAGAGGCAGTTGTGTGACCCCTGCTCAAGAAACCATCGCTTGACATTGACTCCCTTGCTGGTTATCCTCCAGTCTCTAACCTTCCCTTTTTAGGGAATGTTATTGAGTGGGTGGTGGCCTGGCAGTTGCAGGAGCATCTGGATTGTGTTGGCTTTCTTGATCCCTCACAGTCAGGGTTTCACCCGGGTTATGGTACCGAGACTGCACTTGTGGCGTTGGTTGACATTCTTCTGCCCTGTTGATTCTATTAGATCTGTCTCCAGCATTTGTTACCGTTGTTCATGAGATGTTGGTGATGGGCCTGTGGGACCATTCAGGGGTGGTTGGTATGGTTCTTGACTGGTTCCACTCCTTCCTGGCCGGAAGAACTCAGTGAGTGGTACTCAGTGATTATTTTTCATCACACCGAGACGTCTTGTGTGGAGTCTCACAGGGTTCTGTTTTGTCCCCTCTCCTGTTCAAGGCTGTATATGCAGCCACTTGGAGAGGTGGTCAGGAGGGTTGGCGTGTGATGTCAAAAATATGCTGATGACACCCAGCTCTACCTCTCTTTTTCATCAGACCCAGGTCCAGCAGTTTCGGTGTTTAACAAGTGCCTTGAAGCTGTGGGGGATTGGATGAGGGCAAACCGACTGAAGCTGAATCCTGATCTTGATGGGTAAGGCAGTGGGGGTGACAGCCCCCATCATTGATGGGGTCTGCCCTCCGCTAGTTCCCCAGGTACTTATTTATTTATTTTATTTATTTATTTATAGACTTTTACCCTGCCCCTCCTGCCATGCAGTTCGGGGCGGCTTCCAATATTTTAAAATACAATAAAAACAGTTTAAAATAATCATAAATATTATAAAAATATTAAACAGTGCTAGAAAAACCATCTAAAACCAAAAATAGGTGGGGGAACTAAAAAAACCCACCCTACCCACCCTCCCTCCCAAAGGCCTGGGCGAACAGGTACTGAGTCTTGGGGTGCTCCTTGACTCACAACTCTGCTTGGATGATCAAGTGGAGGCTGTGGCAATTATAGCTGGTGTGTTGGCTTCATCCGTATGTTTCAGAGTCTGACCTGGCCACCATCATCCACCCCTTCATCATCTCTAGGCTTGACTATTGTAACATACTCTACTTGGGGCTAGTACCTTTGGTGATGGTACTAAGACTGCAGCTGGTGCAGAACTTGGCGGCCCATCTCTTGGTGGGATTGGGCTGCCAGAAACATATTACACTGGTTATTCAGTCTCTTCACTGGCTGCCTGTAGTGTGCATTGGCTTCCCATTTCCAGCATTTTGAATACAGCTGAAATTGCATGACTTGCAGTGACATCTCAGGATTTCCAAACCTCCATTTTACCACACACAGTCCCACCTGCACTAACCCACTAGCCCCCCACTCCTCTCCCAGAGAACCCAGGAGCCCTGGCTCCCAGTCCTCCTCCTCTAACCCACTAGCCCCCACTCCCTTCCCTGAGAACCCAGAAGCCCTGGCTTCCTGCCACCTGTTCTAACCCACTAGCCCCCCACTCCCATTCCTGAGAACCCAGGAACCCTGGCTCCCAGCCCCCCTGCTCTAACCCACTAGCC